>JAECWP010000110.1:0-600000 GCA_018150745.1 Drosophila sucinea | reverse complement strand
ACTGTGAAGCTGTTCTAGAGTGTGCGATGATTTCTTATCAATTAAAATGTTGTCAGATTTATATATAGGTATAAGAACTCAGCACTTCTGAGCGAAATATTCAGTCTTCTTTTCAAATCAAAGCTGAGAGAATCTTTAAATTGTGAGAGAATGCATTTTTTATTCCGTGGATCATTTGTTGTACTCTGTTCATTCCTATTGAATGTGGTTAATGCAGATGAATGCCTAGTGAGTGAATTTAGATTCAAAGTTAGGTATAAATATATTAATATACGATTTCCCAGTTGGATGAACCTCAGCCCGAATGCGAAGCATATTGCTACAGTTCTGTGAAACCATTTTTGTCATACATTCCGTCAATGCAAAAGCGACTGGAAGCTTGTGAGTCACCCAAAGCTCCCTACGATCAAGAGAGATTCGACAAAATCGATAGACAATTGGCCGAGCAATTGGAGTTGATAAAATCTTTGCAAAATCAAAAAAAATCTTATCTAAACATGGAAAACCAAACCATTCAAGAGGTAGAAAAAGTGAAGACTTGTAATGCAACTGAAGAGGCTTTGGAAAAATGTCAAAATGGAAGACGTAAATTCAGACAAATAGGTAAAAAATATTATTACGTTGAGCAGTCTGAAGAACTTAGTTGGTTTGGTGCCCTCCAACGATGTGCCGAATGGGGTGGACATCTAGTGAGTTTCAAAAATGAAGACGAATGGTATTCTGTAGGTAGCGAGTGTGTGGACCTATCACAGGGAAAACGTTATTGGGTAGATTTGAATGATTTAGAAAGAGAGGGAACTTTTGTGTCAGCTACAACTGAGGAAAGTCCAAAATTCGTTAAATGGTATCCAGGAGAACCAACGAACGGAAGGGGAACAGAACATTGTGTGGAACTTGGATATCTTTCATCACTCGACATGAATGATAATCAATGCAAAATCAAACAGAATTTTATCTGCGAATCGAGCAATGAAGATTTATTCATGGATAACGTCTAATTTGTTAATTAAGTTTGGTTTATTTTAATGTTTATATCAAATAATGCAAAATGACGGATATTAAGAAATTATTAGTCTTCTTTATACTAATATATATGTATGTCTGTTCTATGCAAACTACAAAAAATGTTTAATCTCTTCTTATCATTTTCAAAAAAAATAAAACAAATTATTCTGTGAACTCTGATGCTGTTCTTATCGGTTGATTTTATATATACGAATTGGCTTTTTCTGATTTATATAAAAATTAAGTATTTCCGCAACAAATGATTAGTCTTCTTTTCGAATGAAACCAGTGAGAATGCAGTTTTTATTTCATTCATTCATTGTCTCTTTATTTCTATTGAATGTGGTTAATGCAGATGAATGCCTAGTGAGTGAATTCATTTTTATAAGTTGGTGACTATATGATATCAATACATATACGATTTCTCAGTTGGATGAACCTCAGCCCGAATGCGAAGCGTATTGCTACAGTTCTGTGAAACCATTCTTGTCCTACATACCGTCAATGCAAAAGCGACTGGAAGCTTGTGAGTCACCCAAAGCTCCCTACGATCGAGAGAGATTCGACAAAATCGATAGACAATTGGCCCAGCAGTTGGAATTGAGCAAATCACTGCAAACAAAACTGGATGCCTTCGAGAATTCCAAACAGAGATTAGACAAAATTGATAGCCATTTGGCCGAGCAATTGGAACTGACAAAATCTTTGCAAAATCTCAATTTGCCCAATGTGGAATCTAGTTTAAAGAAAATGGAAATCCAATTCAATGAAGAAGTAGAAAAGCTAAAGTCTTGTAGGGCAAATAATGGAGCAATTGTAGGGTCTTTAGCTGAGCAACGAAGTTTCCAAAGTGAAAAAGACAAAAATTATTGCAAAATTACGTAGCGATCCATTCAGTGGAAACTAAGTTGAAGAATATGGAAAATCTATTCAATCAAGAGGTAGAAAAACTAAAAACTTGTACTGCAAATATTGGAACAGTTGTACAGACTTTGGCGCAACAACGAAGTTTGACAGCAAACTGTCAAAATGAAAGACGAAAATTTAAGAAAATAGGTCAGAAATATTATCACATTGAAAACTCTGAGGCACTTCCATGGTTTGGCGCCCTACAACGATGTGCGGAATGGGGTGGACATCTGGTGAGTTTTCAAAATGAACAGGAGTGGAATTTGGTAAAGGGAGCATTAAGGATCTATGGATCTTATTGGGTGGACTTGAACGATTTAGATAAAGAGGGAAGCTTCATGTCAGCCACAACTGGTGGAGCTCCAATCTTCGTCAAATGGTTTCAGGGTGAACCAAATAACTGGTTTTCTGGGACAGAACATTGTGTGGAACTTGGAAAAGTTGTAGGATTCACCATGAATGATGCTCGTTGCCATTTGAGAAACAATTTCATTTGCGAATCGAACAATGAACAAGTTTTCAACTATAATGCTTAAAGTGGTAATTATTCTAATAAATTCTAGTAAATTCTTAATGGGAATCTGTCTTTTCCTATACGAATCGAATTTAATATATGACTTTGAATGTTCGAAGTTTAAATCGAAGTTCGAAAGGTAAATGCAAAACGAATCTTTTATCATTGATAAGAAGTTGATAAATTAAAAAGAAAAACCTGAAAAGGATAATTATTTTTTACGTAACACATTTCAAAGACACGTGTTGTTCTGAGGCCAATCGAGTCGCTCCTTAGCACCTCATGTAATCTAAAACCTACTTGGATTTTAAGTAAACTTAATTAATTATATTTCGGTGTCAGAGGAAATTGAACTAGGACTGGAAAATGCCCAAATGGAAGCCTGGTTTCAAAGATTTCCAAAATTCCCCACATTCAAATTCCCCCCCCCATTCTAAGAGCAGTCCTACTCACAGACTATGTAATGCTTTAGTAACTCCAACCACGCCCACATAGCTACAAAACGGCTCAAAACCCAAGCTATGTTTGTAATTAAAAAGTTTGGCCAAAAGTGTTACAGGGCAACAAGAAAATTCGAATGGGAATGTGCAAATTGTTCACCAAATCTCAACTCCAACAAAAAATAGGGAGAAAAAAAGAGAAATGGAAACAATAATTAAAAGTGAAACACCACCCAAAACGAACCTTAGCAACAGTTATTAAACAAATTTTTATTTGGCAATTGTTGTTATTGGTTAAGAGCCAAAAAAAAAAAAAAACCAAATCCATGAGCCATAAAGTCATAAATTTGTTTTCATCAATTTGATTAAAAACGAACACATACAAACACAGTTGGGAACACATGAATGAATAATAATTATTCATTTATAAAATATGAATATACATTTGAGTACTTGTATTTTTCACTCTGTTCGGAAGTTCTTTTTCGCTTCTTCTCACGACTTTTGTGGTTGTTGTCTTGGCTTTTACTTCTTGTTTCTCAATTTTTGTGGCTTTCTGTGAACTCTGCGATCATTTTTATTGTTTTGCGCTGTTGTTGTTGTTGTTATGGGGCAGCTGCTAAAGTTTTGTTGTTGTTGTTGTTGCTGGCCAGTTCATTCAACTCGCAATTGTTGGAGAAACAGCCTCGCAGATAAAGAATTGTTGCCATTTTCGCAATCTCCCCTTTGATTATATAATTTTCTCCCTTGTTTTCAGTTTATTGTTTCGATATAAAAGATTCGGAATTTTATTTATTTAGGGCAAGAGGGGAATTTCACTTTTAAACCATATTTCATACAAAATTCTTTTGTTCTCTCTTAGAATAGGAAATTTGTAAGTCGTGAAGGTGAAAATTTTCATATGTTAACAATATCTTATAGGACAAAAGATACTTCGTTATCAATGGTAACCCATTCCACCTTCAAAATAAACGAAGAACAGCGACATAATTCGCTAATCATCAAATAGATAATCTGAAATGTTTATAGTTATCATTATTATAGACACAGCGATCCCATAATTGATTCGCTATTTGCCTTTTGATGTTCTGGTGAAAGAATTACGTTTATTCCAGGTACAGGCGATTGCTCAAACCTCAATCTCTGGGTTGGTGCAATACCCATTAACATGCAACAAGTTGAAAGCAAACTAACTAAATACAAATTACAACTATAAATAACAAATGAAATTTAACAACAGTCCGGCGGTTGTAAAAAAAAACTTGAATCTAAACGAGGTCACATTGTAATGTGTTGTAATATTGGCTAATTCGTATTTCATTTACTCTCTACATTGCATAATCTCCTGACGTCAAGAAGCTTCATCTAACAATAAGCCTTTTAAGCCAACGACGGGTTCTATTCCCGTCTCGAAGACACCAAAATATAATTCTATTGCACTTTTGACTTGGCCTCTTTTTTTGCCACCAACCGAAAGCGGTGGCTTCCGTTGCCTTCATCATCGTTTACTATGTTGTTTGTTGTTTGTTGTTTGTTGTTTGTTGTCTGTTGTCGGTTTGCCGATTATGATTCCACTTTGTACCGGTTGTCACTACCAAGTGAGTAGCCCCATTTCCTCTTGCCGCCCGTGCATTATATCATGGGATAGAAGTCAAGTGTATATAAGCAACATTATAAGAAAACAGATTGAAACCGTTGCTTTTGCGTTTACGTGGTCTTGAAATATTATTACCAGGTTAACTTGTTGCGCAATGGCAAAAAAGATGACGCACCGCACACTACAACAACCATCACCTGAGACCGGATTAGTTGCCATGGTTTGAGGTGCAACGAGTTTTCGTTTTCGGGTTCTTTCCTTTCACCCCCCCCCCCCTTTCCTCTGGTGATGGAGACAGAACGACAGTCAGACTGACTGCCAACCAAATCCAAACACTACCATCTTGGGCCAAGTCAAGTCGAGCAGCTGTTGCTTGTTGCTGTTTGTTTTGTTGTTTGGCCCGTTTGCCGTTTGCCGGCTGCTTCTGCTGCCTGTTGCACTTGTTTTTTGTGTTCTCATTCTGGTTCTATTTTGCCTGCTTGTTTATTTTTTTTCCTGTTACTTGTTTCCATTTTGGCATCATTTTATTTTGGGAGAGAAACTTTACAGGAAGTGTGACAAACAATTTTTCTCAAGCCCCAGTGACTATAGTTAGTTAGTTGCTTTATAGGCATCTTAACTATGGACTTTTCAGTCTTCTACTAAACTAATTGTTTTGAAAGTTTTTCATAATATACTAAAGTATTCTCAAAAATAAAATTGAATTGTTTGTATTAATTTTGGGCATTTCCACAGTCACACACACGACTTTCGGAAGCAAAATAATATTTTAAATGTTAAAGAAATCAAACAAAATCAAATTTTACTTTACCATTTAAAACTTTTTTAAGTATTTTAAGAGTAATGGTAAAATGGTAAAAAATTGAGAACCTCCGGGTCTTATATTTTGAGAGGCGACTTCAAATGGACATGGCTTTAGACATCAATGTTAATAATCGGCAAACTCTGCGAATTGTGTGTGAGTTTTGAACTTGTCAATGTTTTTTACATAAATAAGAAATGTCAAACTTTAGAATTATGATTTTTAAAATTTACGTTGTCCTTGTTTTGAGAGGGATTCTTTTAAGTCACTCACTCGACGTAAGAGGATAAAGTTATTGATTAACACAAATACGGTTAAATCCCTGCTCTGTTGGCTCTCTTTATATTTTTCATTGTAACTTTACTTCTCTAAGTAAAATTTAAGAAGAGAAGCTCTAAAGTAAGAGAACTCTAAATGTAGTAAATATTTTAACGAAATAATCCCACAAAACGTAACCAGTGATAAACAATAAAATAATAAATAGAAAATTTGATAAAAGAAAATTTAAATCCATCTTGATGCTTGGCCTTTTCGCGGAAATGCCCATACATCTATTTTATAAATATTAAACTATCAAATAAAACCCTTAACTTATGCTTTATTTATGTCAATTAGTGTTCTTAAACTATAGAAATAGTTTTTGCAAATACAATCGGTGATAAACTAATGATACAAACAATGATAATATCGGCCTTTAATACTTAAGACAAATTAAAACTTCAAAAACAATTGAAACGAGTATTTAAGATGTCCAAAACTCTTGAATCATTTAAATTTAATTTTTTTTTTCAAACAATTAGGGCATTTTCTAAACTGTTGATAGTCTTAAGAAAATGTAACATTTTTTATGTAAAAAATATGTAAATGTCAATTTTCAATAAATTTAGATTTCAGAATAGGTTAAGAAGGCAACTGTGATTTTTCTATCTTTTAATTTAATCTAAAAAAATCTATAAATTTTCCAACCAAACAATAAAGCCCTATCAATGAAAATCGAATAAATTTTTAATAATTCTATTAAAGAAACAAAACTATAAGGCAATGAAACATGAGGAAGCCCTCAAAAAAGAACAAAATGGTGCAAAAATTCATGCATATGCAATTTCTACTAGTCCAAAAGCCATTTCACATTTTTGTTGTGTGACTTTGGAACAAAATCTTCTGTTTTAAGCAAAAACAAAATGAGAAATTGTTTTACCAGTCCCAGTTCCTAGAAACCTAAATAGTATTTATGTACTTTTTGGACTCCTTTTTTTTTGACAACTTGATGGAAATGCACGTCTCAGTTGAAGTACATTTCAGCAAATGGGAAAACAAACTATAAAAACCATTTCAAATTTACAATGTTATGTGGTTTCTGTAAGCTTTTGTCCGTCCCTTAATTGTTCAATGAACTTGTCAACTCTGAGGAGGGAACGAAACGAATAAAATTGTAATCCCTTAACAGGCAACACGTTTAAGTAGCTAAAAGCAAAGCTGCTTATTTTTTTGTTTTTGCTACAATTCCTTTGCTTTTGCTTTACTCCACTCAAGTCAACTTCTTTTCTAGTTTTTTTTTTTTTTTTTTTTTGCTAGACATGTCAACAAATTTGTTTGCTGATTAGAGCGGCCAGATTGCTTTGGGCTTGGTTTTTCCTCTGATGGAGGGCAGTTGAGGGGGTGGCTGGAGGAGGGGAGTTTTCCATTTCCAACTTTGGTTTTGCACAACTTTTATTTCGGTTTTGGAGCGGCAACCCGGTGGTGACACGAACAGTTGCATAATCCGAAAACAGCCGCAAAAACAAACAAAAAATACAGTACAGAAGTAAAGTAACAAAAAACTACAATAAATACACCCACAAAAGTGATAACCGGTTTGTTGTTGTCGTCGTCGTCGTCGTTGTTGTCTTTTTGTTTGCTTTTTGCACAAATAAAAGCAATGAAAAGTATTTTAAGTGAGCGCCAACTTCAAGTGTAAAATCTAGTAAAAAGCCAAGCAGATCGCAAGGGGGCGCCACTCACGCATGGGGCAAGCTAAAGTTAACCCACTGCCCTCGGTTTCATCCCATAATAATTATGCTATATGGCATACGCTCAACAAAACAGAGAAAGAGGGCAATAGACAGAGTATAATTACTTTGGCATCAAGCTTGTAAATCAGAAAAAGCAATCAGAAACCTTAACCTGAAACTAATTTCAAATCAATCTCAAAAATGTTTAAAATGTGTATTTAAATTTACACAGGTATCAAACATGTTGTATAAACTTTTAAAAATCTAAAGCGCTAACAATTTAAACTTTGGGATCTAATATCATCTAACTACCAACATTCAATTGTCCAAAAAAAAGATTCAAATTTAAAACTCTAAAAAATTTTGTCTCGATCCAGTTTTTATTACAAATTTAAAAGAAATGCACCAACAATGGATAAAAATTAGGTTTTAAATCAATATAGATCATCTGTGATCAGTTTTCGAACCAACATTAAACTAGTTCACAGCAGCATCATCGGATCAACATTAGGTCCGGGACCAACATTGATCATCAGTGAAGTGGAACTACGTCTTAGAGCAATTTGGAAATTTGGAACAACGCCACAATGATTCGAAATTAAGTTTTTGATATGCACTTTAAACCAATATGAACTAATTCTTAATTATAAATAAATAAATCGTTCGTTCTAAATAAAAATTCAGTTATGTTTTAATTCATTTATTGGGAGTGAGAGTACAAATTGAGCGACTTAAAATGCTCGGTCTCGAATGGATGTGATGCCGTTGGTTTTGCGGCACATTACACTTAGCTTTTGCCTATAAGATAGAAGACGAAGCCGAGAAAGAAAACTCGTTTTGGCATTGCAACTTTTTTGCAACTTTGCCACAGCGTGTGGCAGACAACAACGTCGCTTCGCGTCGCCTCACGGTACGTGTGTTCGCAATCAGCAGTCTCAGTCTCAGTCTCGAGACCTGAATCTGAATCTTTTGGAGACGGCGAACTCAGACCCTCTAGCTATGTTCTGACTGCGATTGCGGTTTCTTTTCTCTTTCCATTTGCTTGGCTCTGCAATTTTCTAGGGCTGTGCAACAACTTTTCTCAAACTTTCACAATTTGTTTCTTAAGTGCGTTTTCTGATTTATTTATGTGGGCAATGGGAGAGAACAATGGGCCCAGACAATAAAATAAAACAAAAACCAAAAAGACTGACTAAATGTAAGTGCAGTTTCTGTTGTGGTTTCTACACTGTTTGCAAAGACTTTTAAAGGACTTTCAATTATGGCAAAGTGTGATAGAAGATAAGACTGAAGACGCAAGCACGAGAGACTTAATAAAGAAGTTTTCAAATACATTCAATTTCAAGTGTTTAAAAAAAAAAATTGGTATCAAAAGTCGTGTCTTCTTTTCAACTGGGTCACATGCCTGAACACCATTTAGAGTGCTCTCTAAGCAATGCCAATTAATTGGTTCAAAAGACCAATCTCTGTTTTGTATCTCTGCTCAAGTATTTTCATTGCTCTCCTAATTGCCTCATTAAGACAAAAACTAAAAGAGAACTTATTATGGTCAGTCATAGGGTAATTAGAACGAAATAAGCAACTTAAAGAGGCCAACTCATTACTCTTAGCCATGTTGTTTTGAGATAAAGCTTGAATTAGATTCTTATAAAACTTGCGAGAGATTATGGTTTAATTTCCCTTTTACAATTACGATTCCCACGATTGGGATCTATGTCGGTTACTTATACAATTCACTAGAATTTCATTTTGTGCAACTCATGTTTAGGCCGAAGACCAGCCAATAACTTGGTCAGTGCCATGAATATTCAAACTAAACGGAACTGCGCCTCTTTGAGGCACTGACGATGATTACATCCGACGCCCACCATATTAACCAGGCCCCCATCAGCGGGGAGGGACATCTGTGGTTATTATGTCTTACGTAAAATCCATTACGATATTATTATTATTATTTTTATTTCGCAAACAACAACTAAGAAAAACCCAACCATTATCAATTTGTATGTTTTTTGATTTGCTAATTTGCCATTGCAAAAAGAGTCACAAATTTTGCTTGCCATTTAAAGCCGTCTTAAAGGCCACCCACAACTTCCCCACCCACCAAAAAAAGAAAACAATTTCATATGTTTGGAAGGAGTAGGGTATATCTTGGGTATATTGGCATTTGGAAAGTATACAAAGTAGTTAAATTTGTGTGCAGCTGAAAGGGAAATAAAGAAATGCATTGAATTAAATTTTAATGCTTCTTTTTATCTCGAAACAACGATTGGACCAAAAGATTTTTTGGATATAGAGAGGATCACTTTGTAATCAATAAAGACAACTTAATATATGTAAGATTGGGTCTGGAAACGTTTTCCTAGCCTGAGCTGAGCAACGATAGACGCATTAATAGACGGAACGATAGATGAGACGATAAACGAAACGATAGACGCAAAGAACACACAACGATATTCCCAACGATAGACGGAAAATAGACGAAACGATAAATGCAACGATAGGCAGCACAACATAAAGTCGATAGAAAAACAACATAGGTGTGTTCAATCCAAACAAAGTTGTAATAATTTAATTATTATAGTGATTGTTAACCAAAATTAAATTATTAACGAAATCTGACATAGTAAAAAGATCCTAAGAAGTATTACAGATCCTGTCCTTAATGGCAAATTGTTTAATAAACTTTACTTTCGGAATCGTTGATCGAAACAAACAAATTTTAGAAATTGTGACAAGGGTATCGAATGTTCGTCGTTGCCGTATTTCGCTCATGTGGTTTTTACATTATTAATTTTAAGGTGGCAACAACAATAATCATTACGAACAAATGTAACTTCTTTTTTTTTTGTTATATTTATTATTTATGTTTTTGAATGTGACTCGCGTGTTTTGTTGTATTTTTGCGTGCTCAAGAAAGTGTTGAAAGTTGACTCTTTACTTTTTTGTACATTTTGTTTTGGCAGTTTAACAAGCGGAACTTTGGGCCCCAAACAAATATGTGAAATATGAAGAGATTGCCTGACTCCTCCTCAACTACTTGTTTAGTTGTGGGTGATAATGAAATGGTAGAAAGCCCAAAGAAAAACTTAATTATGACAGGCCATGAACACAGAAACAGAAAAAAACAAACAAACCAAGTTGGTACTTTACTTTTATTTTCGTTGGTAATTACCACATCAAGTTGATTTTTCTCTTGATGAGGCAATCAAAACGAAAGACCAACAAGTTGGCTAATGTAAGGTTATTTCATTTTCCTTGCACATTTCAAAAAATATACAGAACGAACGAACGACTTTCTAAGTTGAATAAAACGTGAGCTCACTTAATGAAGGTCCTGTTAATGAGACTTTCAGTTACCCTGTAAGAATCAGAAGTGCAACTGTAATTGAATTCTTCCACACATCGGGAAGTAACAAATGTTTGCACTTGAAGGACGAATTAGAAACTAAGTAAAAATTTTCCTATGTATTTTTACTCCTGCCATAATTTATATGAAGTTCATAGTTCTAAAAAATGTTTACACGGGAAAATAAATTAAATTGCTTTTGTTTGTAAAATAAAGTCTGCATTTATGATATAGGTAAAATTAAATAAATAGTTTATTGATTTTTATGAAAGTTTGCCCCATTGATATCTAACGAAAAGCTTCTAAAATACTTAACCAAAGATTCTAAGTTTTTTGACGAAAAGTTCTAGCGAAATTTGTTAGTCTTAAATGAAGATAAGATTCGCATTCCAAAGAGGATTTTTTCTTTTTCTTATAATATTAATGATAATATAAGAGATGACCAATTTATCTAAAGAAACTTGATAAACATCGAATTAATGTTCTTTATTTAGAAATGAAAATTAACTAAACCGCTTAAGTGCTTACCAAAATTTAATTATAATTTCGCCTCAAGGCACAATGATGATTATTTTTATTCTTCTTAATTTTGTTTTTGCCATATTTGTGCTACTGAAATTAATACATATGTATTTTTATATTTAAACACATTCAAAGTTATTCATCAGAATAACTTTAAATGACAAAAGATCTGCCAAGGAATCACATTTCATCCGTTTATTGGACAAAGCAAAAAGTATCTGGTATCTTCTTCTGGGTCGTTAGCACTGTGTTCGACATTATTAAATTAGAATAGGTGGAGGAATAATGGACGAACAGCAAAACTCCAACAAACATATCTGGCGCATGGCCAAGACCCAAAAGCCGTCATTGCCTATAGCCGGTTTTGGCGATTTGGCTTTGAGTTGGCGTACACGAGGTCACGACTTGCGCACGTCTCGGGCGACTCAAAACAAAACAAAAAACAATCATAATAATAACCATTAAAGATCGTCATATATCTGATATAATATGGAAAAATTATGCTAATTCCCCTCACCCCGCCCATTGACCAAGAGAGCTATCACCCAATACCAAAAACGGTAACTTGCTCTTGATGCGTAACGAATGTCTAACGCTCTCACTGACTTTGATTTAATTAGCTAGCCAACTAAGCACAAAGAACCCGCTTCAAAAATTAGCCACCTTTTTTTACATTTCTTTCCATTTCTTTTTTTTCCTCCTACATAATTCATAAAAATTTCATGACATTTTTCACCAGTGGCCACTGCAAATGACACTTACTTTGATATGTAATTAGAATTTATGAAAGTGTCAACGAAATGAAATAAAAAACACAAACTTTTCGCGGCCACTCTCTGGCTGGCCGAGCAGCTGTTCGTTTTTTTGGCAGTTGACAGCTGGTGGCCATTTTACAACAACAACGAAAAAGCAGCCATCCCGGCATACGGGAGCAATATGGTAAGCAGAGAAAAATACAGGGCCAAAAGTCGCTGGCTGACTAAAAACCATGAGAGATTTCAACTTTTCAAATGGCAATAAAAATGAATAGTTTACAACGAACAAAAATTGACACATTGAGTGTGTGTCTCGTTCAGCAGCATTCTATACCTTTATATTAAAGATTCCTGATCACTTATAATATCTTATACGTGTATCATATTTGCTTGTCACTAGTTTATAAGGTTATTTCTAAGGAGTAGCATCTCTAGGATAATTTCTTTTTAACAAGTTGACAAGAAAAGAAAGGTTGCGTGATTATTTAATTAATTGATTTGTTAAAAATCGAAACAGAGTTCTTAAATTATAGTTGACAAAGTAAAAAAGAATTGAATAACAACGAAAAAACATAAGATTTGATGCATCGAATCGAAGCAAAGTGAAAGTAAAGTTCCGATAAGTCGATAAAGTCATCGATTAATGGTAAGATGCTTAAAGAACTTGATTAATTCTTATATAAAAATAAAAAATTGTTTAATTTAAATACTCAAGAACAACTCAAAAAATTGTTTAATTTAAATACTCAAGAACAACTAAAATAATTTTCGAAAATTTTCTACTTATATTAAATATAATAGTTATTAAAATAAAAAATTGTTGAATTTAAATACCCAAGAACAACTCAAAAAATTGCTTGAATTTTAAATACTCAAGAACAACTCAAAAAATTGTTGAATTTAAATACTCAAGAACAACTCAAAAAATTGTTTAATTTAAATACTCAAGAACAACTAAAATAATTTTCAAAAATTTTCTATTTTTATTGAATATAATATTGTACTCATATTGATGGAAGTTCCGCTGTACACTCAGTCGAGTTATGGTGAGGCATATTATAACATTTTTCAATTATTTTTCAATTATCCAAATTTTTAAGAACCAAGAAATTAACGTTTCATTGTATATGATCCAAGAAATGAATGGAATAAAATGTAATACAGGAACACTCCAAAAAAATAACAGATACAATAAGAACTCTTTAAAACAAACAAATAATATTCACTTAACTCTCTATCTTGAGTTTTATTCTTGAAAACTTTTGATATTCACATTACTGATATCTTAAATCACCTCTTCAAAAAACGGTGTAAACAATCGATTTTAATTGACCGAGTCGATTATTGTAATTGTTCCTTTGTTAATTGATAATATTCATTCTTTCCATTCATACTATTTTAATGCAATGTTTTTAACCCACGACTCTTAAATTTCTGTGAACTATCAAACATCGAATGCCTAATTAAACAAGCAAATGAATGCTCTGCTTGCTGTGTTCCCCTTCTATATAAACGTGGGATGTGCATTTTCTCTCAGTACATCGATGTGTGAGGAAATGGTCTCCAATTGCACATAGCCACCCACACCCACACACCCATATAAGCGAAACAAGAGATAGAAAGACCAAACTTCGTGTGTTAAACAAAAGCGAGAAAAGAAGGAAGAGATAAAAGTCAAAAGTCAAATCATATCAAGTTCCTTTGTCAACTAATCCAGTCGAATTTTAAAATATTTCACATTGAACTTATCAAGGTTTATAATGAGACTCTAAATCACTTAAAATTTGTTGACCTTAATGGATAACTAATTCAATTTCAAGTGCATATGGATACGCTGTAAGCCCGAAAGCCAAGCCCCATGTGACAGCCATTTTAGTCAAGGCAATTCTGAAAGTCATCCATCCCACAAGTTAAATGGATATTTTATGTGAAATATTATGACAGAGTTGTAAAGGTTGCAGTTTAAATTTCAAGGCCTAGGAGGAGAGAGCATGGTCACGCCCCTTTTTAGTCATTTACATTGTCATACCTTGTGGACATGCACTTGAGATAATTGGGTTTTGCTCTCTCCGTGCCATCAGCTCAGGTCTGTGGAGGTCGTCAGGTGGTTGACCCAATAATAAAATATGGAATATAATTTTCCGAAATTGGAAAATGTTGTCAGAATTTTTTTTATGCTTTCCTAGACACAGAATAAGGTCGGCTTTGAGCCATTCCATCTAATATGCCATTACATTAAACGTGCCTCAAGTAAGTCGTGAGATTGAAGCAAGTCTCTTAACCCGCTAACGCCCAACTAGTTAACCCACAAAACAAAAAGAACCCAACTGAAACCGAACCCAGATCCAAACACACAAAAAGAGAAGCAACAGGCAGCAGCTGCCTAGCAACCATGCCAACACCAACTCTTTCTCTAGCCTTTCTTTGGCCACAAAATGGATTATTATGTTAATTACTGTCACGTCACGTTCCATCCACAGGGAGAAGGGGGTGAGGTGCAATGGTGCAGAATGCAACCGAAGGAATCTGTTGCCGCTGCAAATTAGCGCACATTGAAAATATGAGGCACAGCTGGAGAGCATTTTGGGTGTTTAGTGAAGCGAACACGCGGCGTATACATAATGCTGTTTTCTTTGTGTGTGATTGCTTAAGTCTGTGTGTGGGTGTATGTGCGCCCATAATAAATTTAAATTATTTTCATTGACACGTGCCCAAACGGAAATATGCAAACAATAAAGAACCAAACATTTTTGGAAAATAACAAAGTTACTTTGTATAACGAGAATTCCATTTGAAAGTAAGACAAATGATGCTCAAATTTAAGAAGCTCATATTGAAAGTTTTATTTGCTAAACTTTAAAGTGCAATCAAATGAAAGCAAACGGAAAATATGTGTAGAAGCGTTTTTTTATCGTATGCACACAAATCAATGCACCGCCTGCAGCTGCTAATATAAATTCTCGCGCAAATTGGTTTTCCATAAGATTAAAACCATTTTATATTTTTACGATTTATTAACGTTTAAGGATATTGTGAAATATTTTCACAGTCGTTCACCATTATAAGAACATTTTGGTTAAGATAAATGTTTTAAAAATGTTAGAAATTAATAATATTTTAGGTACTTAAATTTCAATGTATTAAAAAACAAGTCTATAATAGTTGCTTATATGTATGCCTTGTCGAGAATCTGTAATTAAAATTCATTTATAATTAAATGACCGTTCAAAATTTGCATTTTGTTCATAGACTATAAATATTTTTAAATTTGTTTAATCCATGATGGCGAATGACTAATAAAAAAAACGTTTAGTAGGGAATTAAAGAAGCCTAAAAATCGTCTTTGATATGTTACATTGAAATTTTATTATTATGATAGAATTAAGAATAATAATGTTTTTACGAACCGTTTTTGTTGACTGCGTATTTGGCTAACTAACATCTTTAGGAAACCGTTTAATCACCACGTATTGCATTCGTTTTTTCATTAAAATTTTAAAAAAAAATTAATAGAAGTTTTCATACATTTGTCACCGTTTCAATAACTTGTATAATCTCTTATAGTAAATTAAAAGAATAGCTTTCGAGATCAAATAAAAGTTTTACTTTTGGTTTACTCACTTGCAGGTAAGGAATAGTATGATGAATAGAGTTTAGCTGAGAGGTAGTCAAGGCAATTTAATTTTAAAGAAAAGGTGGTCACAGCGGAAAGAATTACTGTCATTTCCATCGACTACAAATAATCCTAGTTTATATTAACATTGTTTGTGCCCCCAAAATTACTAATGTGAATACATAGAATCTGTATTAATCAAAGATCATCGCTCGACCCCCTGCAAAATGAGTATTCCAAAATTATTTAAAGTGTTTGACGTCATGAAAATAATCAGAAATATCCCAATTAATTGACCATGATAGAAAATAGTCGAGTATATGCAATAAATTTATATTTATATTTAAACAAAACTATTTTCCCAACTAGGTAAAGACCACATTTGCTTTGCCTCTTTTATTTATTTAGCTAACGCACGATAAATCATTAAAAAAAATAAACATTTCACCAAATTAATTATTGATTTAACTTCTGAGTTTTCTCTAAACCAAACATTAAAGCTAATTATAAGCTTAAAGTGCATAATTTGTAAAAAAAAAATCCCATTTACTGGACTTTATCCTGTTAATTGTTTTCATTTTGTCATTGATTTTAGCTGTTTGCTGATGGGGATAAGGATTATATTTTCCCTTCTTTTTTTTAGCTATTTACCCATTTCCGTATTTTTCTACTCTCCTTATTCATTTGCCTCTATAATTTAATTGGCCTTGTCAATTTCGTTGCTAATAATTTCTGACCAATTTGATTAGGCCAATGAAATAAAAAGTGAAACATTTTTGAAAGGCTAATTTGCATTTTCATTGGCAAAAATAAGACAAAGAAGTCATAAAAAAAAAGCAGCAGCAAACACAATTGGCGCACTCCTTTGAAGATGACTCCATCGCTGGATGCGGTGGCCCCTGATGGCTTCCTGTCTTGAGTCTTTGCTTGTGGTCGTAAACAATTTCGGGGCCCAGCCACAGCGGCGACAACGGCAAAGTCCAACTGAAAGTCAAGCCGAAGACGACTGTTGACTGTGGGAACTGATGAGTCGCCAACGAAGCCGCAGACGCCGCTGCCGCTGCCGCCGCCGATGTGGCTGCCAAATGGCTGTCTTAAAGTATCCAAAATGTATGTAGAAATATGTGTACATACATCTGTGGGTGCGTGTGCCTCACTCAGTGGGCTGTGGGAACAAACTCAATTGAGATTATCCGGCTACTGGCAACAAAACATGTTTTTTTTTCTACCTCTCTCTTTCACTCTGGTTTGGTTTTGTTTGGCTTATTCGAAAATTTAATTAATTTTTGTCATGCCAGTTGCGTTGAAGTTAAACTTCCGTCTTCCACAAATTGGCCAAATTAATAAGAGAGCACGACAACGAAAACATGGCCAAGGCCGAGGCAGAAAATCCAACAACAGGACAAAACATTTTGACACCGAGACCGCGGCGTTAATTGCTGGAACCCTCGAAAAAGACTTGAAGAACTTTTCACATTTCCGACGAATGTAATTAAAAAAGAAAACACAATTTTAAGCCATGGATATAAGTTAGAACATTTGCAAGCCTCTAAGGTATTCTGTAATTTTCGAAATGAAAACAACTTAAACAAGCATAAGGTAAGGTAAGGAGAAATATTTACAGTTACACAATTTGATATATTAGCCGAAATTTCCTAAGTCTCAGTTGATTTCTAATATAACATTGAACTTGAAACCTTTTTAAAGGATGTTGAAAGACTCTAAGCTAGCTGGAGACTCATTTACAAATAGAAGAACTTAATATAGGTAACTTCCACTTGATCGCTTCAAGGTTAGACTATTAAAAAGCCAATGAAACGATAAGCAACTTAAAGTAAGAGTAACAAAAAAAGTCTTTATATAGCAATAAAATATATTTCCATTGTCACCTTATTATTCTGAAACATAATTTATCACATTTTCTGATGCAGATAGTAACCTACGTCACATTTTTTCTTGTTAGGTTTCACTTTAAAATCTGTAAGTTCTTAGAGGCACTGCAAAAAGATCCCCTTAAAATGGTAAGTCCTTTGTAAAAAGAACTTTGCTGTTTTTTTTTTTTTTTGGGTGTGCTAGCCAGCTTTTTTTATGACCAAAGTTGGCCAAACAATTGAAGAGTCAGACACAGGCACAGGCAGAAGCAGGAAGGCAGGCAGCAAAGGGCTTAAAGCGTAGAAGGAAATGCTTCTTTTTTTTGCCCCCTGTTTTGTTTGTAAGCCAAAGAGGCAAAGCAAAGTAAAAGAAGAGAAGAAGAAGAAGAAAAAAAGCCAAAGTGCGGGAAATGACAGGCACAGGCACAGGCATTTAGCCTGAAGCGAGTCAAATGTTCTCCTCGGTTTGGTTTTTTGTTCTGACACCCAAAGGGTTTCCATATAATTTGAAGGCAGCTGCTGTCGATCTGCATAATGAAATTACGGCACTATCAAGTACAGTTACTTTTGGCCGAGAACTTCACTTGAAGCTTTGCGAAATGCACAAAGAGAGAGAGAGAGAGAGAGGGAGAGAGCGAGAACTGGAGGGCATCAAAGTAGAACCTGAGAAAATGATAGCTGCTTGCCGTGATTGTGATTGACTTGCTGACTTACTGACAGAATGACTGACTGACTGACTGACTGCCTGACTGACTGACTTGCTTGGGGCATAATTGAGGCATAGCTGATAGCCACCCGCCACCATTACCCACTCGAAACGCCTGCTATGCAAATCTCTTCAGTTGGCCTACTGCCTAGTCATTTCCTAGCAGCAATTTGCCAGCAATTTTCACACATTTGGCCCAACTGCAGCTTTCACATTTGCGCAACTTGACTAACCGAACTAACTATTTATTTATATCCAAGAAAAAGAGATAGACAGGGAGAGAGAGAGAGAGAGGGAGAACGCAGAGCGGCACCTCCCCTAAACAATTACGTCAGTTTAGTCACGATGCCTAATTAACTGGGCGTAGGCAAAAGCTCTTTACTCGACTTAATTTTCCAAAATATTTTGCCACTCTAATTAATTTTAATTAAAACTCTTGTGCCAGGTAATTTTGGGTTTCATTTTGTTGTTGTCGTTTTTTAAAAGGCAATGACTTGTCTTTCCATTTCTTATCATTTATAACCATTTGCACAAAGTTACAATACAGGTAGGATGTCAAAGACGCGGAGCCAACAGAGAACATCATCAAAAGAAGTTTATTGAAATGTATTGAAAGCTTTCACGTCGGGGTCACCAGCTATACAATTATTTTGTAAGAGAGTTGTTTCTATAAGTGAAATTTAGTAATGAATAAATCTTCATTCAAAGAGACATTGCGATTGTAGGAAACATACAGTTCTATGTATATATAGACAAAGGGAAAAGGAATGTTGAAAGAAGTTGAAAGCACTGTAAGTAGGAATACAAGTTACAATGTACAAATAGCAAAGAAACATTTCATTTATAGAAAGCAACTTCAGAAAGCACCACATCAACAAGTGTAGGTATGTATCATTAAATGATCTACAAATGTGTTTACTAGGAAGGGTGTTCGTTATCTTTTAACGATTCTAAATCAAATCGATTACAATTCCACCATCATCATTGACGTGGCTTTTTATACCATGCATCTATAGGATGAAATGGTATATTAAAGCCGCCAAAATGTATGTACCAGGCAGAAGGAAGCATTTCCAACCCAATAAAATATATTTATTCTTGATCAGCAAGAGAAGCCTAGTCGATTGAGACATGCCCATTTGCCTGCTCGTCTGCCCGGTAATTTCAGATGCATCCCTGTTCCGTTTAATAAAGAACAGGACATTTACATATATATTTATATATGTTTTCATAGATTCGTCTAGATTTCGATATATTCCCATAGACTTAGATATTTTGCTATAGATTTCGATACATTCCTAGTGATTTCTATATATTCGTATAGATTTTTTATCTATTCCCTTGGATTTCTATATATTTCTGTTGATTTCTATATATTTCAATTGATTTCAGCTCACCTGTATATACAGAAGTGAATTACCAGTCGAATTCCAGAGGTCCCATCACGCCGACACCCGCGCACCAACTGACCCTGACGCCCCACATAGCTCCTTTTATATACCCCGGAGACATGTACAATTTGGAGGGATTTTATATACCCCTATTTAATTTAACCCCTACAATTTGGCGGGATTTTATTTAACCCTATTTAATTTAACCCCTATTTAAGTTAACCCCTATTTCACTAAACCCATATTTAATTTAACCCCTAATTAATTTCACCCCTATATGCTTTAACCCCTATTATTTTTTGAAATGTCGAAATTTCCGTTAAAATTTAAAAATTACGTTAAAATTTCAAATTTTCGTTAATATTAAGAATTTCCGTTACAATTTGAAATTTCTGTTCAAGTCTAAAATTTCCGTTAAAGTAGTTGTTACTTAACACAAATTTTAAATTGTTTTCGAATATACTTAAATTGAATAATAAATCTACAGAAATATATATAAATCTTTATAAATCATAGAAATAGATAGTAATATATAGAAATCTATAGAAATGTATGGTAATATATAGAAATATTTAGACGAAGTTTTTAAATATACTTATAAAGATATTTAGATAAATATGAATATACAATATTGCATATGTTAAGCAGGCGAAAGGAATTAAATAAAATAATTTGGTTTTATAAATTTTAATTAGTTTTTTCACTTGATGTATGGTATATCCAAGTCGGCCTGATGACTTACTTGCTTACCGCTTACACAGAAGTAAGAAGTAACTACGTCACTTTTAGGTTTAATAAAGAACAGTTTAAATGCCCTAACAAAGAGCTATCAAAAAGGTAAAAGAACCACGAGGAACATTACAAACGCCACCTCTTTTTTTTATTGCATTTTTATGGTTGCTTAGATTTATTTATATTTTTAGTATAGCTTTTGTTTCATATCAAACAACAAAAGAACCTAAAATACTGACCCTCTGCTGAGTCACATTGTTATGTTGCTCAGATTTTGAGGTCTGCAATTAATCAACAAAAATTGCCTGTTTGCACCTTTCCATTCTTTTCTTTATAATTTTTTGTGGAGTTCTGTTTTTTTTTTCGCCACAGACATAATGTTCCGGGGCACACATGGCATTACGCATTTCCGTTTCCGCTTTTGTCTGGGTCTGGTTCTCGTTCTCACTCCCACTCTGGCTCTGGCTCTGGGTGTGTATGTGTCTGAATGTAATTCTGTTTGCTCACCCGCGCGCACACGTATAAAACGAACCAAAAATCAAAAGTTTTTATTGCGCTTTGCTTTGCCTGATGTGTGTGTGTATATATATATATTTTTCCATTTTTTATATATTTTGCACGCGCAAAATTTTTTGTGATTTATGAGGCGCAAAACCAACAGCAAACGACAACAACAAAAACATGAAGAGGGCGACAAACTTTTTATATGCAGACATGTCGGCGAGACAAGTTGGCCACACTATGTTCCAGAAGTCATGTCTCACGTCCCATGTCCATGTCCAGGTCTTTGCCATAGAGAACCTTGAACATGAGCAAAAAAACCAACTGCAAAAACTAACTTTACGAGCTTGTTTTGACTACTTCAATAAACTTGTCGAATAGATAAAATGTTTTGGTAACATCTCTTAGTTGACATCTTGGCTTTAAAAGGTGTTCCGATGGGTTTCTCTATCATGGACAATAATCCACTTTTCCATTTTGTTTATTCTCTCGACTGTCGCGAAACTTTTATTAGTTTTTTTCAGTCTGAGAAACGAACTATCACTATTGAAGATGTTTTGTTTTATCAACATCTAAAATGCAACGAAAATTCAAAAAAATTAATGTGAATCTTTTTAACTGAATCATGGCGCAAGGTCAAAGTAAATCTTTAAAAACTGAATTGAAGATTCAACTTATTTTCGGTATCTAAATACAGATTTCTTTATTGTATAATTCATGATAATTATGAGTTTTGATTGGCCTAATTCATAAAAGCAAATTATCCTAAAAATTCTAATATTTTCGTAGAACAATTCTTTCGATTTTCTTGCGCTGAAGAATCTGCTTTTTAATTTTTATGAAAATTAATTCTTTAAATACAATTCTATCTAAAACCAATCATAGATTTGTTTTTTATTATTTTCCTCCTACATGGGTTTTGCATTAAATTTAATGTTGAAGAATATTGATTGACCTTTTAAATACGTCAAGAGAGATTTTTGGCATTGGGTTTTTTTAGATTCGCGTCAACCACCTGTATAGTATATACCTAATATTGATATACTCTTTTTTTAGGGGTATATACTAATATTAAAATTGTTCTTCATTTTAGTTTTGCCATCTTCTTTCTCCTTTATTCCAGTCTCAGCCACCGCTCAAATGTTAGACTGGCAGATACCCTGAAAACCACTTTATATTCATTATATAATAACTCTATTTCATTTTGAACTTTATTCAAATATTGGTTGCTTTGCATTGCTTGAAATGGGTTTCGTATAATTCAGTAATCCGCTTTGGGAAATGTAAGTAAATCCAACCACAAGCAAATCTAATTTACATGTTGATTTCCTTTTTTTTCGCATTTACTCGTGTTCATTTGTCACTTGCAATTGTTGTAAAAACTGTAGTAATAAATTGTCAATTGTTTATCATATCACACACCACAATTTATTGGTTACTCGTTTGGCCAGCGAAGTGTAAACCAGCACTTAATTAAATAAAATATGGAAAATCGTCATCGAGGAGGAGACTCTCCGTGTGTCCTTTCTGCAATTTGCATCATTTAAGATGCAACTGTCAACAGACTGTCAATTGCAATCTGTCCACTCTGTGGCCAATGTTTAATCTTTTAATTAATAGGTATAAATATTGATTTTACACTGACTGGAATATATTTTATTTATGCTACTGTCGCACAGTTTTTCACAACCAGACTCTATGTAATAATGTAGCAAGAATCACACGCACACCGAGGGGCATTGTGGTAATGACAGGCAGAGAGACCCAACTCGTAATTTCGAGCGCTGGAGCTGTCAACACAAAATGGAAACCTCAAAATCCAACACCGAAATTGTAGGCTAAATATGTATGTATGTAAGTAAGTGTGCTTAGTCAGCAGACTGTCATTAATAACTTATGTAAGAAAAGACGATTAAATTTTTCGCTTGCCCCATTAAGAAACATAAGAACGAATCGCGTATACGCACTGTGTTGCCAACTGAATGAGGCGGAAAAGCAGATTGTAGATTGAGATACTTATCAAAAAGCATAAGAATATTATAGTCAACTTCATAAAATGTTGCAGGAGGTAAATCATACATATAAGTTTATTCTCAAATGAAAGATAACTTAGATACAGCTTAACTTGTGAACCACTTTACATTTCAAATTAGTTGCAGTGTGCTTTTAAATTTATATCCTCTCAACTGATATAGAGATTTATGCATATATATATCTATGTAAATCTGCCAGCACTTTACTTTTCCAATCATAATCATCATCATTTCAAGTGATTGCACTCATCCGCAGTGTGTACAAAGTGAACTAGCATAATAATTTATCAGTCTACTCTTCTAAGCAGCCATCTTCAATGGCCAGAACGTGCCTCACCATGGGGCAACGCCTTGAAATATGCAATGCTTTAACTGCTTGTGGCAGGCAGCAGTCATTCTGCCAGTCAATCAGAAGACCAAACAAATCGAAAGCTGTCGACAACATGAATACACACACACACACCCAGTCAGAGATAAGGGAAAACACATGGCAATACCCTTAACCTCGTCCTTTTACCCCTTTTACTTGTTGCTGATAACGAAACTTGTGGCCTGTCGAGAGCCACCTTTGTAGGCCTGGCTAAAACGTTTTTAACATCCCAAAATTTATAGCATTTATTACATTTCGTGCAGATTTCAAACACATTTTAAATCGTGCCATAAAATCACTTAAGTGTACACGTTTTTCTCTCCTTTTTCTTTTTCTTTTTTATTTGCCACCATTTTCAGTTTTTCTCTTCCTTCTTCTTCTTTTTTTTTGTAGCATATTTACGATTGCTGTTTACGTAACGACAGAACAAAAAATTCGTACAGCAAAAAGCAGCAAAGTCATTTGGTGTAACCAAAAACCCATCAGAATACATTGCACATTTGCATGAGCCGTTGAGGAAAAGAGAGAGAGAGAGAGAGATGGAAAAGTAGATGGGGGAAACCGGAGTGCGAAAAACCACAGCATATGTATAGGCGTCGAGGCCATAATCCTAGGAGACTACAGAGCCCCACAAAAACAAAAACAAAAACGAAAATCCACACACAACACAACGACGCACCACATTAAATTTGTTGTAAATTAAGATTGATACCGATGCGACCCATGGGCATTCGATATAGCAAGTTTTTCGGATTTACTTACTTTGCTTTTCTATTCGGAATTACTTTTTGTAGATTAACATTAACTGCAAAGAGACAAGAAACAGGGAGAAAGAACATAATCATTAGTAAAAATAGATTAAACACACTTAAAGTTTAGCATATACAAACTTAAGTAAAACAGAAATTTATTATTATTATGCTAGAAATTGGGTAGTAATAGAGTCTTTGAAATTTAACGAATTGGACGCAAATGTTTAGGGAAAGCAATCATCCACAGCTTTAAAACTATTCAAGATCTTAAACCGAGCATTGCAGAAAATCTAGAGAAATATTCGCAAGCAACTTCAACTAGAGCTGTGCATAAATGGAAAACGTTTAAATAATAAGCATCGAATTCCAGAGTTTGTGACAAGCAAGTCACTCAAACTATTTGACATACTCACAATGAAAAAAGGACTCTAAACTCTAGGACTTACTTCATTTTTTGCTTTGTCGTCTCTGGTCATTGCTTAGGCATTCGAGGACTACTCATTTATGAAAACAATAAAAATATTGTTTAGAAAGAAGTCCAACATCTTAGTCGTAGACTTAGAAAAGTCTAGAAAACTTTGACAAAAAAAGGCAATTATTTTCAGACTTGCTCGTCTCGAAGTTATAAATTGCACTAGTCTACACGACAATTGAGCTTCCAAAAAAAAATAGTGTTCATCTAAATCGACAGGTACTAAACTAAATTAAACTATCCAAATTAAACGATTAATAGGAATGAAAAATATATACAATAATAATAATAATGTATAGAAAAATTAAACGTTATTATTCAAGTCAATAAATAAAGCGTAAAGCAGACAATTGGTTTTTTTTTGTGCATAGCTTATTAAAAAGAAGGAACAACTTTGTAATTTTTTAGTTCAACTATAAATAAATAGTATATAATAATGTATAATAAGGTATATAATAATGTAATTTAATTTAAACTATGTATAAAAGATTGGTGACTAAACTTATTCTAGATTATGGTAAATTCAAAACCCAAAACAAAATGTTACTCATTGAGGAACGAAATACTGTCTAATTTATACACGAAAGATTTTGTCTTTTCATATTAATTAAATACTGTTTTTTTTTAGTTTTCCCATCCGTCACTCAGGTTCATTACTATTTTCGATTATCCTTGGCAAACGTTGGAAAGCGACCATCAATTTTCATCATTGCCCTAATTCGGTGCTCTATATATAGTCAAACAAGTAAATAAAACCAAAAAAAAAAAAAATCCAAACATCTGCCAGCCTCCAAAAAATGTTGCAACGAACTTGAAACTTGCCATTGGAGCCTCTCAGTTTTTTTTGCGAGAAACGACTAATAATGATGGGAAATGGGGGAGGGGTGGCAAGGGGAGGTAGTCGATTTGGACCCCCAGTGTTTAATCAAGTGTGAAATCTTTAATCAAGTCAACTATAAGCTTGGCTGAATGAATTCCCAGCTGCTGCGTCTGCTTCTTCTGCTGCTGGCATCGGCTCAATTCCCAAATCCCAAATCGCAGAATCAACAACCAATGCAACGCAGCTGTTTTTACCTGGTTTGACCTTTTTTTCCTGCTGCTGCTGCTGCTGCTGCCAGTTGTATATGTAGTTTTTTGTCTTTTACCCCATCTCGAGCCCTCCCACGCTTCAGTCTGTCAATTAAAAAGCCGTAGTCTGGCCCAGGCCCTGAACTGCACGATTTGCTGCCAGTGGCCAACGAGTCGAACGAAACAAAAATGCGATGGGTCAAGTCGAAGGGCCGACCAATAGATACCCTAAGCTATCTCATGGGTCTGGTAATGGGCATAATAATGTTTAGATCAAGTTAGTTTCTGGCAATCATTTCTTTAAGAGTATCCACTTATGTCAGATTAGTTTCGGCTGATCATGAATAAATATTTACTTCTAAATATACCCTTTCTCCCTTTTCTTGTTATAGGGTATTGCAAGTGGAAATCGAAACATTTTGGCTTATTTTTCGAGTGCGAATTAAGTGAATTAACTGTAAATGCAATTGGAAATTAACGGTAACAATATAGAGTGGAATTTTTTGTTTTGTTTTTGTCGCTTTATCCCAGACTTAAAATAGAAAGTGCATATAAACAGTGTAAAAGGTTTTTTCTTTTGACATTGCTTTTTAGTTGACGTTCAATTGTTCATTTAATGGGAATGAAAATGAGAACTACAAATCCGATTTGTGGAATCGGGAGTGTTTAATCATCCTATTCTTTTCAATTCAGACAATATACTTACGCCATAAACAGAGTGAACGTTTTTGGTATTCGCCTCAATGCTTCATAAATTATCGATAATATTGCCCATTACTTAACACTACTCTAAACACTAGTTAACACTACGATACTAAGCAATTATGATATAAGTATGAGCTATTAAATTTATAATAGAAAACTATTTTACTGCCAAAAGAACTTTCAATGATCTACTTAATGATTTTGTATGAATCCATACTTAATACACTTTTTAGATTATTTTTAAAAGTTTAAGAAAACATTCAAGAGTTCACAATAAATTCAATCTATCCCAAAGTTCTCGAAATTTTCATAAAATACAATTTTACGCAACAAAAGGCTTAAAAATCATGATCCTAAAAGATACCAATAAGTAACAGGAAAGGATAGTGAAGGGATCCGATATGAAGCGAACTCTAGGATAGAGAGATCTATTATCCTCGTCTAATTTAGATGCTATTTAACTTTAATAACGGGTTTCCAACAACATTTTATTGTATCAAAATTTAGTTTCAAAAATAATTTTTTTCAGTGTGTTGTAGCTTTTTCTTTTCATTCGGCTGTGACATTTGATTTGATAATATAATTACATAAATTTGCATAAAGACAGGTAAGTCAACTAAAATGAATTTCTAAGGAAAAAGAGGTAAAAGCCATGAAATGTATATTTAGCTGTATGGTAAGTTGCAGAAAGTCAACGATATCGAATTCAATTGAAATAGTTAAAGACCCAAAGAGAAATTTATCATCTAAAATTACTTACTTGTGATAGTAAATCTTTTTAAGTGCGCTTACAAAAAACAAACTTCAAATGCATTTGTTTAACAAAATGCACTTTTGTTATAAATCGTATTTACATAGTTGAAATTGATTATATCTTGCATCTGCATTTATATTTTCTCCTTAAATGCCTTAGAAAACATCCGATGAATAGAATTTTTATTGAAATTTTTGCCATAATGCATTGATTTGTTTTTGTTCTTTTCTCAACTCGATTTCAAAGAAAAATTGCAGAATAAATAACAAGAAATAAAACTTAAATCCACTCAATAGAAAAAATTTGTTGTCTAATTTCTTTTTGATGATTCATTTATTTTCTTTGTTAAATTAAACTCACTTGGGCCAAGAACACGATGATGTTGAATCTCTCAATTTAAATATGATTTTAGTTTGGCTAAGCTTTTCCTAATTGGACAAAGCGAAAGCAAATAGTTTTGTATAAAGTCATAACAATAGGGCCATCGAAATAAATATTTTATTATGAAGAATAACAAAATGTGATTTATTTGAAGTAACCCGCTGGCTATTTATTTGGCCGTGTTTTGAAAGCCAACAAATCTAAGCTGGATAGCAGACAATTAATAAAACTCAAACGAGCGGTTTGGGGGCTAAATCGTGATCTGGTCAGACCAAAAAATGGGTCAAATCTCTGTGCGCTATTTCTGATGATGCTGGCGATGATGATGATGATGATGATGACGGGGAAATGGAAATGTAAGTAAATGGAAAATGATAAAATGCTCAAATGGGGAAATGGTAAAATGCTAAATGTAAAACTTCTCCTACAAGAAAAAGCAACTGCATCTAAGAGAAAAGTTTTAATCATATGCCGCCTAGGCAGGGGAAAAAGTTCATTAATTTGCCCGGCAACTTTTTATTTTTTATTTTCATTTTTTTTACCAACACTTGACTTGGCTTCGCGCTATGCTATAAATGCCATTAAAAATGCCTTACCAAAAGCGAAAAGAACAAGGAAAAAGGGTAAAACAACAAAAAGTCGTGCAACCATGAAAACCAAACGAGGCTACAACAAAAAAAAGGAGAATTAATAAAAAAAAAAGAAAACCAACCGAACTGCAGCCGTTGCACATTTTATGCAAATAGGGGACGCCAGAATATGTATGTACATATATGTATGTATATATAGAAGGAAACTTTCGGTTTACCCCAAGCGTTAATAGAGACATGAACAAGGGGCGGGGAGGGGCGCACTCTTGGCCAGCCTCCAGTTGGTCACATCTTAACCCTTTCCCTCTGGTCAGCAACTGCTTAACTTGTCCTCTACTTGCAACTGTTACCAGGGATCCCTGGATAATATGCATATTTATTCTCTGGCCCTGGTTCGATTTCATGTCACAGTATGTGTTAGATGGTTTTTAATATCTCAGCATGAACATTCTGCGGTTTTTCATCTTCGTTTTCGTGTGGTTGAAATTGATTTTTCATATTTAATGCAAAAAGGCATTACGCGAGAGCACGGTACGACGGACCATGGTGAAAGAGGGAAAGCATAAAACATGTACATACAATATGTATGTGTGTACTTATGCACCCATGCAAGGGCGAGGGTTCATTTGAAAATTTACCATTACCCATCGAAAGTTAACTAACATCGAAATGCCTTTTTATTATATTTTTCAAATTAAATATATGTGAGTCGTCGGAATTACTTGCAAACTTTAATATAAGTGTGTAGATTATATTATTGTATAGTGAAATCTGTAATAATTATATCTCAATGTGGAATAATTTAAAATAATGCTGGAACACATCTATGATACTGAATATTTTGGATTTCGAGCAAGGAAAAATCAAAGTTTGGTTACATTTCAAGAAGGTCGTTAAAACCCAAAAACAAATGTAGAAATGTTAAAAGTAACCTAAATATTGTCTTTGTTTTACACTTTACTCAACAAACTATTCCTAAAAAAAAATAAAGTAAGTAAGTCGCCGGGCCGACTTGGATATACCATGCATCAGGGGAAAACAAATTTCCTTGAGTTTTATAAACTTATTTCATATATTAAATTTCTTTCGTATGCGCGATTTCTAACATATGCTATCTCGCTCACTCTTATGTGTGTGCACTTTAGCGCCCCACCGGCCAAATTCGCCCTTGCACCGCTTTGAGTGCAAAACGTTTTAATGCATAACTCGGCCATTTTTATTCCGATTTTTATGAAATTTGGTGGAATGATAGATGTCCATAACATATATAAGTGTGCCGAATTAAATTCCGATAAGATAAATATTGCGGGAGAAAATCACTTTTTATTAAATTCCTGAGGCGGAAGGGGGCGTGGCAAAAAAAATTTGGTGGAATGATAGATGTTCATAAGATCTATGAGTGTGCCAAATTAAATTACGATACGATAAATATTACGGGAGAAAATCTCTTTTTATTAAATTCCGGAGGCGGAAGGGGGCGTGGCAAAAAAAAACATAAACTTGGTCTGCGCCAAGACTACACGAGTCTACATTCTAAATTTGGTAACTCTAACATTTGTAGTTGCTGAGATCTCTGCACTCTTACGGACGGACGGACGGACAGACGGACAGACGGACATGGCTCTATCAATTTGTCTTCTCATGCTGATCAAGAATATATATACTTTATAGGGTCGGAAAAGCTTCCTTCTCCCTGTTACATACATTTTGGCGACTTTAATATACCATTTCATCCTATGGATGCATGGTATAAAAACAATATTAAGATGTAACTTTCAAAATTTGAGTGTAAAGATACTAAAGCAATTGATATTATGTTTCCTTATAGGTACATAAATTTCTGGCTTGTTTTCTATATATTTCTGATACATGATCAAGTCCATAACTTTCGTTTCTACATCGAATTTAATAAACATAGTCTCAAATATATTCGAAAATAATTAAAATATGTTAAGACAAATTTTTTCCAGAAACTCAAACGTGTGTTTTAACATTGAAGTTTTTAAAGTTTTACCAACTCTTATGTAGTAACTAGTAACTAAGCATTCCATGTTTAAAAATTTTTTTTTAGTCCAAGAAAGATTAACAAAATCTTAGAAATTGTGTTTTTGTTGGTGACCTTTATGATAAGTTTTGTTTAGGTACTTGTTCAGGTCAATAATTTTGGTTGTCACCTAAAAGCCCGCCCAGTACCTAAACAATCTTAGAAATTTTGATCTTGATGAAATTTATATCCAAAATTATGATCAAAAGGATATGCTCATACAATAATTCTTGTGAATTATCTTGACTTTGGAAAACACCTTTTTTTACCTCTTGGGTTAACCATCCTTTAACCAGTCAATCTATCTATTAGCCAACTAGAAATGTTTTTTTCAACAAATTCCAACTAATCGTATCTAGCTAAAATAAACTCATAGAAATATATTCTTCTTGTGCAGTTGACAACTTATCAATTGCACCTCGTTTAGTTTGCTGCTTGTCATCGGTATCTAGTTGCATATTGGCCGTTGGTTATTTTCTCCCTCTCTTCGAGAGTTGACTGTCTTTGATATCCGTTTTCCATTTTCCATATAATAACATGCAACAACCTCGCGTCCAACTCTTCTCTGATATATGCGACAATATAGTCATACTCGTAGTCGTAGTCGTAGTCGTAGTCATAGTCATTGACTCATACATAAACCGATACACAAAGCTGCAAGCTCATGTATCTTTCAGTTACCAATATGGATGCTGCTGCTTCAGTTGCTATAGCTGTAGATGTTGTTTTTGCTTTTGGTTTTTTTTTTTTGTTGCTGTGTTTATGCAAATCGTTTACAAATATACGACTAACTTGGTCTCGTTTTTTATGCATTTATGCGACAAGTTACGAGCATTGACTACAATGATGGCTCTCTGATTCCGACTTCGACTTCAGTCCCAACTTCAGCTCCAACTCTGACTTTGAGCCTGACAATGTGACGATGTGGTTGACTAAAAGCGTAACGCGCACGCGTTTGCATTTAGGGAGATGGTGGGTGGAGGGGGGGATGGGATGGTAGGCCATTGAGTGCATTGCTCGCAAGTTAGTCAAGCAGTCAATCAAACATGGCCAACATCATCCAGTCTCAGCCACATCGTCATCATGCTCAGTTGCATTCGCACTTGAATTAAAGTTAATGTGGCTGAATCTTTTGATGTTTCGCCAAGTCAACTCGTCAAACCACACAGTCAAGAACACAATATGTACATGGTATAGGAACACAAGATGATATCCTACCAAGCAAGCGAACAAGCAATCCGAAACCGAAAACCATAGTGGAAAACCTCAAAAAGCAATTCAATTGTTTGATTATCACTGAAACTCCATCCTTTGCATTGTTCTTAACCGAGGGTCGTCTTTAAAGTTTTAAAAGAAAATCGCAAATTATGGTTAGTAATCTAGACTTGATATTTACTTCAAACATCGAAATTCTACTTTAGAAAATAACATTGGAAAACATTGAAAATATTTTATTTCCAAAAATTATGATTTTAAATATCTTTTGAATTTTTATCATCCTGATTCTATTTCTTATATGTACAAATACTTGTGACTTTTTCCCAAAGATAAATTCTATTACTTTTTTTTAGCTTTTAATCATTATCATATCTTATAAAACTGTAAATTTTGGTATTATATCTCAAATTTAAGTAGATGAACTTTAAAAAATTGGAAATGTTAATCACTGCTCACGTTATGCCAATGAATCAGGTCTGACTAGAACGGGGAAAGGATGGGGAATCCCCGATCAGGGATTCCCGAAAGGCTCTGTGGGATAATCTATTTTTTTAATAAATAAATAAATTTTTATTTTAATTTTGAAAAATGTTACGGCACACAAATAATGAAATTCATCGATAAAAGAGAATAGCAATTTTTTCGATTATTTCGAAGACAATATCAGCATTTTGGCCTAAGAATGACTTTACTTTAATAAATATTTCCACTGTGTTTCACTATATTTCAGATAAATGATTTATATATGTTACAATTGAATAAAATATAACTAAACTTCAAATACATTTTGGTGTACTTCCAACGATATTCTTTGCAAAACTCTTCGAACCACCCACTAAACCATTGAATCATTTAGCTAGAGGCTTTTCCATTCACTCACTCTTAGCCCTAACTGTTTCTGTCATGTACTCGAACGCATCTTCTGTTGTTGTACATAAAGACACACACAATCACATAAACATATCAGTAAATATATATATGTACATATATTTGTATCTATATCTTGTATCGCATAGCGTCGCTCATTGCACGGCTCGTAAAAAGCTCATTAAACAAAACGCTGTTGACAGTCGAGACAGGGAGGAAGACGGAATGCGGGGGAGATAATAGCACGGGAGACGGGAACATTGTGACGCTTTCGGGGGATCAGCATCATTATGGAAAAATATCATCGCAAATCTGACGAATGTAACGGTAAGTTTTATGTATTATATGTGTGTGTTTCGAGTGTGTGTTTGTTTTGTTGATTTACAAACAACACTGTCAAAATAATTACAAATGCCGTGACATTGCGGCGACATGTAATTAACGTAAAATGCGCGTTCCATGTGCTGCTTCTGGTATCTGGTATCTGTAAGATACACAAACCCAACCAAAAAAAAAAAGTGAAAAACGAAAAAAATGCCCACACAACGCACCAAGATACATGTATGTACATTACCGACTGGATGGAGTGTACACAGGTGCTTAATGGGCCACTCCAAAACGAAAAAAACTCTGCCCACCTCTCTCCGATCCACCCTCTTGCCTTGTTTTTATGACACGGTGGACGACTAAATTTGATTAACCCAAATAAGCTGGCCCGGTTTTTCTTGCCGCCGTCGACAGGCCCCATCTGCCCTCTTTCTTTTCCATTTCCCATTTTTCTCGTTTTTTTTTTTTGCCCGCATCTTTATGTCATTTTCATTCATCATTTTATGAGCATTGGCTTTTTGCGCTGCTCTCTGTGTCATTTAATTGAACCGCCGTCTCGTCTCGTCTGCTCACTTGAACGATCCATAAAGTTATTGGCTTTTGGATCAAGTGAAGCCATGAAAAGTTTCATAATGTTTTTCTTTTGTGGCATATATGTATGTACTACTAGTATGAGCTCTACCTACTCTATAAAGTTTTGCTAGCCATTTGGAAAAACTTTACGATGCGGTCTGGCACTTTGTGGTATTAGTGAGAAGTGTGAGTGCTGCAGATTTAGAGACCTTGAACTTCATGGCTTATAGTCAATGCATTAGATGGTGATTAATGTTAGATTGTGGTCACTTAAATACTTAAGACAACTTTGAAGGTCCACTCAATTACCATTAGAAGATTTTCTCTGGTGAGTCAGTCAAAATAGCGAAATGTTCAGAAGTGTATAACAGTAGCTGGATGATATTGAAACAGGATTGATATTACTATTAACGATTTTCTGATATCGCTGATACGCATTTTTAGCCAACATTTATATTTTCAAATCTTTCTGAAAGTATCTTTTTATATTTACGGATAAAAAACTAATTACATGCATACAAGAAGTATGGTAAAATCTTGTTTATCCGGTCATCGATCAACCGAGTCTCCTTATTATTCGACCCACCGAAATTATCCGAACGCTCCCCTTTAACTGAGTTGGGAGCTTGGATAAAACTTTAGAATACTTTAGAAATTCTCTTTGACACTTCATAATATTTTTACAAGTTTCAAACGATATCCTAATAGAGATTCATTCATACATAATTGACGTTAAACATTGTTTTTATCGATTGTGATAAATGGAGTAGGTAGTTATCTAAATATAATCTTAAATCATACATTTTTGTGTATAAAATATTACATATATTTTATTAAAACATAAAAATCATGTTATAATAATATTTGTATTTAACAAATTAACAAAAAATTGGGTTTTTTTCAACTTAGACATCTTTATATTGGCCGTTACATAATATCGATAGTTATCGATAGTACGTCACTTGATATCGAAGCAGTAAAAATGAATTTTTAGTGTTAGATTACGTATGTAGTTACAGTGTTAGATAATGAATGTATCGATAATACGTCACTTGATATCGAAGCCGTGGAGAGAAAACACATGAGTTAATTTGGCGAACTAATTTATAAACTATTTTGATTTCAATGTAATATTTCTTAGGAAATGAAATTTAACCTTTCTTGTTCTATCTCATAACCAGAAGCAAAAGGAGTCCACCAAGAGTATTTTTCAGATTTCATAAATTAAAATTTAATCGAATTTCCCTGAGCTTTTGCAACATCAAAAATGCTTTATTTCATTGAGTCCGAGATGTTTTTAATAACTTTAGCAAACGCCAGCAACAAACTATTTGTTGGTTATGCCACAAGCCTTAACATTTTTTAATAAAAAGTTATTTAATTTTATTTTTTATCCACATTTAAGAGAATTTGCCACCCAGTTTCATAAATTTGTAGAGAGTAAAGCAAAAATATATAATTCTCATAGCCAAATTGCTTACTCATGTGAAAGGGGCAAAAACTATCTGATCTGGTTATGGTGCGCCCAGACCACGAAAACTTTCTGAAAAGTTTCACAGAGACCACAATTAGAACACAAAGCTGCATGTGTACATATAAACTTGTGTTTTTATCTATATAATCCTTGTGAAATCAAGCATTGATGAGCTACACGAATCCTTCTACAATTAACAAAGAAATAATTGAGATATTTTATTATGCATTTTGGTAGTTTGTGTAATGCGTAATCCATTTAATCTAATGAATTATTTCAGCATACACAAATTCCCTGAACACAGGTGAAATCCAAATGAGTTCATTTTATTGTGCACTTGAAATGTAACATTTAACGTTAGTAATTCAATGTATTATTTTATGTTTATTGATCAAAAGACAAAACTGAAGGGCCGAGAGAGAAAGAGCGGTTGGTGAGAGGAGGAAATTGAATTGTGCCATACAAATAATTAAATGCTAGAGGGGTAAGCAATGTCAGCCAAGCGCAAACAAACATAAACATAATTACAGTGTATGTGTGTGTGTGTGTGAGTGTGTGTGTGTGACAGTGCAATATGGGCTGCCTTCACAAATGCAGATACATTTGTATCTCTCTCTATGTATCTATGCATGCACATGTCGTTTGCCAGAGAACAGCAAAAGCAACAGAAACAGAGAACAAACAAAAAATGGTATGGAAAAACAATTGTAACCGAACATTGTTGGCCATGTAGCCACGACAACTGAACAACCCGAAACACGGCATAATGCGACACAAAGTTCCGCTAGAATGCCCATGGCCCAGGGCCCGAAAAACCCATTCTCAGTTTAGCTTCCCAGTGCGCCCAGTGCCAAAGCCCAAGCCCAATCCCAGGCACAATCCCTCGACCCAATGCAACGTGTCAGTTGCTGCTGTTGCACTTTTATCTCTCTCTCTCTCCCCCTATCTCTCTCTTTGTCTAACTCGGAGGAGAAAGGTTCTCGTCGTTGGGTAATTGTTTACCAGTTGCCAAACGAACGACAACAACAACAACAACAACTTTGAGAATGGCAACTTTTGGGCAAATGAACTGCAAGTGCAAGCACTCAACTTCACCTGAGAAGTTCGCCTCACGAGTTTTTTGAAATACGTGTGGCCCAGAGGGAGTGCTTTATGGCAGTCTATTAGCTTAAACAAAAGGCCCGGAGCCAGCAATTGAAGTTGATACGGTGGGAAGCACTCATACAACACAACCAACAAAAAGAAAGAAAAAACAATATTATTTTGAATATCAAATGATCTCATAGAAAATATACTTCATATCTAAAATATAAAATTTTAGTTTTTCCCTCTCCAGTCCACACTAAGTCTCTTAGCTTGACCAAATGATAGCCCTAAACTGTGCTAATTTGATCTTCAAACCAGGTCCGGAAAAATACGAAATATTTCAAAATAAATTAAAATATATACTGCTAACTATAATGAAACTTTTGAGTTCAATTTGAAATATTAACCATTGACTAATATATGGAGCCCCCAATCTACACCAAAATAGTAAAATTTAATCAATTACCTTAAATAGTTTTCTATATTATTCAAATATGAAGGAATTAATAACAATTTAGTAAGTAATTACTTGGGCGAACTAAGGAATATTGCATTTGTTATCCTTAGTAGTAATTAATTTCGAATTGGGTTTATTGTAGTTTATAGAAAAATTAATTTTTTTAAAATATCCATTTTTATTATTTAGCAAAAAGACTTGGTAGGAATTTTTTGACCAGTTACAAAAAAAATTGATAGTCTCCAACTATACAACATAGATTTAATTAGGTCGATATAGAGTAAGGACCCTTCTTAATTTTGCTAAATATATTTTTCCTATTTATTTGTATATCCTCCTTGGCCTTGGGGGCCTCCTTAGTATGTGAATTCTATGTAGTTGGTTATACTCATAATATTTTCTTTGGGTAACCGAGTCTAATTAACTTAAAAACTATTTAAACTATTTCAACAAACGTTTATAAATTGTTGAATCTTTCACTCAAATTTTCGGCATAAAGGACTTTTAAAAAAATAGAACCACATCTAATATATGATTTGGTGATTAAATGCAGTTAAGATTAATTCTATTTCGGGAATGTAAGATAGGAACAAAATATACGAAAAAAAGATGATATTAGAGGTCTCACAAAAATACGACAAATAAGCAAAACTAAACAATCAAAGATCACCTTACTTTCTCTCCATCTAACTGAACTTGCGAGATGGAAAAAAAAAAATAAACTTAAATAACAAATTTCAAAATAGTTACCATTTTTTTTTTCATCTACATGTCTCATAACTTTTAAAATGTTCTACGTAAGTACATAAAAATGCCAAAGAGTTAGCCAAAATTGATAGCTGAACATTTTGTTGCGCCAACTAAAGCTCCAGTCATCATCATCATCATGAGTGAGTGAATCAGTTGAGGAGTAGGCAATCAAAGCGTGACAGAGTGCCAACTACATTAGGATGAGAAACTCTGTCTTTTGCCTGACCTCACGCTCCAATAAAGCTGAATATCATCCGGAGTAACTTTTTGCCTCTCTGCCCCAAGACTCATGCCTCAGGTCGTCTCATCTCCGTTAGCCATGAGCAAACTATCGTACATTTGATAAATTTTTAAGCAGCTCGCTCGCTCATTCATTCAATTTTTACAGACAGACATAAGTTAAAGAACGTGACAGGTACAAAGTACAAAATTTATTTAATGGAGCACTGCGAAACCCTCACACATAATTTGTTATTAAAAAGGGTTAAATGCGCCATGTGAGATGAGTTTTGGTGTGTCTGTGTTTGTGTGTGCTTGTGCGTGTACGATGGTTAAATAAAAAACAATAAAGAAAAACTTTTATTGTGAGCAGTCGAGTGGAAAGCTGCTAAAGAAGGATTATAACGATGGCAGGATATGCTTAAATATCATCTAAAAGTCAAACAGTTTGAGTAGACTTCAAAATAGTGTGGCTGCATATCTGCAAGGCAAAAATACTAAACGAAATCATTATAATGAGACAAGGCAGGGAAAAATTTATCGTAAGCAAACGATTAAAAAAGAAAGATGATAAAAAACAGGAAATGCTTAAAAAAAAGCTACAAATCTAACAGTTTAAGTAGTCTACTAAATAGTGTGGCTGTGTATATGTAAAGAAAAACTCCAAATTTGAGCAAAATGTCTCAGAATACTTTTATGTAACTTGTTTTAACGATCTGCAATCTATGAAAAGTCTTGTTTCTGCAAGTTAAACCAGCTTAGGATAAGCACAAGCCTGTCGTCGGCTTTCAGAACTCTTTGTTTAGGCCCAGAACGCCCAAGAAAGAAACAACAAAATTAAATTAATGAAGCATAACATGAATGAAGAAAAGAGGGAGCAAAGAAAAACAAAACTTTTCGTACATTGTTAAATTTTTCTTCTTATTTGAGTTACAATTGAGGTGGACAGCAAATGGGGTGGGTGTGGGAATTGGGATTGGTCTTGGTCTTGGTCTTGGTATTAGGGTCTGTGGTTTGGACATCCCTTTTATGTGTTTTTGCAATCTGTTGCTTCCAGACGCAAAACGCAAAATTTATGGCTTATCAATTTTTCGGACACGTGGACACGTGCAGAGCATCAAGAAAAAAAATCACCCGGAAAAAGGTCAATGTCTGGCATAAACAAAACGAAATATCTTTGGCAAAAACAACAACCAAATTCAATTAGCAGCTGTTCTGGCATCTAATGAGCTTTTACCAACACACACACACACACAACCCCCAGCCCCAGCCCCACCCCACCACACCCAAAAATCCTGTGACTCTGTGGCCATGCCTCTGTCGCTTAATTGCTGCCAATAGCAAAAATTACGCATACGCAGCGATTGCCATAACAAAGAACGCAAGGAAAAGGAAGCGACGCCATTGTATCGGCTATAAAAATTTTGATTTTTGAGCCTTTCAACCTGCAGGCGAAATAAGCGAAATAAATTTTAATTAAATTGCATGTTGAAACGAACGTTTTGTTGTTATTTCGTTATACATTTTAATAAATTCATCAGAGAGATCTCTCTCTCTCTCTCTCTCTCTCTTTCTCTCTGGAAAAGGTTGCTTCTTCCCTTTGGTTGTTCTCTTGACAGATTGTTTGTCTTGCTAATTAAAGTTGAGTAAAAGCAATGGCTATTTTTTTTGTATCTACCAGATACTTTGTGTAAATCAAAGCAGGTGGACAAAAAGACAAGGACAAACACAAGGAGGCCAAGGAGGAGAAGCGTGTGAAATGAAACAACTTGTTATACTTTAATAATGGTAATTGCTTCACAAGATACAAAAACATGTTATGCCAAAGTTTTCGTTTGGGGTTAATGGGCGTCCCGTCAGTGGATGGTGGTATGTAGGCAAAAATGAGATACATTATATAGATGTTAATTCACTTTGGGATACTTAGAATTCCAGTACATTCAATCCATTACAAAACTTGATGTCAACCACATTTGAAGACCACACACACACACACACACACACACACACACCTAGTGGAAACATTTCAATTCAAGTGGGAAAACGATGTGACATTTATAAAAGGCCTTCCAGCTATCTCTTAAAAATTAAAAAAAAAAAACTTTCAGCCTGTCTCCCAGCTATAAATATCCAGTAAAGTCAGGAAGCAACAATGTCGCAGACAATTGTCAATTCAAAAATTACGTATACGCAGACATGTCTGTGTGCTTAGTTTGTTAGTTTGACTTTTCTTTCTCTTTCGTTTCCTTGCACTTTCAATTTCCATTTCAGCTTCATGGCTTTCATTGACTTCCAGGTGACCAAGCCAGGCTAAACATAAATACATATATTCTAAATGGAGTTCTACTCTAGTCAGCTCATTTATTTAGGTGTTAGAGTGTGTTTATAATTGATAAGTTGTTTGTGTGTGTGTGCGTCTGCTAATGCCACAAGAGGCGGCGGGGCAAATTGAGATAATTTTGTGGTACGAAACATATATGTAGAATGTGTGATGAGTGGAATTTAATTAGCAAGCTACCACAGAACACGGACAAGAAGAGTTCATTAATTGATCTAATCAATTAATAATTTCCAGTTGTGGTTATTATTCTAGATCATATAATTATTAACCAATTTTAATCCAATTAAAATACGCATTATTTCTATCTTAATTTCTCGTTAACTGGATTCAAATTTGCATTGTTTCTATTTTAATGTCTCGTTAACTGGACTCAAAAAATATAAAAAAATTTATTTTAATTGTTAAATGTCAATCTTTAATTTAAGAGAAATACTTAGCATTATTGGAGTGTCCTCTTTAAGTGGCCAGGAGTGTATGTACAATAATTAAATACAAATAGAAAAAGTTATGTTATTTGAAATAGCCATTGCCAATGCAGGAATGAGTTTTGAAACGCATTAAAATGTTATTTAAACCTAATGAGCTTGAAATATTTACAAATAGCCTCGCTATATTTTGGCCCTGAAACTCATATTATAATTTCAAGATGCAATTTATTTTCTATGCATATAAGTTTTTCGTTCTAATAAACATTTATCTACCTCTTCACTTGGTCGGGCGCAACTACTATTAATGATAAGATCAGAAGCAAAAGAAGCAAGAATCGCATAATTTAAAATAGTTATTACATATGTATTTTATGTACTTAAAATTTCAAGTTAGAAATACGTGGAAATTTTGCTGTCGCTTTACCGGGTTTTTCGATTTTCCGTGTTGGCTCTTTTTATATTATAGTAACATTCATTATTAGCATATATATTAATTTAATATTGTTTGCAAAACCATTATTTCAAAATAGCATTAAATAAACCAATTTCTATATTTAAACTTAATCGTAAAGCACACAAATTTTTTTGGCATAGAAAACTTGCCCAATATGCAAATTTAGAACGCAAATGGCTATTAAAAAGCTCATTAGCTTGGCTAAGCAAATTAAATGAAAACTACAAGCACATACATCATACATGTAAGCAAACAAATTTGCTTAATTCAAAATATTGTTAAATATGACTACATTAATTTTGAGCTCAATTGTATGAAGTTAAACAAATTGCTTTTGAAAGAACTTCGTCGGCATTTTCCCAAGGATGATTGTAAATTAATTTTTTTAGATGGCATTTTCAATTTCTTGTTAGTTCTGGCTTTCCCACACAAAAAGTATCCACTTTGTGAGTTACTACTTGACACTTACTTGCCATAAGATTGGCAACTTCATGAGGCTTGTTCTAGGCAAGTACGCTTCATTCGCTCCTCAGACAGTTCTTCACACCTTCTCTAATGCAAATATATAGTAGAGTCGTCTGACCGTTCAAGTTGTCAACTCAGTGGTAAGCCTTTTGCAATAGCTCAAATTAGCCATGCAATTTGTACTTAACTATTTTACAACGCGTTGAAAGACTGGTGGGATGTTGGGTACAGCAGCTTCTTGACTACTTTGCGGCTGGGCGTCTTAATGTCCGAAATAATAAAATGGCCAAGGATTTAAACGAGACGTGAACAGAGATGGCGACGTGGATGAAGATGGAGCCTGAGACTCAGACGGAGACCAAGACGACCAAGACGACGAAGACGACGACAAGCGACAAGTTTATCACTTGTTAAGCCAAAGTTGCAGACATGCACAGATGCCTCTGTAAAAGGAGCACCATCGTCCACAGACAGGGGCCAGAAAAGCGATGTGGACTGACGGCCGCAGATGGGAGCCATAGATAAGGTACATCTCTCCTCCTATGTATGCTGGGTTCAAAAGTAAGTAGATAGGTCGGCAAAGTCCAAGCCTAAGCTTGTGGTAATTTGCATAGAGGCCAAAATGTGCAGCGAAGTGAAGTTGAGTGGTTCTCGTTTTTGGGTTATGGATGGTTGGCAAAGAACTAGATAAAAAAATACATACAAACGTATGTATGTATAGGAAGCTGATTCTCTTAACTTCAACTTTTAATTAATTATGCTTGCGTTCAAATAAAAGACAAAACTACATTTTCAGAGGCCAAAGTTGCCATATGCATAAATGTGAATATATTAAGCAGATGTGTTTTATTGCAAAATATTTTGTACAACCAATTATTTCATTGAACTGAACAAAATATATGCGAAATTTTTCGTTAAACTTTATAGGCAAAACATTTGAGAATTTTTTTTAAAGATAATTATTCAAAATTCAATGCCAACTCTTTTAAACTCATTAAATTTTCTTTTCCCTATGGTTGGGAAAAAAGAAAGAACAACAAAAGAAAATATTGCATGGAAAAATCTTGTGAAAGGTAAAGAAAAATTCTAGGAAAAAAGGTGCATAGACAAACGAAAAGCTTCTTATAAATTTCGCAAAAAGTTGCCAAAACCGACTTCAAAATGCCCTTTGATCAGATGAATTCGGAGAATTGAAACAAAAACGATAACAAAATTTTATAATATTGTGACTGAAACTGTTAACCATAGCCAATAGATTTTTTCTAAACCGAAACCGTAAAGGAAATTGGCAAATAAGATGCAAAGTAAATTAACAAATTTGTTATAGTTAAAAAGCCAAAAACTAGTTGAAAGCATATAAGAAACGAGTCACATCTATTTCTTATAGTTCTAGCCAACAAATAGCGAGATAAACAAACGCCTGTTGCTACTGATTAAAATTAATGACTCTGATACAGGGTATAAATTTGAATTTAATTTACCAATCAACGCGTAGCCTTTGAGTTTATGAGATCTTTCGTTATGCTAATTAATAAACATTAATTAATAAATCATAACAAAAGCCACAAACTCTATTATCACACTGATTTAAATGCACTATATCAGAGAGCACTTTCAAATTTCATCAATTGAATTCTTATTTGAGGTGAAATCGACTTTAATTAGAGTTCACACCTTCTTTGTGTGGGCCTAATCAAATCGAATCTACTCAAACATTGGAAACTAGGCGTATTTACTCACATGATTTTCTATTTTCTATTCACAAACTCCATTAGCATGCAGCCTGAGTGCAGCTTTAACTTCATTATGATGGTGTGTGTGTGTGTACTCGTACTTGTTGCCACTTTGAGATTTACTTTAACTGTTACACGCTCGTTCTATAAACGATATGGGGCACAATCTAACAATATCTATGTACGAGTATGTATGTATGTGTGTGCTATGAACATTCACTTCACTTGAATGGAAATATTATCCAATAATAATTTTTTTTTCTTTTTTTTTTAAATTTTGCATAAAATTATGACATGATGCATTCCAATAATAAACTAAATATGCAGAGGTATATTTTTAGTGGTTAATTTTTTCCGCAAATCTTTGTATTTTTTTTTTTCTCTTTTTACACCTTTACACAATTTCGGATTTTTGTTTAATGGAGCGCATTGAGGTTTGTTTTACATTATTATTATAATTTTTGAAGCCAGGTAGCCGTTAAAACTTAATAGCAGTAAATAACATTGAGAAGCGGCAAAGCGACCGTGCGAAATGGACAACCCGCATGCGATGAAAACTCGTTTGTGACTAACAGAATCTCTCGTTAGCTGCTGTTAAGCAACAGAAAGTCTCTGGTGAACTAACAGAAAGCTAACAGAGTGCTAACTGCGTGTGGGTGGGCAAGCTGTTGCTGTACACTGGGAGAAAAATTTGTAAAGCTCTACAAGTGGGCACAGTTTTCGTAACTTAATAAAATAAAACTAAAGCGAAATAAAAACTACGGGAAATTCAACAAATTGAATTAATTTATTTAGTCTCGAAGGTGTTTGGGAAACGGCTTTACTTTAAGACAAAAAAAAATTGACAAAATCAATTAGAAAAATTTTAGCGGAATTGAACTATATAGCGGACAATAAACTTAAGAGATTCAAGAGATTATAGGATGTGATCCTTATTTTGTTAATAATAATGGAAACGGACCTTGTCCCCGTTTCTAAAATTTCCAATGAGCATAGCAAAAATACTTAATATTGTCAGTCCAGTATTGACATTTAATTTGCTATCAAAATTTTAAACCAATTATGCTTTTTACCTAATTCATAGTTAACATATTCTAAAATAATTTGTTTATTAATTTGGATCTTTCATTAAACTCTCGATTGAGCAATCATTTATGTAGATTTAACATGTTTTTTGGAAGAAATTTTCAGTTTTATACAAATAAAATAATGAAATTAAAATTTATAAATAAGTTTGTGGAAGATTAAACTGATTTAAACTGTAGGCTAAAATTTTAATCGGACTTAAGTCTTATCTCGAATCAAATTAATTTTTGTTTCAAAAAATCTATAAAATTAGCTAAGGATTTTTTCACGGCTCTCTTTGCACAGTTAGCAAAGTTTGCCTGATTAAATAAATTATTGTAAATTACAGAATGCCTTAAAAAAAACACAATTTTCAAACAAGCAAGTCGCCAAATAGTTTGAATAGGCAAATTAAAAAATTTACCCATATATATATTCTTCATAAAAACGTTTCCAAGAGCTTTCTTAGCATGAGACTAAAAAGAAATCTCCAAAAATTCCCAAATTTCTTAGTTTTAAGTTTTGGTTTTTTTACACACCTTTTGAAGGTTGTTTTCTTTCAGTGCATGTGGCATGTTCTTCATATTAATTGCAACATTTACCAGTTAAATTCTGTCGCCCACTCTAGAAAGACAAATAAAGCAAAAGTTGTTGTAATAACTGAAGCCGAACTGAAGCTGACGCTACTGTCTATGGGGCAAGAACGCCTACCTCAAACCAGAAGAACAGTCCAGTTGCATCCAGTTGGACAAGCACTCGGCTTGTTAGCACCCGAAGAACTGAAGGGGATCTGCCCCACACCACACCATAAAAGAGAGAATGAGGACGAGAGACTCTGAGGCTGAGACTCCCCCGAAAGCATTTTGCATTTTATTTACATTTCAGCTGCGCAGTTAAAAAGGCGCATGATTAAGCAATAAATTCACACCGAAAAACCAAAGTGAGAAAGAAGTGCAGCTACGATGCAAATGCATCTTGTTGGATGGTGGAAGTTAGTTTATACTTGGGTTACTCCTTGTGGGTGTTTGCATTTGGACGTTGGTTAACGGTAACTCAGCTTTTTACGAGTATGCATGAATTGAAGGTTTTCCTTTTGGCATTTTCTATTTGTATTTACAATTGATTTGCATTTTGAGTAATGTTGTTTCCTTTCAATAATAATAGGAAAAGCGGAAGCCGTTGCAAACAGTGCGACAAACCAAACCAAGCAAAAAAGGGGGAGCAAATATTGTGATTATACTTGTGTTTATTATGGTCTTGTTTTGGGTCATTGAACGACGAGATTCCCCTCACGACGATTGTTCCCCTCACAATGAATTGTGTATCGAACAGGCCAACAGGTGTTTGACACGGAGACTGAATCACTACACTAACGTATAACGGTAACAGTGTTTTTATATCGGTTATTGTAAGACTCCAAAGTCCTTACTCAAATTACTAATGGAGCAATTCGTACACTTAATTAACCATATTTAGTTTCACCTTCTTAGCGAAGATTTTCAAATTTTTTTTTAGCTTTAAAATAAAGTGTGCAGAAATGGTATAAACTTTATATAATTACTTTATACCATAAAGTGTGCAAAGATCAACCGAATATATCAAATAGTTCACTTAATATATTAAAGATCGAGCGAAATACATGAATTAGTTTATTAAAAAAATATCAAAGAAGCTAACTTCGGCTATGCCAAAGTTTGTATACCCTTGCAGCCCTTGACCATTACATTTTATTTCACATTATTATTATTTGACACATGTATGTGCTTCACTGCTTATGCGTGCACTGCTTATGCGTGCACTGCTTATGCGTGCACTGCTTATGCGTGCACTGCTTATGCGTGCACTGCTTATGCGTGCACTGCTTATGCGTGCACTGCTTATGCGTGCACTGCTTATGCGTGCACTGCTTATGCGTGCACTGCTTATGCGTGCACTGCTTATGCGTGCACTGCTTATGCGTGCACTGCTTATGCGTGTGTATATATAGGTATATATAGGCAAATTTTATATCGTCGAAATCAGGCGTTATGTTTATCCGATTGTTTTGAAATTCATGCATATGATGTAATCCCTTTTTATTTATGTACGTAATCAGTTTGGATAAGATTGTTCAAAAAATAGAGAAGTTATTCGCATTTAACGTTTGTATTTGTATGGCAGCTATATGATATATTTGTCCGATCGATATTCAAAATCGCAGATGTGCATGTGGCTGTATAGAAAAGCTTATATACGAACTTTGAATGCCATAGCTCTAAAACTGTGGGACTAGTTCACGCAGCACCAGACAGACAGACGGACAGAAGGACAGATGGACAGACGGACATGGCTACATCAACTCGTCTTCTCTTGCTGATCAAGAATATATATACTTTATGGGGTCGGAAACAATCCCTTCTCTGCGTTACAAACATCTGACCAATTTTATAATACCCTCTGCAAGGGTATAATAATGGCCCATTAAACTGACATGGAATGTGGCAAATGAATTATGTATATTGCCTTTTTTCCTGTTTAACTAAAATAATAAAATTAAATAGTAAAATATAAGAATACAATTAAGTAATAAAATTAAATAATAAAATTAAATCATAATATAAAAAGGCCTGAAGAGAGGAGAAAATTACAATTTGTTCCTCTCACTTATCAAACACTTTATCACTGTCTGTTTATTTTATACTTATAAACAATTGTAGGATTATTACATACAGATTTTCAGACCATATGTATAATATGGTAAACTAAAGAGAGTATTCACTAGTTTAATAACTTGGTAAATTTCTCGTTAAGTCGCAATTAAAGGTTTTTTCATGCATATTCCTTTACTACCTAAATTTTGAACAACAAATTCAAATTAAATTCTATGTACATATAAAATCTCAGCTGCACAGACATGAAATAAGTCTAAACTCTGTAAAAATAAATAAGCTAGCTTTAAGCTAATTATAAAGTTATGGAAATAAAGCATACTTATATTGAAACGTGAAACTCGTTCAATTTAAATGACAAATATCTTGTTTTGTGCAGCATTAGGACTAATTTCTTTGTGCTAAGCATTCAAATTATGGTCCATTATCGAATGGTGTATTGAAGCATAATTAAAGTCCAAGGAATAAATAAAAGTCACTTCTTTGCTCATCCCTTGTTATTTCAGAAATTATCGGTTTGAAAATCGATGTTTTACTATGCATCATCGCCGTTGGCTGTGACACTAAATATGACAGATAAATTTATGCTTCTAACAAAAACATGGCCTCATTAAGAAGATCATCTAAAAGTGTCACACAAAAATGTTACGCTTACTGTCATTAGTAGGTTTACTTCGAACATATCATCGTTTTTTTTAAGATCGATTCTTTTACATCACATCGTATATATCGATCATTTTTTCTTAGCATCTCGAAACTCCATTTATTTTTATATTTTCCTTTTTAATCTAGTTATGAGAATTTGTTCTCAAGTGAAAGTTTTTCGCCTCTAAGTTGATGTTTTCAAGGCTGAATTCTAAATTTCTTGGATACAGTTTTCCTTACTGAAAGTCAGAGATTAATTTAGGTAATCAAAATACTTGCGCCGGCTAAATATTTTTGATGCACTCCTTTTGCATTTTAGTCAACTGAAAATCTTGCCTCCTAGGGTTTTAGTTAAATTAAGAATAGGTTAATATTATTTGATTTTAAGAAAGTTTAAATGTTTGTCTTTCATATACTCAATTGCTTACACAAAGAAACATCTCTCATACATTAAGTTCGGTGTGCTTTTGAAAAACTTCTACTTATACATTGATCTTTCGTTTGCTTAACTTAGTGACTTAATATTTACATTCTAAATGACTTCATTGCAAAGTCAAATAGATTTAATCTCTATTAGGTTTTATTTTTACTCAACTGAACCCGCCCGGCGACCCTGACCCCGGGCCAAGTTTTGGGCACGCCGTTAAGGTATTGTTTCCAGCGATTATCATTGGGGCCCAGGTCTGAGTTCGAAACTCCAGGTCTTGCTTGTTGTTGATGACTTAATCGGTGATCAGAGTTTCACGTCTTGGTGGGCGTTATATTGATTTATTATACCAATTGGATACGCACTATTAAAACGGATTGACTAAATAAAACAAACAAAAAGGGGAAAGAAATGCTTAGCAAATTACGAAAAAGTCGTCGTTTCGATGATGCTCTTTTATTGGAATATGTTTTTTGGACATCAAATTTATGTCACGAATTTATCAAAAAGTGTACAAAATGTGCGTAGTGCTGCATGCATAATGACGGAACGAAGGTGGCTCGATTTCGATTCAGACGCGAATGGGAAACCAGTTGACTGTGCGACATTCTCACTTTGCCTGCCTGCTTTGCCCTACTGCTTTAATTTCTCGCTCCGTTTCTCGGGCCGAGTTTAATGGCTGAAGTGTTGCGGCTGTTGAAGGTTGAAGTGGTGACTGTGTGGGTGGGCAACAAGGTGACAGAGTCGAGCCTCAGCGTTGTTGTCCTTGCTTGGGCTCCGGATGATATATCACAAGCGTTTACTGTGGGAACAGGTGTGCATTTTGCTTTCAGCCGCTTACCACTGCATTGCCAACATAATCATCATCAGCATCATCATAATCAAGAGCAAGAAGAACGCGCCAGCCATTTATTTATGCACCTGACTTGCATGGCGCCTTGGGCGCCTGGAAGGCAACCAAGAGGAGAGGTGGATCAAAGGGCAGACCTTAATGAGCATATCATATTTCACACATTGCTGCTCTTGACTTAACGGGCTGCTTATGCTCCTGTCAACACCTTTTCTAACTTTGAGTGCAATTTCAAATTGTTTTTTTCCAGCAAAAAAGCAAAATGAAATACTAAACGTAACTTAAACCAACCAACCTCCTGCCAAATGTCTGCCCGATGGCTCAATATAAAACCTCTTTTCATGCGAACGACATCTTATATGCCCAACAAACTGTCACTTTTAGCAACTTTTATAAAGCACTCATAAAGTTTTCAAAACTTTAGCGAACTTTCATGTAAGAACGAGTAACATTTGAATGTGTAAAAAATATTCTTCATAGAGAAGTTTGATTTGCGGTTTGGGTAACTATGTTAACACCATCTCAATCATCGCCAAAAGTTTCATCAAATGGGAGGGTTCGTGGAAGTATGGAAAAAATTCCATATGTATTTTTGCAAACGATTTTATGTGACTTTTAAGTGCATGAAACTCAGTTTACGTAATGTTGCGCAGTCTTTCCAAGAAAAATATTTACAATCCGGCCCATTTAAGAGGTGGGAATATGTCTGTTCGCTTTGCTAATTAATTCGACATTTTTCAAAATATTTATGTTTAGAAATGTTAATGTTTAAAATTTACAATGTCGTATTTACAATAAATAACGGTCAAAAGGTTTTCAAATCACGAATACTTTTAATCTGATTTAAATGAATAATTGTCAAAAAGTTTTCAAATCACGAATACTTTTAAACTGATTTGTCCCAATTCTATAAATCCGTGGTTTTTTATAGAGAATATATATATAAATTCTTGGAATTTGTACTGTTTAAAAGAATATCATTGAGTATAATCAAATGAAAAGAGCGCATAGAAGAGATGCAACGTTGAAAAAAACTATGTATCTTGTTTATGTTTTGAGTTTAAATATATCGTATTTCCTTTTAGTATCAAAATCAGTAACCTATTGATTATTATATCGAAAGCCTAGATAAAAGTGCATATACATATACTTTATGAAGAAACAAAAATTATTTTCCTAGATGTCTTGGTTTAACTGTAGAAACCTGTAGACTTTAGAGATGTCCTATTCAAGTGGCGAGCAGTGTACTTATTAGAGAAGTTCCATAGTTTCCATTTATTTTATAGCTAATAAATCAGCGGAAAAGAATATTGTAAAATTGTTAGCTTTGCTGATAGACGACAATGGTGGGGAAACACCAATAAAATAGATGTAAAGCCCTCACACTTGACTATAGTGGGGCAATACCAATAAAATATATTAGTATATTTAAGTGTCTTTTCAAGCATAAGTAACATTGCAAACTTACGAGATCTAGAAAAGTTCTGAATTGCCGCGAGATCTTGATTTTGGTGGGGAAATTACGATAAAATATCGATGGTATTAATTGATAATCGTATATTATGACGTCATTTGAGGCATTTTTCAGTGTTGAAAAGTTTAGCAAAGGGATAAACCTGCTCTTGGACTTGCAAGCTTGCAAGAGAGAATGTTTAATTTTTGTACACTTTGTACATTTTTGAAGCAATTAAGTCTGCTCTTCCCATACATACATACGTATTCCTTGTACTCGCATTGTTTTGAAATTAATACGAATGGATGGGTGTTTCAAGAGCACCACCCAACTCGGTATCAAAATCGTTGGAACTATAAACTGACTTCTCAATTAGCTGTAGTTTAACTCTGCTCTTTAGAGGCAGTCCGAGGGATGGTAAGCAATCAGTTATTATATGGAGAAGGATGCAAGGTGTGAAAAAACACTTCGAACAGTTTAATTGAAAACCCATCTCAATCTCAACTCCATCACTGGCATCTGTTGTGGCCCGCGATGGAGAGTTTTTGGAGTGGGACATGGAGTTGGCATCGGAGTTGGAGTCCAACTCGTTAACTATGATTTGCAAGCCGTGCATAAGGCTAAGCCTTGTTACGTGATGCTCCTGATGCTGCTGAGATGGGATGCTTCTCCTGCTGAGGATATAATGATAATTTCGCATGACGCGCGCTTCATTCCATCACTCCCTCACTCGCTTGCTCTCTCTCTCTCTCCCTCTCTCTGTTTCAGTCAGTTGTTGTAAAATTTTATCGCCAAAACATGACGGGCAAATCAATTTTTATTATTTTATCGTTTCGCAGCTTAAAAATCGACGCGGACTAGGCGAGAATTACACGAATCTTGCCGCGAATCCATCCCATAACTAAGCCCACTGACAAGGCAATCAGGCAACATCGTCATTCTCCTCTTCATCATCATCATCTTCATTATGAGCCACAACAGAATCATCCTGCGACCTCATCATAAGGCACGTCGGAACAATAGAACTGAAAACCAAAACCAAAGCTAAACCTCAACAATGCGCAAAATCATTATCAGTAATTATGCATTGTTCGCAATCTGGACAATGCAACTAGGATGTGGGGAATGTGAACGAGGACGAGGAGGAGGAGAACAACAACACCCAGCCTTGTCTACTTGTGTCTGTTGCTCATATTATTTCATTTCATTTTTGATTGATTTCGATGATTGGCATTGGCCTTGAGATGCCCCCAGTCTATTAATAGGAAACAAACCACCTACAGAGCCACCAAACAACACCTGAGACTCTTACTACGATATCTATTTAGATTTTCTACAATTAAATGACTGCTAATGCGATTTTGCAGATGTGCAACCAGAGGAGAGGAAGGTGAAAGGAGCCTTCTTTACCCAGCAATTTCCAAATTAACTGATAACGCCAACTCGAGTGAAGCCACGAGATGGAGAGAGGCCCCATAAATCACTCAGCCGTTGGGCCCTTTTGGGTTTAGCTCACTCAGTTTGTTAGTGGTTTGTGTATTTTCCGTGCAAGCTGCAGTTGGTCTAAGCAGGAGAAGTAAACTGCCTAACCCAGTACCATCATAGACAATGAAAGGATCCAAGCATCTGGGTTTTCGCATGGGTTGCTACGATTAAACAAATGAAAATATGGAAGCAAGACTTGGAGTTTTCAGGAACAGTTTGGAACTATACATATACTTATATAAAATGGATTATGTTAAATTTGACTTATTAATTATACCATTCCAAAGGCTTTAAAAAATAAGTTTCTGTCTGTTTCTATTGAAAGTAGTCTCTCAATTTTCAAGGAATTTAAATGAAATTCGATATTTAAATTTTCTATTGTTGTGGATAAAACATTTCATGGAACCAGCCAGATCGGACTATTATATCATATAAACTGAATGTGTGTGAGAGAGATAGACTTTCTTGTGTACCTTGACCTAAACCTTGGCTGGGTTTTCAACGACTTATAGCTCATAATTTAAGTAAATATCTAAATAAGTATCTATATAAATAAGTTGACCAATTTAAAATTCCCACTAACTTCACAATAAACCCTCGGCCGACAAAAATAAGGCGAAAGCTTGACCGAATCTTCGTTTAACCGATTTTCCGCCTCCTTGTGCATCTTGTCTACAATTTTTTGGCGTTGTTGGGTCATAAATTAAACTGCATTTGGCTATTTTTGTGGTCATTAGGCACAACTGCAGTTTGTCTGGTTTTGGGCCTTGTACCCAAGGCTTACCTCCTACTTTTTTTGCCATTTCGTAGTTCTTAGTTCTAGTTCCAGTTTAAGTTCTTCTCCGTTCAAGCTGAAGACAAATGCCTGGCAAGTTTTAATGAAGTCTTGCATAAAGTTCTATATGACTGGAGGAACGACGACGACTTCATGCGGAAATGGCATTATGAGTTATGTGTCTGTTGCTCTGACTCTGTGGAGGATGGCTTAATTCTGGTCTCTCTTTCCCTCTCACAGTGGCTGCCTTGCGCCTTAGACTGTGCTATACTTCAATTAACATAATTAATGTGCGCGTCTGTCTTTTCTTGTCTGGTTTCGATGGAGCACCTCCCTTACTCCTTCTCCTTCTCCGTCTCCATCTCCTTCTAAACCAGCAGTCAACATGTTAAACGTGGGCTTTTCAGTTTCGGGTTTTTCGCTTTTCTACAACTCAATTTGAGATGCTTACACCTTTGGCACTTAATGGTCAATTAACTGAAAAACTGCGTTTTATGTCGGGTCCAAGGAAAAACAACCTTCTAGATAAGGCAATATATTAGTTGTTTGCCATTGTTTCTCAGTTGGGCTCATTAAAAATTCTCAACTCTAATGGCTGTGTGTAATGGAGTACAGAACATCTCACCCATTACTTTGCTTACACTAAATTTTAACACTCGACAAGTTTATATTACATAGCATATTTAAGCGCATTTGCCAGACTCCATTTCAAGGTCAAGTCGAAATGAAGTCTATTCGTGTCGGCGCTTTTTAAATGACATTTGAAAAGTTGCCGCAACTCTTGGGTAAAACCATTGTCATATAATGGTCTTGAATTATATTAGCGAAATAAAATTTTCATGTATTCTTTAGGTATGAGCGAAACTAATGGAGACCACATTCATGGGAACCACATATAATGAAAATGAATTTTATTTAAATAACGTGCAAATTTAGTCACCTAATAGAGAACATTGTAGATTGACCAATATGGATATACGAAAACATAAATTGAATATCTCGAACCAATTCGTTTGTCGCATGTGTTATAACTCGTAATATCTGAAAAATGACGAAAAAGTTAAGAGCTTTCACGTAAAAGCCTTACGAGCAAGCTTTAAAAGGAATACGAATCAATTTGCTAGTAGTATTTACACGTAAAAAATCGGCTAGTATGGACAATTTTTTGTTTAATTTTTCAATCTCTTCTGCGTTCAGTAATCCATTTTTTAAATCAATTTTGAAAATATTTAATATATTTAGAGTTGGTTTTATATGGCAAAATGAAAGACAATCAAATGTAACTGAATCTGGAATAATTAACAGCCTTTTCCTAATCTTTCAACAATTTTGGGTATCCACAGACACATCTAAAAATGTTTTAAATAATATTGACATTCCACTCAACTTCGTACAATAAAAATAAATATTTCGTTTTTCAAATTCTGTTTGCCGCCTTCACAAGCTCTCAAATGAGCGTTTCAAATTTAACAGACTCACTTTGAGTTTCCCCCTATTAGAGGTTATTTTCCGATAAACACACATTTAGCTGGAAATGGCTAGAAAAATAATATTTTATCATTCGAATTTGAAAATTGCTTATCAACTTATCGATGATTTCTAAAAAGAATATTGCAAAAATATTTGAACCATAAGAATTAATAAAAATGAACGTTTCAACTCATGGGAGACACAATATTACGATTTAAAAATAATTTCAAAATTTCTTGTTTCCGTGTTTCTTATATTTTCAGGTGTACCACAAGGCGTACATGATGAAAAGTAGACTAAGAATAAGTGAAGAAAAAGGTTTACAAAATTATATCTATTATGTAGCTTGATAATGAAATAATATAAACAATTCAAATTTCATCACAGAACGTAATTGATTTTTCTATTTTCTGATTTTAATGTCAATGAAAAAGAAGATTTTTGTAGACAAACAACGACATGGCTTAAAGTGACGTTAAGTGTTATAGACATCATTTAATTATTATTTAATCTTAAAACTTTAGTTTTGTAAAGTTTCTGAATCTCAAAGTTTTAAGTATCGATAGTGACTGTTAGTGAACAGGCTCAAAATGCGTTAACAGCCAATGAACAGGGTATTTAATAGAATACCGGCAAAATACTGGTACAGAAATATAAAACAAATAGCAAGTAAATATATACGTACATTATTGTGAACTACTCAAAAACGTGAATTACACCGCTCGCAAAGTGAAGCAGATCAAAATTGGAAAAAAGGCTTAATAAATTTGTGAAAATAATTGAAGTCACATTTTGATTTGAAAATAGAAACAAGGTTTTCGGTGCGGCGGATGAAAATCAAAAAGCGTTCATTATTTTTCATCAACAAACAAATGATGAAATGCAAAGCGTATTGGAAAAGAATTGGTTAAAATAACCTAAGCGCCGGACGCAATTTCAACCCATGTACACATAAGTAGATAAGAGTAATCATCAGTGAAATTAATTGCATAACTTTCGATTGCCAAAAAGGCAAAACTACAAACAAATCCCCAAGTGCAACAAAATTGCCAAATTGAATTCATTAAATTTACTACGAATAGGGAGAAAAAAGTGACAAAACGCGGAAGTACTGCTAAATTCTATCAAATTGAGCAGCGCTCGCTGGGCGCTTGCCCCCCCGTACTGCTTTCTTGAGGCGGTCCCTCACACCACCAGCACCTTACCGTACACACACCTACGCAAGGTGCCTTAAAAAAGAAAAAAATACATTTTTGTCGGCGTTGTTGTTGTTGTTTTGCTGTGCGCGTTAATTACTTGAATTTGGTTGGATTACAAAAATAATGTCCCAAAGTACAACAGACACTCTCATCCACTTGATAGCCGGCGGGTGAGTTAAATTTTTTTCTCAATTAATTTCTAAATTCAAATTAGATTAGTCTATGTATCTTTATATATGTATGTATGTACATATACATGTGACCATGTGTGAGTGTGTGTGCGTGTTCTGCGTCTTATCGCAGGTCAGCAGAGCGTAGAAATTAAACAAAACCGGTTTTTTAGCTGGCAATTTGTAGCACTTCTTAATACAAAAATAAGTCGCAATTGCCAGAAATAAAATAAAATTAAATTAATTTAGTTAAAATTACAACGAAAATTTAACAAAAAAATTTGTTAACATGTTTACACTAATTTGGTTGAAGGAATATTAAGTAGCCAATGAATTAGAGCTCATGATGTGAGCGAAATTTTAAGTAAATCGGAGCATTTGAACGAAGATTTCCCATTTTAAGCAATCGGCAAAGGATCTTCCTAATCCTTGTGAAATTAATATTATATTTGGTATCGAGCAACGGATAATTATATTATTTAATTTTTTTATGTGAAAAGAATCAACATCGGATATAGAAATTACATTTTTGAAATACATATGTACTTCAACTGTCCTTATCCTTTCCTTTGATTGTGTTGCAAATCACTGCATAAAACGCATATACGCTTTTGCGATCAAAGTGTGTACAAAAGTTGGCAGTGGCGCCAAAGAAACGACAACATTGAGACCAACAACAACAACAGCAGAAAAGGAAAAAAAAGTTTTTTTAAAAAACATTTTTTGGGGGTAACACGCTCTCTTCACGTGTTTCCTTGGCTGTGGTACGAGATCAGAGAATATGCCTGGCAAGGGAACTCAGAAGCTCACCAAAAATACATGCAGTCATACATACATATGTATGTACGTATGAGCACTTCGAGATAAACGACAAACCAAAAATCGCTCACAATCACTGAAATACAAACAAAAATTTAGTTCAGAAATGTGTTAACCAAAAAAAGCATACCAAAAATAAAATGAAGCCATAAGAGTTTATATTTTGGGGTGAAGTTTTGTGCCCTCTTTGCTAAATCAGAAATGCAGCTATAAAGATTTACAAATTTTAATATAATACTAAACTGGCAAAATGACTAAGACCAAATGTGAACAACAGGGACTTATATTTACGTGCCTTTAGTCTTCCTAAAGTAAAATACGAGTTATTCAGTGAAATAAATAAATGTGTTCAATTTTGTCAAGTACTTTCGTTATATTGTACTCAGGTCAAAAACGAAAAACAAACTTAAAGAAATAAAATTCTACATCGATTTATTACTGAAACATATAGTTCGAAGACTTATTTTGTTAGTATTTTAGACATATTTTAAACATCTATAAGGTCCTGTATTTCTACTAAAGGAACATAAAACAGTCTTAAAAATTGCATGAGCAATAAATATTTTGTAGAGGGTGTCATTATTTTTTTTCACTTGCGTTTCGTTTCCCTTTTGGAGCTGCCTGGTTCATTGGTTTCCCCATTGTATTCTGTTCCATGGTTCAAGTAAATCATTTTTTTTGCCCCCACATACACACACACACACACACACACACACACTGTCAATGCCCAATTTGATTGCAACAACAATTAAAAGCCGCCGCAATTGTATTATTTATTCTATTTTTAGCCTCCGAGCATATGAAATTTATTTTTGTTTTTCATTTTTTTTCGACTTGATTCTCCTACCCCTGCAATGGTGGGGCATATCAAATTGTCAACCAGATTGCGACGAGTGTTCAACGAGTTGAAAACTCTAGATGCCGATTCGGATTCTGATTTTTCAGTAGGAAGTGCCTTGAGGGCGCGTTTTGAGAACTTGTTGAACTTGCAGGCCGAGCCTCTCTCTCTCATCAGACCAGTTGCGATATGAATATGGAATTATGTAAATTACACAATTTTCGAGGGGCTTGTTTTTGTTAGTTGTGTATAATGATGAAATTTTCTTTTGCAAACATATACAAATATAAAATTTATTCAACAAAGTGCTACGACCCTCTATTGACATTGGCCCAGTGGAGCATTTTAATAAACAAGCAATAGAAATTCTTAGATAAGATATACACACAATAGATTATCTGCATTTTAGTTTCATTTTAAGTGTTTCCCCCCTCAATGTACTCGAGATTGCACTTACTTGGGTGCGGAATACCCGGGCTAACCTTGACTATGTCGAAGTACACCTTAACCCTCTGACCTTTCAGTAAATTGAATTGAATGAATATAAAATAGATACTGACTCTATTCTTGCAAGTTTTAGAAATGGCAAAACTATATTTATACCCTTGCAAAAAGGGTATATTAATTTTGGTCAGAAGTGTGCAACGCATAGAAGGAGTCATCTCCGACCATATAAAGTATATATATTCTTGATCAGCATGACAAGACGAGTTCAAATCCGTTTGTCCGTCTGTCTGTCCGTCTGTCTGTCCGTCTGTCCGGCTGTCCGTCTGTCTGGATCAACAGCTTCTCCTCCTAAACTGCTATAGCTACAGAGCTGCAATTTTGCACGAAGTCTTGTATATACTGCAGGCATTGTATATCTCGGATTCATCCGGATCGGACAACTATATCATATAGCTCCCATAGAACCCGTCGGTCGAAAATAGAGTTTTAGATCAATAACTTTGTTGTTTTTCATCTGATTGTTATAAAACTTAACATTTGGCAGTTTACTATACATCTATACGTCCGTGCCAAATTTGATCAAGATCGGACTACTATATCATATAGCTCCCATAGGAACAATCGGACCAAATATAGTTTTGCTTCTAAAAACTTTTTTGTTTCTATTGCGATTATCACCAAACTTAGCAAATAACATTTGCACATAATAAATTATAATCCTGCCAAATTTGATCAAAATCGGATTACTATATGATATAGCTGTCATACAAACAGATGGAAAAATTGCATGCTGCAGCATACATACATATATCTACATACATGCATATATGTGCGTGCCCTGCTATAGCGTGTAGATAAGGGTTTTTACACAAAAACCCTTTCCATTTTGCTATCTCCATTTAGGGATTGAGTAAGGCATGAACTTGCAAGGGTATACAAACTTCGGCATGGTCGAAGTTAGCCCGGCCTTCTGGTTTTTATATGTTATTAAGTGTGTGTTTGTAGTTTGAGACCTACAATAAACATTTTTAACTTATTTTGTCTCTAAAAAGAGTATTCAATGCATATACTCACACGGTTGACACTAATGATAGATTTGTGCTGATATTTCCCATCTTATACTTTTTACTGATACAATACAAGATTTAGGTCATATAACTCAGACCTAGTAGAAGCTTGAACTTTAGAACTTTCCAAAATTGAAATACGCTCTAAAAGTAAAATCAAAAGTTCGCATTTTCGAGGGAAATATTTTTGAGAAGACGATTCTAGTCCTATTTTATTCAGTAATACACAATTTTTTAAAAATCTACAACTCAAAAACGATTCTTATTGACATCTTAGTAACAAATTTTACTAAGTCACAAAAAAACAAACATTACAATGCTTTTATGAATTACAACTGAAAACTTTTGCAAAAACTATTTCAAATATTGCTTTAATATGAATAAAAAATTAGACAAATTAATTTTTTTAAGTATATAGCTTAGTTTTTTTAGATATTGTATGCATTTACAAAAAACCTCTAAAAGTTAGAACCACTCTTGAATCCAAGTGATTCTAAATTGAGAGCTTCCAGTTACACTTACACTTATCCTCATGGAAATTTTGTTTTCGAAATTCTAGAATGTAGTTTTAGTCATAATACCAACTGTTTTGACTGTTGGTAGTCTTTTCTCTCTGTCAAAATGGATTCAATTTACTGGCTATTCTTTTTATTATATCAATAATTTATCTGTAAACTGGAGAACTCATACAAACATTGAATGGAAAAAAATGAACGCAAATATATTTGCCGGCCGGCCGGCAATCATAGCTTATTTATCTGCGGGAACAAGGCCCGCAATTATAGTAAGACTTCTCCCACACACACACACACAGACAGATATCTATGTAAACAATATAAATAAGTATTGTTGATGGAACGGTGATGGGGAAGAGTGCAAGGGGAGGGGTGTTGTCTCCCAATTCACGTTGCAACTTGAGCTCTCTTAATACCCCTAAAACCCAAACTGCGAACTAGTTTGTATCGGGGGTATCTCATGTTTACACACGTTACTATCTACAGAAAAACAACCTTGCCTAAGCACAGACACACTCACACACACCCACAGGTGCATTGTGTTTAGTGCTATAAATAAACTAAACAACAAAACAAACTGACTTGCATCCAACTAAAAGACTAAGAAAAACTAACACAAAATAAAATTGCAATTTCGCTTTTTCCTTACCCTGCATAAAATAAATGTTTATATTAGATACAGTAATAAGCTGTTATCGATATTGGAAAACTTTCGATCTGTGCTATTGAGCTACCCTGATATTGTCAAGTGAACTAAATCCACAAATTGAGCAGGTTGTCTGTCCACTACCTTATCGCTAAAACTGTTTGGGAACTACAACTAAAAAGAAGGAACAGCTGACAACTCCAGAGTTATCTTCTCGTTTGTATAACCGAAAATGTGGATTAAAATTTTCTCATAAAAGTCTTAGTTTTAACTACGAGGTATTTTGTGGTCGAGAAAGTTACCTTAAATGTTTTCATCAACAAAACAATTAGACAAAATTGTGAAATTTGGCTAGACACATTTCGAGATAGTTTCAATTGGCATCGGCGCAATATGTTGAGACAAATAAACTTTTGCTTTTATATTTGCAAAAACCAAAACAATCAAACTAAAATCTTATTAATGCAACTGAGGTAGGGCTGGGGTAGGGGCAGCGGGGTAACTTGGCAATTGATTTGTTGTTGTTTTCATATTCAACTCGTCGCACATCCAAAGGAGGGGCAAACAAACTTTTTGTGGCACAATGACTCAGTTGAAGGCAAAGAAAACAACATTTTCAAATGGTTGCAACGAAAGGTCGCAGATGGTTTGGCTAAGATACTTTTCCATCTTTTATCTATAAGAAAATGAGCTGTTCAGTCAAAGATTTCTTTTGGATTGGAAATACACGCTGACATGTCTTTAAGCACGTAGGCAAATGTTTATGCTTTTTTTTTGGGACTCAAGTTAATGCGGAAGATTTCATATATGCAAATGAATATACATATGCTTATGGATACTGCAAGGGTACTTAAAATTCGGTGATACCAAACAAAAAGTATCTGATATATTTTGTTTTTAATTTTTATATTTCTTTTTATACTTTTTAAACGTTATAATAATCCAATTAACTAATTTCTAGTCCACAAAAATTATGTCAAGGGCATGAAATGTTTTCTTTTATTTCTCTTGCTCTTGATCTAGACACATTTTTTTTTATTTTTACTATACTACAGTTTCTATATAATGTTTATACATATATTATCCCATAAACAAATTTTGAATCACTCAGAAAACAAATTTGTATTTACACAAAGAGAAACAAATACATATAGAAGGTCTCGTGCCAAGTTCATTGAATAAAGAAAAATAAATTTAATGAAAACCGCGAAAATTTACTACCAATTTCCGTCGTTAAATCGTTTCTCATTACATGTTCAAAATTTCCTGCATTCTATCTCAATATATATGTACACAATTTTTATCAGAGACTCTCGCAAGGTGTTGACCCAAAGAGAAGCATTGAAAAATTTTCCATCAAATTCATAATCTAATAAAAAATGTATAAATATTCGCACTGATAAGAAAAAACAAAAAAAAAGTGACTATGGGGACCAGAAATACATTTTTCGTATGTTGTAGAAATTCAAGGTGATAAGGAGAAGACGCCTCCAAGACGGTTTTTATCAAATGGCGCATTTTTAATAATGCCTCTCCAACCCCCCACTTGCTCCTCTGTGTGCCTATGTGTGTATGGGGGGTGGTTGGAGCAAAAGTCACTCATGCAAAGCATGACGCAGCGGCACCACCACGAACACCACTGTCACCACCACCTGTGGGGATGGCGTCTGGTTCCCAAAATTTCCACTCTTATCTCGGCGCGTGTTGTGAAACGGGCGATACGTTCAACAGATGGTCGGCTGATCGAGGAGGGGAGAAGTCAAAAAACAGCTAAATCGCTCATTAACCGGTTGCAAATGTGTAAATTTTGTTTGCACACAAAGCACCTTGGGCGAGGCGTAGTGAGAGATACATGTGTACATACATACATATAGAGAAAGGCCATTGATACAGAAATGAAAATTCAATCAATGATGTAGAGACAAATATTTGGTAAATAAAAAAAAAAAAAAACGCACACGCAGACACACATTTTTGTGCACTTTTGCAGTGGGGTATATCAAAATTGGGTTTGATCAAAATTTTTGCTGATTTAATACGAAATTCGAAATGTCCTCAGTGAACTGAAATAAATGATCGGATTATATACAAAGGAACAATATGAGCTATACATATATATATTTACATATTTATATTTAACGACATATTCTTCATTATACAATTCCGAAATATCAATATTTCAAGACAGTATATAGTATATAGTGTATAACTATAGTAGAGCTATCGATGGATCAGAACCATTTATGTTGACATTCACGATCGGAAAATTACACAAAAGCCCTGTATAGAAATTTATCTAGAGTTTGAATTCTAACTCCGTCAGAAAAAAAAAGTGGACAGAAAAAGATCCCAAAGATCCAATCTGAAATTTCGTATACTTTGTATGCAATAAATATATATTATTTACTTTAATTTTTAAGAAATGATATATTTGAATCTATTTGTGATGTACGTTCTTAAGAAAAATTAAATTCAGTTACAAATATTTAAAATGTTTTCGTTTTAAAATAAATACCTATAATTTTGATAGTTTCCAGTATCGATAAAAAGAGAATCGAGTGGCGTCATAGTTTGCCACCTCTAAAAATTATTTATTATATGTAAAGTATTATATATAGTATATCTTCCGTTTTTTAAAATATGGTTTGCCCGAGATTTTTAACCCAACTCACGTTACGATACCACTTTTTTTTTAATGTTTTGTTTCCTACTACATATTGAGTAGTAAGGAAAATATAATTTTGGTAGTGTATTAAATTCCTTTGACAATCGCTTTACAAATCAAAGATCACACAAGCCCCTACCGACAAAGGTGGAAATATGAGAGTGGAATGAAAATATCAGATATTTTTTTGCATTTATTTATTTGAAATCGATCAAGGAAGATTTCAAAAAATTTGTTTAGTTTAACAATCATTTGAATCTTTTCCATTTTAATAAACAATTTTATTTGCTGACAGTTGAAACCCACAAAAAAATAACAAAAAAAAAAGAACTTATTTGAAAATATTTTTTATATTGTTTACATTCAATTTTTGGTACGGTAATTTGCAATTAATTTTTTTCAAATCTACCGAAAAATGATACGTGTCATCCATTGAAATTAAGGATGCTTTTCATCAACATTTATTGTAAATTTTTTTAAAAGGTTAAAGCCTTTTTGTTATAAAATAAATTTGATACCAATATTTGCCACTTTGTTGCAAAACGTTTTAATATTTATTGAATTGGTAATTTTATATTTGATTGATTGTTTGCATTTCCCCGTTCTTTTTTGTTGCCTTGTGTCAAGTGGACAATGAACGGTGAATGCAATTCTGTAAATAGTCAATTTATCTACTCGAATATATGCGAGTTGAGCTCATTATCATTGTTCAATGACTTTGATTTACAATTCTGCTTTGTTTGTTCATCTGTCTGGCACTGTAGCAACATTGCTTTGCTGGTTTTAATTTCATCCTGTGATATTTCAGGCTCGCGTGCTAATAGTGAAATCAAATATGAGCGATTCTTGTTAATACATTAATTCAATTTTGAATCACTCGTGCCATATCAAATGACCTACACAAAATTGCGCCGAATCATTTCCCGCCGAAAGTGTTTACAACAAACAAACAAAAAAATAATTATTATAATTATCTATTTATTGTTGAGAGCATATGGTTGGGCATTTCGTGGCGTGTTCTTACCGGTTTAACAGAGTAAATTATGTCATATATGTACTGAATACCAGATTCAAATGAGAATCTCAGCATATATAGTAAATATTCATTCGTACTGAAAATTGATAACGTTTCATTTGAAATCAACGCCAAATGGCAATTCATTGGCTAGGCTAGCCTCCAGGTTATCGCCTGACGGGTCAATCGGTAGTCAGTTGAAACTGGTTTGCCATTGCCCCAGAGTGCAATCAGCTAAAGATTTTGTGAAATTATTGTATTTACATTCATATACATGAAAAATAGATTAGACTGACAGAGAAATGATGAGTGGGTGGGGGGGGCACAGGATGAAACTAACTGAGGAGACTCTCGTGTCGTTCGCCAAAATGTAAATCAATTTCTGTTTCATCGATCAAACTTTGTTGTTAACGGCAAAAAACTTTTGAGGCATAATTTCAGAGTTCACGTTTTCCTGGTTACAATTTATCACGAGTTTGCTTGATAAGACGACTTCTTGTTCATTTTCTGTCACAATTCTAAGAAAATGCATTGAAGAATTGAATGAATGTCAAACCATTTAATGCACTTCTGTCCTGACTCAAGGTCATGATTAATCAATTCTTTCGAATCAATCAGCCAGCAAATATCTAAAGCTTTTTCCATAATTTCACCACTCAGTAAACAATTACAGAAATAGACCTTGATATTGCATAACCTTGAGGAAATTTTAATAGAGCGAATGCAATTTCCATTTGTAATGTGTGCGGTCACTCGAAATAAGTGGACGAGACACAAACATCATCCAAATGGAAACAATAAATTGGAATATCTAACCAAATTGTATTACGCAAATCAAAATTGAAAGCAAAAACACATATTTTTGCCAAATGCGATTTATTTTTATGACTGGGAAAGGGTCCACGACCATGTGTGTCTTATGTCAAATCGTTTGTGTTTGCCGCACAACTACGAGATTTTTTTTTTTTGCTTTTATTTTTAGAACTTGGTACTATTGTATAAATTTTCATGAATATATTTTGTTGATTTTCGATTTTCATTTTGGTGTTTTTTTTTCTTTTCCCCCGCATTTTTACAGATCCGCTGGCACAGTTGGAGCCGTGGTAACATGTCCTTTAGAGGTGGTTAAAACCCGTCTACAAAGCTCAACGGCATTCATAACGCCGCCACGCCTTAATGAGTCCACAAGTGGGCCATCGAATATTGGCCCAACATCCGAGCTACTGCGGCCAGAACAACGACGTAAGCTAAGCACAACGATATTACGTAACAGATCACAGCCACAGGTGATTGGGGGTGTGCGTAGGGTAGTACCAAATTTCTTATTTATCTATATCATCCATCGAATCAATCATCGATAATAAAAAAATAAGATTTTCATTACCATTTTAACCAAAACTCTGTACATTCAGTTGGACTAATTAGACTCTCTGCTAATTTGAGACCTTTCTATTACAGATTATGGCCATATCACATTGTGGGATCTCATCGACAACAAGTAAAAATATGAGCATCATGCAGTGTCTGCGGTAAGTTGAATTTCATTCATGTATTCAATGAAAAAGAATGTTCCCTGCAGTAAAATTTGATCGTAAGACTAATCCATAAAGTGTTCAACGGGTTGGAAATAATGTCTTACGTCTAAAGCTTAATATAATATTTTAGTTTTCTTGAGTTTTGTTTTATTTGGCATTTAACTTTGAACCATCGAATTCAAAATTTAAGGTCTCCGTTTGTTAGTGGAGACGAAATCCATATCATGTCCGTCTGTTTATATTCAACATAGTCTCTGAGCACTTAACCTATTAGAATGAAACTTTCTATTTAAGCTTATTGTTGATATACGCAGCACATTCGCTGGAATGCGCCAGATTAGATCACTATATCATATAGAAATCGTTGAAAAGAAATTAACCAACTACTTTGCACTGCTTTAAAAACTCTTAAACTGCTTGCTTGACACTGAAAAAGAGTTTTAATTTGAAGCTTATAATCGCTTAAGATATGTATATGTACTATGCAACTTCTTATTGTTTTGTTTATTGCTTCTATAATTTCAGTCACATTGTCCAGAATGAAGGTCCTCGTGCTTTGTTCAAAGGACTTGGTCCGAATCTCGTGGGAGTGGCTCCCTCACGTGCCATATACTTTTGCACATATTCACAAACCAAAACCACGCTCAACAGTCTGGGGTAAGGAAAATAATATACACTTATTCGGTTAATGGGCATTTTTCTAACCAATTTATTACGTCTTGTTTTCTTGTGTAGTTTTGTTGAACGCGATTCCCCATTGGTTCACATAATGAGCGCTGCAAGCGCTGGTTTTGTCTCATCCACCGCAACGAATCCCATTTGGTTTGTTAAGACACGCATGCAATTGGACTACAATTCCAAAGTGCAAATGACTGTGAGACAGTGCATTGAACGTGTCTATGCTCAGGGTGGTATAGCAGCTTTCTATAAGGGCATCACGGCCAGTTATTTTGGCATCTGTGAGACAATGGTGCACTTTGTTATCTACGAGTTTATTAAGTCGAAATTGGTAAAATACACAAATCAATTCGAATGGTGGGGATTCTCATTTGTTAATAAAAACGCATTATATTTCAGTTGGAACAACGAAACCAAAGGCATACAGATACAAAGGGATCACGCGACTTTTTGGAATTCATGATGGCCGGCGCCGTATCCAAGACAATTGCCTCCTGTATTGCCTATCCACATGAGGTGGCACGCACACGTCTTCGGGAAGAGGGAAATAAATATAATTCATTTTGGCAAACTCTGCATACAGTGTGGAAGGAAGAGGGACGAGCTGGCTTATATAGGTAAGACCAAACGAGACAGTTTAAGTCTAGACATTATAAGTAAGTCCCCCCCCTTTTAATTCATGTTAACCTTTGATTGGCAATATATTTATTTATAATTAATGACTGTATTTGTTTAAGTAAATCCTATTTAACTTCAAGATTAGCAAAGTAAAACCCCATTTAAACAACTGTCAACAACCTTCAACTGTCTGCAATATATTGCCAATCCAAAGCTGACTTATATATCAAGATTCCAAAAGAAAAACGTTGAAAAAGCCTTTTTTTTTTAAGTGTGTGAGAACTTCGGTGCAGTGAAACTTATTTTCATGGTGCTTTGTTTATTTCTATAATTAAATGTTGGTTTTTCTTGTTTATATATTTATAAATTGTATCGCCTAGACTGATAAATCTTGAATGCAGTATATGTACATATAATCGCGCAAATATGTATATATATTTGGTGACAAAGCGGATGAAATTCGTTTCATCAAACGCTAATAAATAGTCATAATGATCCACCCACGAATTTGAAATCTATTTTCATAAAAAGAAATCTCCGTTCTATTCTACGACGCAAATCTGATTTGTTTATCTTAATTTCATTATCACTTGCTTAATATTTACCTACTACACTCTAATCATTAGTTTTGTTTGTTTTCTTTTACAATCTAAAAAAAAAAGTCATACTACAACAATTTGTTAATCTCTGATCTTCTGTTCTTCTGTTCTCTTCTATTCACAGAGGCTTGGCCACACAGTTGGTTAGACAGATACCCAATACGGCAATCATGATGGCCTCCTATGAAGCTGTAGTTTATGTTCTAACCCGACGTTTCAATAACAAATCGAACGAGTTCTATGATTTTTAATGCAAATCAATTCCCCCGCCCACCACGAGGACAGGAGTAAAATTAGTTAACAGTGAAGATAGTGAACCCAATCTGTGCATATGTAGAAGCGACTGCTGCAATTTAATTCTAATCATACACATATACATACATTATATATCCCTTTTCTAGACGATCTTAACAAACAAACAAACAAACATGAAAACCAACGAGCGCAAAATTTGTGTTGCTTGAGGTAAAAAACATTTAGCTTCTAAGGGGAAACGAACTCGATAGACTTGAGACACGTTCAACGTTGGCCAAAAAAAAAAAAAGAAAGAAAAAGAAACGCGCAGAAATATTATATAATTTTTGAGTATAGAGAAGAAGCAACAACGACTTAAGTTTGAATTATTCGCAAAATGTTATCAAAATTTGAAAAGGCTGCTAATTAGTTAAAGATACAATATATTATATATATATGTATTTACGTATAAATTGTGGTTGATATTTTGATATTTATGTAAATAGATGGCAGGATGCGCTCAGAATATGTTGTAAATAGTTACCTATATATAAACATATATATATATATATATTTGAAAAAATATAATGAAAAACACCGGCTCCTTTAGCTTTTAGTATATAAGCACAAAAAGAAAACGAAAACGAGAAAAAAACAAATGTTAATTCAGCTTCAGGTGCACGGTCGCCATATCTAAAACGAGCAACTACAAATAATACACCAACAACAACAACAAAATACAACTACTTATTAACAACATTATGTAACTGTTTCTGTTAAGTTTCCACAAATGCGATATACATTTTAGTTACTATTATCCGACATAAAATTATTATTATTATTATTACCGATACGTTGCTGTTTATTTAGTCCTTTAACTAGTTAGTGAGTATGTGCCACTATAATTTATATAGTGCTATATCCCGTAAATCATATTTATTTCATAATTTTGAGCAAAGAACGAAGAAAACTACTGTGAATAATTGATTACAATCTGATTCAATGGTGAAATCAATAAATACATACAATTTTTTTGTTTAAAAATAACGCAAATAAATGTTTTATATGAGTCTCAATTGGTTGTGGGGCTACAGTTTGGAAGCTCCTCATCATACATACGTTTCTAATCTTATCAACACATGTCTGCAGACCCTCGATCATAGTTCAAATTGATCTGAGTAAACGCAGACTGAAGTGCCGGGTATAAATAATAATCGGATGATTAACTGATTCCATCAGGATTTATTTCCATCCTACTTGATACTGCAGATGTGGGGATATAATATATCTACATGATTTTATACCCTGAGTATATTAAGTTTGATGACAAGTAATTTTATTTAATTCCCTTTTATGCACACAAATTTTGTGTTAATTTACATTTTTCAAAGCACCTTTTTAATATATTATTAAATAATTTTCGTTTAATAAAGCAAAATATTATTCTAGTCGTTTGTTGTTCCCTATATGAATATAATAAAATAATTGCTTTTATGCGATTTAATGTTTATGTAGATAAGTAAAATTTAAAATTCGTGCGAGCTAGCGCCCTTTGTGTGATCTGGTCACACTGAGAAGCCATTGAAGTTATTTTCGATAGTCTAGTTATCGAACAACAAGTGGTCTGAATTCCAACAACAATTTTCACTGTTTACGTTTACCACAAAAAAGAACACAACAAAAAAAAAAACAGTTAACAATACAATAGAAACGATAAAAAATCAAAGAATAAATATTTATTCATACGATTTCTCGCGCTTCACATTGTTTGCCAGACTCTTGAGCATTCCTAATAAACCAAGAGGCTGACTTGGCCTCATTGGCAGCGCCAGCGTAGCCTCTCACCCCACCCCTCCCCCACCATAACTACAAAGATCAAACAAAAAGTGGTGCAAATACCGTTGACACCCATTCGATTCGATTCGATAAGCGTGGCCATGCAAATCGACGCATTTATGTTTAATCGCATCTAATGTAAAAGAATGCTGCTCAGTGAGGCCCACTTCTGGACGACGCTGCGCGATGAGGTGCGAATTAAGAGCAACGATTTGGGTGCCTTTCGCTACATGCGTCAGCGCGACGTGGATCAGGATCTAACATCGCTGGCCAAACGGGACTATACAGAGAGACGAAATGGTTTGGCTGTCCTTAAGAATAGCAGTCGTAAGTCCGCTGGACGGCTTAAGGATAATCTCAAGAAACTGGAGGATCTAATGCGACTGCATAAGGTTATCCATTCGGAGTGGCAGGATGCGGCACAGGTGCTTCTGCTCTTTGCTAATGGCATTATAACGCACATATGTGTCGATATCTATACGGGCGATATCCTTCGAATGGTCTTTGAAAAGTATCTCGTTGGAAAATTAGCCGCCGAGGTCATTACCGATGGTGAGCTAACTAACAATTTGTATGGGGTATATGAACTATGCAATGGAGTTGGTGTTATTTATCTAGGTAGCCTCAGATTCAAACAATTGTCTAAAAATTATCTTTAAAATTGCCTAGTTAACGAAATACCCCGATCTTCAAAAATGCCTTCAGATAATTCAGTCTATTGAAAAGTCTAGAAACTTTTTTAAGTATAACGCTAGAAAAAGAATTTTTCCTGAGTAACTCAACTACTATTTTAGAATTCAACCTCAAAAATTATAGAAAATATATATTTTTCTATAACAAAGTCTAAGAATTTCATCATTTGCAAATCATATTAAAAAAGCCTTTAAACCAGACATAAGATACTTTTTACTGAAGTCTTTGCTTTTCATTCAGTTACCTTTAGAAATCGTCCTACAAAACTGGACAAATCGTGATTTGTTTAACTAAGACATGACCAATTAATGTTTATATTTACTTACCATTTAGTTTCGTATCAGCAGTTTCTAAAATTTGTGTCCAACGAATTCCATGTGTTCTTCATAGAGTATACAATATTTCTATATTTAGGTGGAAACCGTTTTCGTTCAGTTAGCGGAGAAATTTGCATTTCTTAAGCCAACTTTTCTCACACAAAAACAAAACTCACATACATAGACATACACAGGTGTAAGTACAGGCCGCCTTCGCCACGCACATGCATGTTCATGCAATTATTGTAATTTTTAATTAATCTGGCAGCTTGTTTTGTTGCGAATACCTGCATACATATGTATGTATGAATATATGTGTGTGTGCATGTATACAGCTTTCCATGTTTTGTTTGAAGCACTCATTCCACTTTGTCGTTTTCTTTTTTATCTTGCTCTGACTCTTGGTTTTTTGTTGATGGTTGTTGCAGCATTTTTTACACGTTCCCACATCGTTTTGGCCTACAATACAAACCAGCTGACGGTGGTGCATCTGCAGCGTCCAAATGCTCGCTCCCAAGGGCCAGAGAAGATAGCAAACATGGATCCGCGTATCTTCCATGTGATTATACCGGGCGCCACCGAGAGGAAATTGGCACGCCATTTAACCGTAAATAGTAGCTTTGATCTATTCGTTGTCTGGACACAATCCTCGCAAAACGAAGTCTATCCCTGGCGACCAACCATCAGGGATCAGGATCGTGCCAATATACATGTCTTCAAGATCAAAGGGTAAGTCTCAACATACGGATTGTGGAATTGAAACTAATTTGCTTTCTCATTTCAGTTTACAACTGGAATCGATTGCCTATTGCTGGTCAGAGAATGATCCTTTGTGTGTGGACTTTTTGCGGAGCAGTGAAAGTCAGATTATCACTTTGGAACAGAAGGTTTCCCGTAAGGGTGATATTAGTGCCGAAATTTGTTCCTATGAGCTGGCCACTGGCAAAATGCAACGCACCGCAATCACCTCCATACCGATGGGAACACAAATCTGCAGTTATGCCTTCAGTCCCGATCAGGAGAAACTATTTTTGGGCTGCGTTGATCGAAATATTTGTCTGCACGATTTAGTGCAACAGTCCACAAAGTATTCAAATCAAATTGAAATTGTTCCCCATCAATGTGCCTGGCATTGTGATTCGGCTATGTTGTGTGTGGCAAATGAAAGATCTGTCCTGCAATGCTTTGATCTGGCCTTGGCCCCCATTGGTCAGCAACTAATTAGCGAGAATGTCACGCCGTTGAGTCTATTGGATCTTTCGCATTATTTCGCCTGCCAGCCAACACTGCTGAGTATAGAGTTTAGTCGTAAACCAGATTTGAGTGGTTTCAATCACAAATATGCTCAGACAGATTGTCTTCTCTTGCTGCTCTATGAGCAGGGTCCTTTGGGCTGTGTGCGAGTATTTGGCGGTGCCGGCATGCGAGGAGATATACATAATTCCGGCTTAACGGCCGATGTTATAGCCGATAAATATCTGCGTATACAACAACCCGAACGTGCTGTAAATATTTTGGCCTCACTGAATTGGGAAACCTATGGCGCCATGTGTCTCATAACCCTGCATAAAATAGCCAATTATATATTCTTTGGCGGAGATCAGAGGAGACCGCGTATAGAACTCTTGGCCAGAGCATTGAAAACCTTTGCCAGTACGTTATCCGAGGATACAAAAGATGAATTCAGCGATCAGGTTTACGATTTGAAAAGACGATTTTGCTTTTTTCTACTTCGGTGAGTGTATATATACTATTGATGTAATTACATATGATATCAATTTTATTTTGCAGCAAAAACCTTTTTGCTGAGGCCTTCGAAATCGCCCATGATATAGCCGACTATGATATATTTATGGATCTTTATAATCTTACCAAATGCATTACTAGTTTGGCCGAATTTTCGCAGGCTTCATTCAGTCAGGCAGCTGCCATTATCCATGAGGAAGATCGGGCCAATGGCAATTTGAGCCTAACCTGTGATCTACGCTCCGAATCCGCCTGCTCTCAGTCCACCTGTTCGGTTCAGGGTCAGCAGCAACAGCAGCAGCAAGCCCTTAAAAATTATGTGCCACCTTTGCCCTCCTTTAAATCGAAGATTTTCAATGCCGAAATGATTAAGATTAATATACCCAAGCCAGAGTTAAGACCGCCATTGCCCAAGATGAGTAGCAGCGCCACATCCTCGATGACTTTATCTCGCCACCCAATGAAGAATTCTCAAGCAAATGGTTCGTAATATTCGAAATTATCTAAAAGAGAAATTTCAATTAACTTGTTTTTCACATTTGTTTTTTAGGTAACGTTTGGTCCCAGGATGTTCCCGATCAAACTGTTGGCCTACCTACCATAACTAGCAGCCCACCGCCACGTCCTGCTCAAATAACACAACCTTTCACACCATTATCTCCACCAGTGGCGTCCAATGCGCAACCCACTCTCCCGCTCCCTGCAGCTGCCTCTTATCAGCCGAAATTCTATCAACATCCTTTGGTATCTGGTAATATTCCCGCCATGTTGCCCTCTGTAACGAGTGAAGATTATCAAAAGCGTTTGCTGCTAAAAAAGCCAACTGCCTCGATTTTATCCAATGCTGCAGTAACAACGCCAGCGCCAGTCAACGGCGAAGCCACGACTACAGCAGGAGCCTCAAAGCCCTCCACAGTGGAGAAGAACAAGGTCAAGTTCTCAGATACCATACAAGTGGCTGTAGTCCCGGTAGGTCTAACTAAATATAGCTCTTCTTTTGTTAATTGATGTTGTAAATTCCTTCAGGAGATTCCACGCAAGGAGAAACCTCTGCCGCCCAAACGAAATGGTTACTCTCGTCCTTCACCGCGTCATTTGACAAATCCCAAAAAGGAATTAGCTGATAGTTTGCCACTTTGTCATCCAAACGATGAGTATCTAAAGGACTTTAATCCAATCAATGCAAGTGAGTATGGAATCAAAATCTTCAAATTGTTGTATATGAAACTTTCCTTCCACCACTTTTAGATGTCATCAAACCGCCCATGCGTCGACGAGAGGAGGAGCCAAAGCCAAAGCTGAGTAATAGCAAAAATTCTGCTTCCACCTCTTCGTCCATCAAAGTGGTTCACTTTGGTGTCGTCTGAGACATAGTGCAATTCCTTATAAATGAATCCTCGTCTTCCATTGCCGCTGCATTGTCTGTGGCGGCAAAGCTTTAACTAGGAAAGTTTGTTTCTTTCTCTAAATTTATTTACACAAATCTTAGCATTAAATTTTTTGTTTTTTGCCAAAATTTGGAGCAAAAAAAAATAAAAAAAGAGCCTTTTATTTTTTCTTTGTTGGTGTCGGACCACCCATTCGATCCAGCTCTGCCTTAAGATCCAGGAGATCTTTGTCGGGCACATAACGACGCTCTTCGAAGTCGTCGGTGTGCTCGTGGACACTTAATTGCACACCCTCCGGAAGAGCCGCCTGAGCTATCCGCAGAAATTGCGGATAGACGGGAGCGTCCACATAACTTAGCTGCAAACTACGCTCATAGGTGGTCAGTTTATATTCCGCTTCAATCACTGTGGAATTGGGACGCAGGCGTTGGACTTGTGTATGCTGTGGCGGTAGGGCATAACAATCGGACACGTCCAAATCAAGATACACGGCCAAACCGTGAAGGAAACGCTGGTAGCTCTCGAGCAGTGGGTAGTCATAGCCCTTGATTTGTACATTGAGGCTCTCGTATTGCGGGAATTTGGGTTTAAGTGACTATTCAAAGCGGGAATAAAATTATTAGCAATTGACTTTAATAGAAAGTTTGTCGCAAATTTACATCCAGATAATCCGGCTCGTAGATACTACCGCTTTGGCAGCGTACCGTAGCTACCATTGGTTTTGTGACTTGCAGCGTCAGTCGCACCCTGGGCAGTAACTGTAGAAATATATATTGTGTTTTGCTTAATACATTAGTTATTGTTTTATTGCATTATTGTTTACCCTTCGTAGCATTTTGTATTTTTAACTCAGAACTCGACAGCCGTTAAATGTAGTTCAGGTTATGTCACAACAGCTGTTTCAAGTAGCTAGTGTTGGCAAACTATCCGATTTTTGAAACTGTTGAATTAGCAGCGACCGTTAAGCTCGAGTTATCGACGGTCCCCTGTTAACCCACTGTTACATTTTTGAATTTTCAATTATTAAGTTATTAACTAACTATTTTTTAACGAAATAAAATTTAAAATATTTATGTTTAAACCAATCTATTGTTGTTATAAGCTTTTAGCGGGTTTTCAGCATGTTCTGAAAATTTGTATATATCTTTTAAGTGTCTTTTTTATTTCCTGGTGTTTAAGAATAAAATTAAACTTCAAATAAAAGTTGAATATTTAATTAGTCAAAAAAAGTATTAACTACCGTAAATCGATGGAAAGAAATCTTAATAAATAAACTGGAACTTCAAGGGTATAATCAAGTCGGTGCATCAACTTACATTCGTTTTTATTTTTTTGAATTGTCGATAACTTTTGGATGTTAAACTTACCAACACGGATCGAACATTTTTCATATACAACACTGGCACGTCGTGGTTATCCTGTATATGTGTGTGTGCCACACACACTTTTAAGAACATAGCGAAAAAAAAAAATTGAAAGTAAATAACAAAAGGCTTCGTGGGCAGTTTTCATAGAATATCATCTTGTAGTTAAGTGTTTTAAGTTAGGCCCTTAAAATGAAGCGCACATCAACGCTGCTAGCAGTCTCGTTGGCGCTGATCCTACACTGTTCTTATGTTGCCGGAAAATCCGATCCCGGAATTGTTGAAATAACTGTTAATGAAGTAAGTAAAACAAAATCAAAACAACAAAACCCTAATCGGCACCCTCACCCCCACCACCAACGGATCAAAATCAATAAGAAATTCTAATCGGCAATGTGCATTACTTTTTCCAGGTGCTGCCGAAGGTTAGAGAGCAGCGTCCTCTGTTGGCCAACACCAGAATTTTTGTTCAAAGTAAGTAAATACATATAATTCCAACGATTGGCGACGTGTTAATGACGTGACGAACTCATTTTATATATGTACATCCTCCCCACCTGCCACTCCGCTAATGTTTCATTCTTTTTCCTCTAGTTCTCGATTGCAATTCCACGGATGCGGATTTAAATATCAGTTTCCAACTGACCGAGCATCCCTGCCTCTACGATGAGCATATGGTAAGTAACTTGATACATTTTACAATTGCTAATTCATTGCATATATGTATTTTGGTTTACCCATCAGCTCTCGATAATCAATGCAAGTCCAAGTCTACAGGGTAATGAGAGCATCAATCGTGTGATAGAATCCTCGACAGTGAAGGTCAAATGCAACAATGGATTGATATCATTGAACAAGAAGGCGGATGGTGTGACCCTGCCACCTGGAATTGTGGATACGCATCCAAATAAAAAGCATCCACTATCGGTAAATGCAATGTTGACGATGACTCAACACCACAAAAAACAATGTATTGGCAGCCATTAGTTTGCATAAAGTGACAGTAGTCGTCCCTTAGGTACCCCAGTTCTGTGCTATCGTAGTTAACCGGGCTTATCGTTATTTTGTTTTCTTTTTTTCCACCCTGGAATCCATTAGTTGCCATGGGCTTATTAGTTTAGGTTATTCAAGAATTTTTCCATATTTGTCTACATGATCTAGCTTCGGTTGTAGTGCAATTAAAATGTAATTTGCAATGTTCAAAAACATGATTTGTATGCCAAATGGAGATTATTTCTAAAGTTTTTTCAACGAAATTTGACATTTTTGAAATAAGAAAAGAAAATGAACAAATAGATAATGCAATTTCTCAACAATCAATTACATATTTTAATTGAATAACATAGATTATATAAAGAAAAGAAAGTTAACATCCAGATAAAAAAACTAAACATTATAGGGTATTTCATGGTCGATCCCAAGACCTGTGAACATGATTGTGAGCATTAATTCTAAGAATTTGAGTACTTAACTACAGATAAGAAAACAATGCGTAGGAACCACACCGTCATAAATAAAAGTAGAAGAAGATAAACGTAAAATAATCAAAGTTATTACTACATTTTTGAAATCTCTTTTTAATTAGCCGACAACAAATCCAAAAGCAATTGTAAACGAAGATGATATTTACGAGCTGGAGATAACCATAACATCTGATCAGAAATTCTCGGCTAAAGTACAAATTGAATTTCTTGGACCCCATGGCTTTATATCGGCCATTGATTGGCCATTTTTACCGGTAAAGAGACAAAGTTTTAATAATCTTTTTAAAATAGTTAGTAAATTTATATTCTTACAGTTCTATTTGATTATGTGCGTTGTTTATGTGATTTTTGGAATTATTTGGCTATTCGTTTCCTTCTCACAATGGCGAGACTTGTTACGCATACAATTTTGGATTGGCGGCGTCATTTTGCTTGGCATGCTGGAGAAGGCCTTTTTTTATGCAGAATATCAGACTGTAAATAATACGGGTCTGCCCGTTGAGCACGCCGAATTGGTTGCTGAATTTGTATCCTGCGCAAAGAGAACATTGGCACGTATGCTGGTCATTATTATGAGTCTGGGATTCGGAATTGTCAAGTGAGTGTAGAATTTATATTTCATTTCCTTTCAGACGTAAATGCATAAATTTTGAGCGTTGATTGAAGCTATGCTTCGATTTGCAATTTAAATATTCTATTGTTATTAATATTAAATTAAATTCTTTTACAGACCACGACTGGGACCAATGTTGCATCGTGTTGTTGGTGTGGGTGCTCTGTACTTCATTTTGGCCTGCATAGAGAGCTATTTGCGCATCACCAATGTGAAAAACGATCGCAGTGAACTATTGGTGGCTAGTATTCCCCTCGCTGTGCTAGACACGGGCATCTGTTGGTGGATTTTCACTTCACTGGTGCAGACCACGAGGACATTAAGATTGCGAAGGTAAGCGGCAAACAAGTGTGTACAGATAGATAGCAAAGCTAATTGATTTCGTTCTTTAGAAATATGGTCAAATTATCGCTATACAGACATTTCACCAATACGTTGATCTTTGCTGTAATTGCTTCCGTTATCTTTATGCTGTTTGCCCTGCGATTGCGTAGAACAGGGAATTGTACGCCCGTAAGTTGAAGTGATGTGTTATGAAATAGAGATACAGTTTATATAAATGTTCTTTCTTAGGGCTGGCGTGATATCTGGCTGGAGACTGCCTTTTGGCATATATTATTTTCCGTTCTGTTGTTGGTAATTATGATTTTGTGGCGACCGACGAATAACAATCAACGGTATGCCTTCACGCCACTGCTAGATAATCCCGAAGATGAGGATGAGGAGGGTAAGGCATTAAAACTTAGCATTTACCTTAAACTATTTACTACCATTTTTATTTCAGATGAAGAGGATCAGTTTGTGGCTGATGCCTATGGCATTAAAATGCGTGGACAGAATGGTCAGGTGAAGACCTCTGCGAGTTCCAGAGCAACAACCACCGAAGAAGACGATTTACGTTGGGTTGAGGAGAATATACCATCATCTTTGTCAGATCCAACTTTACCCGTACTTGATTCGGATGAGGAAATTGTCAATACTAAATTTGAAGTTTCCAAAATGCAATAAGCTGTGACTTACGCTGGACTTAAGAGACTTTATTTAATCATATTTTTTGTTGTTCATCACCATCGCAGATATCCCTTTCCTCTCCTCCAATGCAAAAGAATCGATATGCATCTTTTATAAGAATAGTTTTGATAAACGACAAGAGTGTGCTTCTTGAATAACCCAATTGTATTTGTGCAATCCAGCTTCCTCCAAACCTCCCCAACAAATGCCCTGTAAAATATTGTATGTAATTGTAGTGACTTAATCATCGTCCAACTCTTCCTCCTTCTTCTCTCCTCCTCCTCCTCCTACACACTAAATTATTGATAATCATTAGTTTAAGTTGTAGATATTTATGGAAAACGAAAAAAAAAAGAAACACGGAACTATAATTTATATTTCGAAATGAAAACAAAAAGAAATCGCTTCTTTTGTAAATAGCTGGAAACACAAAAAATGAAAAACGACAAATGTATTCTCTATTCTGTATTCAAATAATTTTCCATTTGGATGCTACTAATTACTGACTAAACTATGTAATACATATATTTCTGTATCTACTAGTATATATATATACTAGATGTGTATGCATTAATGTATTTTAAGGCTCACGCACCTTATATTAACTGAATACATTTTTAACTGTAGAGCAGTTTACGATTTTTCATGAATAAAATGCAAAACCTGTATTGTAGCCATATACCAAAAAAAAAAAACCCAAAATTCTCTTAAATATTCGAAAAATAGCAAAACTCAATTGGTAAAAAAAGCGGGACAAGATGTTTGATTTCTGAAGTGGATTGGCTATCAAAATTATCCAAGAAAATGCGAAATTCCTACTGCGAGCAATTCAAGGACCATAGAAATGCCACAGATTGAAGTCGCCTGTAAATATTCAATTGTCATGAACTTTGTCATTTGAAAAGTTGAAAAAAAATAAATTTCTGTCAAAAAAATGAATGTTTTGCGAATCATTATTGCAATATGCTGATGACAAATTCAATTTTATAAGGACTAAAGTTTGGCTAAACGATATTTCGATATTTAAATACATCGAAATATTTAACATTTTCATTGCATACATTTTAGGGTCGAAATCGATGATAAATTAAAAGTCCCGGTTGCCTAGATGGTCCTCACTTTATAGTGTGGTATCAAATACAGTCGAACTTTTCTATAGTGCACTTCTAAATAAGAAACTTAATTTCAAACAGGAAAGTTAAAGTTTTTTCTGCACCTCTGAATTTTGACTGTAATTCAAATGCGAATAAGATATATATTAGATATACATTAGTATTAAGTTATTTAGGTAACTGTGCTTTCTACAGAGTATACTAAAGTTGGCACTCTAGATACGCTGTTTATTCTTATCTTATCATCGGAATTTTTCTTTTAAAAATAACTCACCAAATGCAAATAACTGGAAATTCTTATTTCTGCTTATAAATCTTTATTAGTTTTAGTTACCTCCTTTTCATTTCATTCTTTGCCTCTTTTATTTTTTGTTTTGCTTGTAAAAATGTTGGTTTCTCTCATCTTTTTTTGTTTTTTATTTTGCCATTATAATTTGTTTTTGGAAAAATAATAAAAACTATGTATATTATATAATATGTATAAAGTAAAGTATGTAATGTGTATTTCCTCACATAATACAGAGCGTTCTTCAGTTCGCAAATGAATTGGCGTGGAGGTTTTGTTTCTTGTTTTGTTGTTGTAAATAAAATTGATGCTTCGAGCTTCTTATAGTTAAAATACACACACAATACTTATACGAATTACATAAAAAATTGATTTAAAATAAAACGACAAACACACATTTATTTATTGTATTCGCAAATGAAAAATGTTATAGTTATATAGTATGTATGCATTATAGGCAGGCAAAATTGAAAAGTATTTGCAATGGAAATACAACATTTTATTGCCTTCGTTTTTGTTATTTTTTCAAATAGATACAAATAGAAATACTTAAATATACTGTCTTGAGGGCGGCGAAGTTGGCGTTACATAGGTGTGTGTGAGTGGGATGGTTAAGGTAGGGGCGGGCAAAATTTACATATTAATGTGCTATTTATTTCTTCAATTTAACAATTTTATTATTTTTTTTTAATTTTCTCATTAACAAATTTGTTTATTGCCTAGAAATGCGTAATGCTTTAATACCGAAATGCTTTTCAAATTCAATTCTTTTAAATTATTGAGCGAAGATTTTTTTAAGAGAATTAATTAGAGAAAATTTCCCGTTCAGAATTCAGAAATTTCGAAAAACAATTTTGACACATTAATAGAATTTTCAGTCTATTTTGAACATTTTTAACGTTAAACAAACTTAAAGTGACATGAAATTAGTTAATAATTTTATCTAATCAATTCCTTTAGTTTCTTGCACTCAATAAACGAATGGGAAATCACAATTTGGAAAGCATTTAGAAGAATTTTTAAAAAGTGGCACAAAGAATTAATCTTTATGCCACTCGCCCAGTTGAGGGGGCTCTGAAGTTGAAAATGAAGTTTTTTTAAAAACACGGACCACGCCTTTTCATGAATGAATACCACCGCCTTCGTCAACTCGCTCTAATCAGTTCGGCTCCGGACAGTGTTGAATTCAGTTCGATTCGGGTTTGACATTTCGCTTCAATATTGCCGCAGCCAAATCCTGTTTCATGGCCGCCTGTTGACGCTGATCGGCCAAAGATTGTGTGCTACGCAGTCCGTTCACAATATCCTTGGTCTTGCCAAAATAGATCTCGTTGAGGGTATTTCTGATTTTGTTCTCCATTTCCTCGACCATTTTACCAATATTGGCAATATGCGGTGACGATTCACTCACATTGGCATCCTGTTCCGTTTGTCGGGTGAGAGAGCCACCCAAATTCATGGTCCCGGAGCCCTGCTTATTCGTTTGCAGCCACAGCATGGCCGTCGATGTTAACTTATAGTGAGCTGTACGTCCGGTGGTTTTCTCTTGCACCTCCACCACATGTATGGAGTCCCAGCAGCCGCGTATCATTTTGCTGCCATCGCCAGCCTTCTTGATCAATATCACAGCGGCAAAACCATGATCCAGATCCCATAAATACACAGATGATACACCGCCCTCATAGTACATCTCGCGATACTGATCGAAGGCATAATTTGCTTCTATTTCCAATTTACGCAAACGTTCCGAGGGCATTTGACCATCTTCCAGTGGCGGATAATATGAATTCGACCAGGGTGAACGATACGAGTCGCCATCACGATTGTAATCGCATAATAAATAGTCCTTGCCATGCTCCTTATCTTTGGCAATCTTCAATGGCTGATCCACCGATGAGAGCAGATCCTCGCATAGATCTGGAGCCAAATCGATTAAATCAATTAAGTTCTTTTCAATCTGTTGAGGCGGCAGACGACGCATCAGATCCAATGCACAATCCATTTGCATTTCGGACTAAAAAAAACGTAAAAGCGCAAAAACACTATTGTATATTTTACGAATACCAATAAAGAAATGCAATTTTGGAAACAGAAGTTAGGGAGATTTGTATTCGTATATATTTTTCAAACAATCTAACTTATTTTAGACGAACTGCAACGTCTTTACGTTAAATCCTACAAATTTTAGGCTTCTTTTTCAACAAACTACATAAACTTATATGACAATCCTTTAGCAAATATTTTTGGAAAATCCTTATTTGATTTCCTCCCATTTTACGGGGTAACGTTTTAATCTATATAGAGCAATGCTTCGACTACTAATATTTCATATTTTAATACAGATTACAGATTATTCCAATGGAGCGGTGTTTTTTTTTTTTTTTTGTATAGTTTGTCTTTTTTGACTGGTTGGGATTGATATTTTAAGATGTTTCCACAGAGCTGAAAGTTCTCAATGGATTCGTCTGGTATCTAGGCAATCTTCCAGACATGCTGCGATGGCTCATGCTGCAGATGACGTCGTTGGCCTTGAAGGCCTTTATGTCATCTTTTCGAATGATATGACCTAATATGAATGACATCTTGTGAGGCCTTTGCTTAAGCTTTAAAAAACTATAAATAGTTTGATGGATGAAAAAAAATCATAGAAATTTTAACATTTGTTGGGATTATGTACAAAAAATAAAATAATAATCAATCTGTCCCTAAGCTTCATAACAACAGAAAACAGAACTCATGCTGCTTATACAGTTTATTGAAAAAAGCTTTTGTAACAGCGTACCACAAAATCAGCCAAAAAAATTCGGCCAACAAATTCCAGTAGTTGCCAATGGATTCCCCCGCGCATTTTCTTTATTTAATGCGATTTTTAGTCATTCCTCTTTGGTATAATGATAAGAGCCCCAAGCCACGACAACAGAGACCAACTCCACTTACCCCACACCGACCCTACTATCCATGAACCGGTAAAATTCATCATCTACCATATATGGGCATTGTTTTAGGTCAGAGGCGACTGACTACCTCGCTCTGCTCCGCCCCCAACTACCTCCTCACTCACACAGTAAACCAAACAAATATTTGTTTTTATGTTTCTTGACAATCTTGAAGGGGGTCACACCCAAAATCTATACTAAATATTTATATCAAAATCCAAACGTAAATGCAGGTTTCTTTCGTTTTTTGTGTGTGCTGGCCTCCGCTGCCTGTTCATTCATATTCATATCTTTATATTACTCACCATTTTGGGGCTGTTGTTGTTGTTGCTGGTGGTACTGCTGCTCGCTGCTGATTATATTGTTTATACTCTTCACTAAAGAAGAGAAGGCGTTCGCTTGGGTTTTCTATACTAGATTAATATATTTTTAAACGCAGGCACTAGCTTTTATTTGATCATTTATTGACTAAATTGACTTTTAACAAAAAAAATTGTTTTATCTGCGCTAGAGGTGGAGAACCATCGATGGGACTATCGATAACATCGATGTCAATTAATTTTTGCCTCGATATATCGATACGATGGCAATTTTAGCTATCGATTTGTGTGGCTTCACAAATTGCGCTAGATGTCGCTGCACTTTCGATAACATGTGCGAATGCAGTCGATATGGGGGTGCCTATCGGTTAAGTGTAATTTAATCGAATTTGAATTTGTTTGACTTTAAATAAAGATTAAAGGTTGATCATTTGTGTTTGAAAAAAATTGATTCATATTATTCTCGAATGCTTTATAATTCTAAAAAAAAGGAGATCAACTGAACCATTATTCCACTTTTAAATACCCCATAAAATGTGATCCAACCAGAACTTCCACATAAATAAAACAAACAATTGTTTTATTTTTTATTATATTTTAGCAACAAGTTTATTGAATTTAGTTTTCGTTCATATACTTTTGTATGCTTACTTTTCATGCTCTTAATTTTTCACTTTTCCGTTTTTCTTTCGCTCATTTTCATTTCCTTTGTGAGTTTTTGTTCTGTGAGTTTTGTTTTTTTTTTTTTTTGTTTAGCTTACTCAAAGATTTTTGTTTTATATGTATGTATGTATGTATATTACACAAAAATGTATGGCATAAATGTACGATTTTTTTTCATTTAATTTTTTTGGTTTTTGTTTTTTTTTTTTTGGTTAATCCGAATTCATTTTCATTTTTGGTTTTTTAAAATATATCAAGCGATTGCACATTTACATATATATTTGAGATATATAGTATATGTATATATGGAAATCATATATGCATGATGTTCTTTTTTTACATACATGTATGTGTGAGTGTTTAAGTAATTCAACTTAATTAATTTTGTGTATTTGTGTGTATGTGGGTTTTCTTTAATTTTTCATACAATTTTTTTTTTCCATTTTTGAGTTTTTGTTCTTTTGGGTGTATACATTGTTTTTTTTTTTTTTTGTTAATAATGTAAATGTAAAATCTCAGACTTTAATTTTTAACTAAAGTGCACTACAAATACCAGAGAAATTCAATAGAAGTATTTATTTAATTCAATTAAGTGAAATGTGAAACACAAACCAAGAGTTAAATTTTGTTCTTTTCCCATTTACTGCAAATAATTTGTTTTATTTATTTTCTCGCTTTTTTGCAATATTATTAATAATAATTCGTATTTTGTTTTTTAAGTAAATCTTTTCAAGTTAAATATTTCGGCTAATTAAATATTTATTTAATTGTTTCATTTCAATCAATTCAATTTTTTTTTGTTTGTTTTTTTTTTGCCAATACAATTAGAAATCAAAAAAAAGGTAAAGGATTTTTTTAATCGTTTTTGGTTTTTTTTTTTGTTTAGATTTATTTCGTATATGCAAACATTTGGTTTTTTGACAATCAAATGTAATCACAGTTTTATGTTTTCCTTCTTATCTTTTCTTTTTCAATTTTTATTCCATTTAATATAAACTCATTTTCATTTAGCTATTTATTTGACTATTTTGTTGTTGTTGTTCTTGTTGTTGTTGTTGTGTGTATATGTTGGTTGTGTGTGCGTGTGTGTATGGGGGGCGGGGTTGTGTATGGTTTTGGTTTTTTTTTTTTGTTGGTTTTCGTAAATAAATTAGAGCGCGAGAGGGGTATGGGGGAAGAGTAAGTATGTATGTTGTATTTATGCTTATGTATAGACAAAAACTCACCATACTCTCCTATCTAACATCCTTCAATCCATCAATCCATTCATCCATCTACATGTATATGATGCCATATCCTATAATTTCAAGACCTGATCAAACAGTGATGTCCTATAGATCCAATCAGATCTTCTATCATATCATACGATAGCATTTCTATCTCATAGCAGATTTTAGCCATATCATTCCTTTTTTTCAAATTCTATATCATTCCAAATCCATGCATTATGAACATCTCAAACTGATCATTATGTTTGCTGCACTTTTTCCTTGTTGTTTTTTTTTTTCATTATTATTATTAATATTATTCAAGTATTAATACTATTACGTATTGTTTTAGAAAACTTTGTTCTTATTTATTTTTTTTTTTAGAAATATTGCACAACGTTTTGGAAAATGTTTCATTTGCTTTAAAAATATTTGCATATCTTTTAATCTTTAATACCTGAGAGTTGTTCATAATCGTTTTGCGCATGATTATTTCTAGATGCTTTTTCGTTTCATTTTAATACATATTCGAAAAAATGTTTTTTGTTGGTTTTTCTTTTTTTAGTTTTTAGTATTTTTGGTTTTTGCTTGTTGTTGTATTAAATGCATGTATACATCGTCGTGTGAGTCTTGATAATGCCCTGAGTTAGCTTCAAAACGTTCGTTTCGCATTTGGTTTCGTTTTAATTTACATTTCGCTTAATAAGTTTAAGTAAACCGATCAAGTTTTATTTCAAATTTATGCTCAAATGGACAAAAAAAAACGTTTGTTTCTTTTTTTATTTTGGTTTAACTTTGCAGTTCAGCACAAAAAACAGTTGTATCTGATGTGTAACTCAAGTTTTTGTCAAGGGGCAAGGGGAGAACATCAAATCATCAAATGAAAAACTAAAAATTATAAAACTTCCTTTATATGTTAGGCAAATGAAAGTCACACCAACTGCTTTAGCAGTCTTAAGATTTTTTTTTTTTTACATAATTTATGCCGAAAAATTTGTACGATTTCCTTTAACTTGTTTTGTATATATCTTCATTTTTTTTGTTCACTTTTCCATTAATTTTAAATTTAACTGCTAAATTTTGGTTTTTCTTTTTTACCTGAAATTTTGTACTCGTCATTTGTTCCAAAAGTTTTTGTTTCTTTTCTTCGTTTTTTGTTTTTATTTTTTACTTCTAACATTTTGCCTTCAAATTTTGAAGTGTGACATCAAAATGAACACCAAAACAAAATGAGAAAATCAAAAGAAATCAATTGCATATAATTTATGTTGTTTGCTTTTGTTTAAATATAATTTGTACTCGCTTCGATTTTTTGTCTTACAACAACTTGATTTACACATTGAGAGAGATAGAGATTGGAAAAGGCTTGGAATGGAGTCGAGGGAGTTGGGAGACGACACATCTATATAATCATTGAATACAAACACGAATTGTTTCCTTTTTTTGTAATTTTTTTGTTTTTTTTCGCATTTGAACTGAACTGTAAAGTTGCTTAGGCCTAAACATTTAATTTCAATTTTGTAATTTTAATTCTTTACACATTTGTTTTTTTTTTTGTTCCATAAATTGTCCATATAGAGCAAAAATTAAAAGAAATTAAAAAAAGTTGCTAAAAAAAATAATATAAAGGTAGAAGAAATTTGATTTTGAAATAAAAAGTTTCCAATTGTGATGGTTTTTTGTTGTTTTTTTTCTGGTTTTTAACATTTATTTAGTTGCGTAAATATAAGTTGTGTATTATTATGATTTATCATAGATTTCTATATGTATACACATATATATATATATATATAAATTTAGTTGTAATTGTTACAAATTAAAAGTGTATAAAACAAGCCAATCAATTAGTTAGATAGAAAAAATTAAATATTTTACATCATTCCAATCATTTTTTGGGTTTTCTTGAGCTTAAACTTAAAACCTTTTACAACTTTTATAGTTATTTAAAATAACTTAAATGTTTTGTGTGTGTGTTCCAAAAACTAAAAACTTGGTGAAAATGAAAATACAAAGGAAACGAATTTGAATTATTGAGAGATTTTCTCATTCTATTGTGTAATTTCCTACAGCGATTAGGAGCAGATTTTTTAACAATTTTTCAGATTTCAATTTCAATTGAAATGTTATACTTTAACTGACCATAAGTCGCTGTGGAAAATTTGTTGTAGGTTAAAACAAAAGAATAAATTAAATGACAAGCAAAATACTTTTACATTTTCTTTTCTTTTCGTTTCTTCTATTTTCCATTTTCCATGTTCGCTTTTCTACTAAGTACAATTGGCTTGTTGTTTCTGTGTGTGTGTGTTTTGTGACATTTTGTTTTTAATTATATAATTATACACATATATATGTATGTATATATAGAGCATATTCAACTAAATATTAATAGAAAACAATTACTAACAAAAATATATAACAAAAATGTGTATCAATTTGTTTGCTTGATCAATTGAAACTTGATTATTTGTACCTGTGCAAAGCATTATTATTATTATTATATATATTAGATTAATCATACAATTACAATTAGAATTACAATTATACCTGGCTTTCATTTATACAAATCAAATAAGTATGATGAACTAAAACAAAGGGGGAACAAATTATAAACCAAAAAAAATTATCGATAAAACACAAGATTTATATAGATTTTTAGGTATACAGTTATTACTTTCCACTTGTTGTTTGTTGTTGTTGGTTTTTATGTACAATTAAACATTACAAAGTTAAAAGATTTCTTTTTCTTACTTTGTGTTTCATTTGGTAGACATTTTTGAAAATGTTTTTTCATTTAATTTTTGTTTCTTCCGATATACGGTTGTTGTGTTGTTGTTGTACGCTCTAAATGCAAAATGGCGACATTTGTTGTTGTTAATTTTAAATTTGTTTTTGCTTTTTTTTTCACTTACAAAGAAATTATTTTACGCCTCTCTTGTCGAAAGTTGGGCCTAAAATTGTAGTTGTAGTTCATAAATATGTATTTAGTTTTAAATTTTACTTTTCCTTTTTCTCGTTTTCGTTTTCCTTTATGCATATACTTAAGTTTTCTTCTCTTGTGTTTTTCAGTGCCTAAAATTTTACATTAAAAAAGGTTAAATTTTTGTTTTCTTTTGTTTTATATATATATTTAGCCGAAAGTTTAGCCTAAAAAGTTTTCCCGTTTCTTTAAGAAAAAGTTTTCTTTGTGTGTCTGTGTGTTTTTCACTTTTTCTTTACAATATTAATTTCATATTTTTTTATAACCATGCGGGGTTTTTTTTTCTTGTTTTGTTTTCTTTAATTTAATAAATTTTTTTGTTTTTGGACAGTTACGCTTAGCTCATGCAAAAGTATACCGATATTTGTTTTCTTCCTCTCAATTTTTCACTTCTTTAATTTTTGTTTCTTCTTCAAATTTAGACTTAAATAATTTCTTTGTATTCTTTTGTTTTTTTTTGTTTTTGTTTTTTAGATTATAAGTGTGTGTGATTTTAGTTAATAATTTTATATTTATAGTTTTATTTTTTGCTGTAGTTTTCTTTTTTATATTTTTGCCTCATTGGTTGCTTTGCCGAAATCTTGTGATGTACAATTTACACATTTTCATCATCATGATCATCTTTACATAATTTGATGTATATCTATTTCTTCTTCTGTCTCTCGCTCTTGCATCTTTTCTACACATTTTATGATACGAGTTAAATGTTAGAATATTATATAGCCAAAAGTTTTCTTTTACATTTAATTCTTTTTTAATGTAATGCATTGACATTAAATGTGTGTGTTTTACTTTTGTATGTGTGTGTGTGTGTGTGTTAAATTTAGCGCATATTTACAAAAACCTATCTAGAAATTAAAATTCTTTATAACCGAAAAGTTGCCAAAAGTTTTTTTTTTTTTTTGCATTTGTTAAGCCAAAAATAAATTTAAGTTAATTTTGTTATTTTTTTTTAATGATTTTTGTAAATATTTGTTTGTTACCAAAAAATTGTTAGCTGTGTGTGTGTGTGTTGGTAGAGGATTTTGACTGTGTGTCTGTGTATGTATGTGTGTAGTGAGAGCTTAAGAGTGTTTTTCACGGTCACCATTTTACACAAATGAAAATTACACTGGCCAACCAAATTAAGACAACTTAAAGCCAAGAAAGACAATTTCTAAAGAATGCTAGAATTTCACTTTTGGGCATAACACCTATTTCTGATCTAACTAAGACTGTTAAGTACCGTTATCTGAAATTTCTGTCACGTGTTCAATTCATTATAACCTTAATTTGTGCTTCTTCTTCTTTGCAAATTCAGTTTTAAAGCATATTTTCTTGAAATTCCTTTTAAATCACGCAGCAAATATAATGGCATTGTAATTGAAATTATATATTGAAATTAAGTTTTATAGTAAAATTTCTATCAGATTTTGTCACTTCATTTAAATGTCATTTAAATATAATCCTAAAAACAGTTGGCTGTCCATTTTTTTTTTTGTCCAGGATCATCATAATGTAACTCTTTCTTGCTCTTTAAATTTTTCAAAACTATATTTACTTAAGTCAATGGATATTTAATGTTATTTAAAACAAATCTCTTTAGAAATCGTCTCTCATTGAAAATTGTATAACATTTTGTTGGTCAGTGTTGCATATATCTTTATCGATAAACTTAGATTGTGATGTAATTGAATTGGATATTGAATAAAGGACTATAATTAAGGGTGTTTCTCATTCGTTTTATGTTGTTTTTTTTTTTTTAGTGTTTAGCAGTCTATGGCATTTCATTTCCTCCTGAGGTAGTTCAGTTTACTATTGCAGTTCAGTATTTTGGATTGATTGGTTTCTATATTGTTTGATTTGTTTTGATTTTTGCTATTGCTCAACTGTCTTTTTGTTTAGTTTTTAATCGTTATGCATATATTGTATATGTATGTATATTTATATTGTATGATAATCTGTTACATAAATCTAAAACGAAAATTAAGTTAAAAACGAAACATTTTACAAACTAAAATTGTTTGATAGCATCTTTCGAAAAGTTACAACAAAAAGTATGTTCTTCCATTATCGTATCGACGATTTTCAAACGTTTAAAAAAAACCTATTGAAAAACCGAAAATGTTCAAAATAAGGAAAAACAAAGAGGTAGTTGTTTCCATCTGAGGTATATGAGTTCCTGAGTTTGATTTCAATATAACAAAAATACACAATATATACATGTATGTATATTGTTTATACAGATAAACCTATGATATATATATATATATATATATTGAAGTAATTGGACACCGAGAATTGTGTGTTCAGTCCCCTTTTAACCGAATCGGTACAATTTGATAACTTTCAACGTACTTAAAAATAAAATGTAATTCAGACTCCAGAGAACGTTGAGAGTTGATCAAATCGAGATGGTCAAAAAGAAGGATTGGAAGAGCATTCACACTTCGGGCCAATACAAAAATATGAAACTAAATTTTAAGCATAACAAAAATGATTAATTAAGGAAATATTAATTGTAAATTATTGCAATTAAATTACACAAAAATTGCTCGACTTAAACGGTTAAACACGTTATTGTTATTTAGTAGTTTCTTGTTAGTTAGTTTCTGGTGTGTACATATATATGTGTGTGTGTGTAGGTGTAGGTGTAGGTGTATTTGGGGCGGGGGGAAAAACTAAAAACTTTGCAACGTTAAAAACGTTGCACATCACAGAACAAACTGGGTTGTTTTGGGGGGTGATAAGAGGCTTAAAAGGGGTGTGGGATAAAGTTGTTATATTTAGTTATACGTATGTGTGTGTGCGTGGGTGTGTGTGTGTGCGTGTGAATGCTGGTTTGTGTGTATTTTTAGCTTTAACATTTTTTTTTTTACATATAGATAATATAAAATATTTTAACATTCTCATTTCTTTTTTGTTTTTGGCTATTTATTCAATTCTGTTTCTGTTTACGTTTCTGTTTCAGTGTTGTGAAATACTATTTGAGTTTGTGCTAAAATCACCCTGTTCTTGTTGTTGTTGTTGTTGTGAAATCAAAAATCTAATTGCAAAATTGGAAAAAGAAAAAAGAAAACCAAAAATTTTATAAGTTTTCCCTAACAATATGCGCTTCATAATTCGGTTTTACTTTGCTAATTCTAATAAGTTTGTTTTTCTTCCAACGGATTTTCTCCTCTCACTGCTTCATTTCTATATATATATACAACTTTCTTTCGCTTACAACAAAAATTAGATTTTTAATTATTTTACAGCATTTTTATAGTTTTGGTTTTAGTTTTCTTGTTTGTGGTTTTTGCAAAAATCATATGTTTAGCCGAAAAAAGGGAATTTTGAATTTGAATTTTGGGGTTTTTTTTTTTTTTGTTGAAAAATGTTTTCCAAAGGTGTGCCAAAAAGTTGTTTTTGATTTTGAGAATTGCTGTTTGATATTTGGATACCCTGTACCACGAAGTGCAAAATGTCAAGCATGCCGAAGAAATATTTCTAAACGAAAATCGGCATGCATTTTTTCAGATTAACCGAAATAACCGATTGGGTTTTTTATTTAGAATTTCTAGTGACTTTTCTGTATTTGGTACAGGATATGTGAAAGTCGGTGTGCCGACTGTAATCTATTGATTGCTTATTCATTCTTTTTATTGCTGTTTCATTTGTTGTGTTTAGAACGTTTTTGAGTGGTTTTTAACATTATCAAGGTTCTATAATTAAAAAATAATTACATTAACCTTTTTTTCTTCACTTTACTTGCGTTTTTTTTTTAAATTTCTCTTTGCTATTTTGTTTCGTTTTAAATATATAAGCTTTACTTGCGTATTTTTGTTTTTTTCTTCATTTATATAAAATTTTACTAGTAGTCATTTTGTTTTCTTTTTAATAATATATTCTTTATAGGCACCCAATTTACCAATTGTTTTATTTGTGAGAAAATTCGAACTCAATATAGAGGGGGGAAGGGAGAGGGTTGGGAAAAACTAATTTGTTTTTGGTTTTGCCGAAAAAAAACTGTTTGAAGAGTTTTGAAGAGTGAAATTTTGAGGCCTAAAAAATTGTGATTTTGAGGGGACTGAAATTGGAAATGAAAATTCTATATATTCTTTTGTTGTTCTTTTGTTGTTGTTGGTTTTTCTTAATTTGTTGCTGAAGACTTGATTCTGCTGTTGTTGTTGTGGGGAATTTTTGTTTTTGTAGTTTGCTCGGTTTTAGAAATTTAATAAAATTATTTACAAAAAATCTGGCAAACATTTTCCTGTCAAGTCTCGCGCTTCACATTAATTAGTTATAAAAAATTATGTTATTTGTTTTGTATATACTATTACTTTTTTTTGTTTTTTTTTTTTTTTTTATTATTGCAGGTACTTGTGGTTGCGGTTTTGTTGCTATTGTTGCTTTGTAGTTTTGTAGTTTGTTTGCTTTGTATGTTTTTGTAGTCAGCTATTTTCATATTTTGTTTTTGTTTGATTTGAGGCAACTTTTGTTAAGTAATTTATGTAAGAACCGAGAAAAAACACACACGAAACAATAATATATAGTATATATGGTATATATATAAATGCATTTTATCATTTTATCGGCTGACTGTACCAATCAAAAACGTTCAAACTTTTTTGTTGCTTTAATCATATTTAGTTTTGTTTAAACTAAATTGCTTTTTGCATTTTCTTTTTTGTTTAATTAGCACCCTGAAAACAATTTTTCAGCCGGATTGCGATATTTTATTCATTTTCTTGTTGTTGTTGTTGTTGGGTATTTCGTATTTCTTTCAGTGTATGCCTTTTTTCTGTGTCTGTTTAAGTGTAAAAAAGTTGATCTCAAAAGCATAAAAAAAATTAGAATTCAAATACTTGTCTGTCTGTGTGTGTGTGTGTGTTTTCGTGCATGGTGTGTGTAAAGTGTGTGTGTGTGTTTGTTAATGTTGATAATAATTACGATTAGTTTAATAGTTAAACATATGTTGTTTTTGTTTTTTGTTTTAAGTTAGTGTTTAGGTTTAGATTTTAGTTTAGTTTTTAGTTTAGTTTTTTCTCTTGGTGGTCTCCGAGGGCAACAGCAGTTGCAACAGTAGTCATCTTCTCCTTCTTCTTCTTGGTGGCGCATTTCGTAAACGTTTTTGTAAATCACTTCTTTATCATCGTCTTCTTCGTCTTCGCTCCTTCTACCTTACTATAATCTAAATTTTCTTTTCTTTTTTTTGTTTTAAGCATATTTGGAGTGGGTTGGGGGATTGGTTTGAGGTGGCTCTTCTTCCTTATTGCTGTTCCACATTGATCTTGGGCGTTGAGGTCAATGTGGGCAAATCATGGGTGGGCGGTATATATTGAGGGCTGGTAATATTGGCTAACTCTGGCGGCTCTGGCCGATTAATCTCCCGATCGGCTTCAGCTTCATCTTCATCTGGTGGCGTCGTTTCCGACAAATGCATATGCAAATGATGATGATCATCGTCGTCATCATCATCGATTTCGCTGTCGGAAAGTGGCTCGATTTTTGGTTCAACCACAACTAATTCGGATTCAGGCTGTATCTCTGGCATCGGTTCATCTATATCCATGCCATCGTGATCACTGCCATCATCTGTACCCGTTGTGTTTGTTGTATTTGTGGTGTTTGCTGATGTTGCTGATGTTGTTGTTGTCACCGTTGTATTTGCCGTTGTGTCCATAGCCTCAGCCTCAGCTTCGGCAGCAGCGGCCTGCTCCTGTTCAGCGGCCATTGCTGCCTTTATCTGTTGCGACAATTCAGCATGAATTTTCTGCTGTTGTTGCTCAAAGCTATAAGCTGATGTTGCTGTTGTTGTGGATGTTGCCACTGCATCAGTGCCCGCTGATGCAATGCGACCCATCATCTCCATGCCCACTCCTCCTCCTGCACCTCCTGCCTCAACTCCATCTCCGCCGGCGGCCATCGCATCCCGCCGCTGCATGCATTTCTCCAATGCCATTTTAAGTGATTTACGTTTACGTTGCTTCGCTGCCTCCTTATGCGCACTCATGACTACTGCTGCCGCTGCTGTTGCGGCTGCTTCCTATGGTGAATGATTCGCGGCCGCTGCTGCCGCCGCTGCTGCTGCCACATGAGCCGGTGCAATAGTAGCTCCTGCAGCCAGCCCAATCTCCTGCTTATGCTCGCGGGCAATGTGCCGACGCACCGTATTGTTGCGGGTGAATGTTCGCTCGCAGAAGGGACACGGCACACGTATGCCTTGATGCCGCTGACGTATATGTGCTCGCAGGTTTGTCTCGTAGCCGTAGAGACGATCGCAGTAGAGGCATTTCAATTTCTTGCCATCCGCCGTATTCACACTATTCTTGTTGTTCATCTTGGTGGCATTCCACACATTCAACATATCGGCTGGGGCTATTGAAGCCAGATTACCTGAGATTGAACCATCCGCATTCTTCAAGTTCTCCAGCACGGCATTCGGTGTGGTGGCCGATGAGGTATTTGAGTTCGGTGGCGGTGGCGGCGAATAATTGGAGTTCTCCAGCTTAACGCGTAGATCCTCGGCACCATTCTACATGGAAGGAATACGAGAATGGGGGGAATCAGTTCAGAAATTCAATAAAAGGTGACCAATACCCTTAGATTTTATATGGAATCAATTAATAATTGAGGTCTGCATGAATGATGAAATATATGAAATTCGAATGAATAGTTTTTATATTAAAGTAAATGAATTGAATGGGTAGCCGGAATAGTTCGAATGAATAAGTAAGCTGACATAAAACTCACTCAAAAACGAATTGAATGAGGGAGAATGCGAATGATTGAGATGAATATATTCGAATATATTCGAATGCAAATTATTCAAGTAACTCAAATTAGTCAAGTAACTCGAATTAGTCAATTAATTCGAATGATTCAATTAAATCGAATTATTCAAGTCGAATTAGTCAAGTAACTCGAATTATTTAAGTAACTCGAATTATTCAAGTAACTTGAATTATTTCATTCGAATTATTTAAGTAACTCGAATTATTTAAGTCGAATTATTCAAGTAACTCGACTTATTCAAGTAACTCGAATTATTTAAGTAACTGGAATTATTTCATTCGAATAATTTGAGTAACTCGTATTAGCCAAGTAAATCGAGTTAGTCAAGTAACTCGAATTATTCATGTAACTCAAATTATTCAAGTAACTCGAATTATTCATGTTACTCGAATTATTCAAGTAACTCGAATTATTCAAGTAACCCGAATTAATCAATTAAATCGAATTATTCAAGTCGAATTAGCCAAGTAACTCGAATTATTCAAGTAACTGGAATTATTTCATTCGAATAATTTGAGTAACTCGTATTAGCCAAGTAAATCGAGATAGTCAATTAACTCGAATTGTTCGAAAACTCGAATGTTATAATTTCATTAATTTCACTGAGTGACGTATGCTATATCCAGACTATCATATTCAAACACATTCATTTCATTGTGTGCCTGACACTCATTCAATTCCATTCAGTTCAAATGTATTCATTTTAAAGTATGTTGTAAGTGGAGCATCATGTCATGTCTATGATCGCACGCTAATCTCTAATGGTTTTTGGTGGCAACACTCACATCTGTTGACTCATCCATAAGCTCGCGTTCATCGTCGTTTGCCTCATTGGCACTGCCATTATTACGTTCCGATTTGACAATGCGATCTAGGCCACTCGGAGCACTACCATTGCCTGCTGTGGTGCTGGGACTGTGGTTCTCATAGCGGCTACACACGAACACAAGATGTTTCAATTAATCAATTGTTGCAAGTTTATAATTCATTTGGACTTACCTCGACTGTGGCGATGCGCGTTCCGAGTGCATGGTGTCCGCCTCAGTGGGAGCCGTGGACGAGGCACTGGATGAGGGGCGATGATAGGGTTGCTTATTAACAGGACTGGGGCATTCGGATGATGAGTTCTTGGAGCCATCGCGTAGCACACTGCCGCGCAATTCCTGTTCGGCATATGGACTGCGCAGGACACGCTTGCGCAGTGGCTCAGTGTACATGGGGCGGAAAATGGTTGGATATCCCATGGATGAGGTGGAGCTGCTACCTGGTCCTGGATGCATCAATGAATCGCATTCCTGCTTCAGGTTGCCCGTCGATCCACCCAAATGCATGGCCGAAGCAGCGCCAGCGCCGCTACCCAAGCTAATGGGACCATTATTACCACCACCGAGACCCACACCATTGCCGCCGGCACCGGCGCCGGCACCAACACTCAAGGGTCCCATGCCTGGGGCACTGCCACTGATGATATTTCCACCGGCACTGCCGCAGCGATCCAGGGCATTGGCACTGGCCGCTAGGGCGCTCAAACCGCTGGCCGCCACACTGGCAACTGCGGCCATTCCTCCGGCAGCGGTGAAGCCTGCCAAGCTCAGGCCATTGCCATTGCCCAGGCCTGCTCCAGTCATGTTGTTGTTGCCGGCCGAGCCAATTACTCCGCCAACACCAATGCCGACACCACCAACTGGACCATTGCCGCCGCTTAAACTGTTGCGCATGCTGCGACGTCCAGTGGGTGAGTCCAAGGGCGAATTATCTCCACCTCCTCCGCCCATGTGATGCTGTTGTTGAGCCTGTTGGGCAGCCAAACGGCCGGTTTCTGTGGACAAGCCCTTGACCTAAAGCGAGAGAGAGAGAGAGAGTGGAAATGAGAGATTGATCAAGGTGATTGATGGGAGACGGGTAAACTTACCTGCAAACTCTCGGCGGACTTGAGAAAACTGTTGAGAGCCTCTTGTGATACATGCACTTCTCCCTTATACATAAACTCCAGCAGTGCGGCCATGTTATCTGGAGTGGTGGCCTCCAATATGATGACACATTGGCCATTTGTGGGCGTTGTCTCGAACAGATCGGCAAATTTCTTCGAGCAGGCTGCCAAAATGAGTTTGTGTGCTTTGAAAACGGCGCCTGAAAAAAATTTAGACAAAGTTTAAGTTTAGTTAACTAGTGTAGGATAATGTTTAATTAATCATTTGTTATAGAAACTAGTCCAAAAATATTGATATATTATTTCTAGCGTTCTTCTAACTATTCTAGATTATATTATTTCTAAAAGAAATACACTCTATATATATTTCTTAAAGTTAATAAATGTGTCAATACTAAGAACTTAAAACCACGTAGTAGACCCTGTTTCCGTTTTTGTATCCCAAGAAATTTGCCGGCCAGAGAAATTCATTTGTAAAAGCTCTTAATTTAAATGGTTTTAAAAAGGTTTTACATTTTAAGCCATAAAATATTTATCGACTAGATCTTTTAATTTATTAAGATCAAAGTTAAGCATTTTTTGATTAATTAAGAATTTTTTTTCGTTGCAGACAATCCTAGAATTGTTCAAAAAATAAATATTAGAAGCAAGAGATGGAATCCTTTTTCTTCTAATTTCCACATTTACTCTTTAGATTTGTTGAAAATGAAATTTATGAAATTACAAAATATAAGAATGGCATTTGTTATTAATTATTCATTTTACCACACAATAATCTCATTTGTTATTAATTACTCATTTTACCACACAATAATCTCTTAAGAACTTTATGCTATAGCTTTAATTTAAGTTCGAATAGAGTATATGTATGCATATAAATAAATTTCTTTTATTACATTTTCTTTTCCTGTGTTAAAACTCAGCACATCTTGTAGAAATGATAAAACTGAGGAAAACTGTGTGCAAGAATTTTTGAAAACCCTTTTTTTAAAAGTATTTTGTAAATACTTGAATACTTAAAACCAAAGAAAACTCTCAACAAATGTTCTGTTGGAAAAACTATTTTTTAAATGATTGTGTGAAAATTTCGTATTGAAAATCTTTAATTTTTCATGGTTTTTTTTTTTTGCAGTGGATAAAGGATTAAAAGATCTCTTGCATATTTTTCTGAAACCAAAACTGGCGAAATTAATGTAGTGGATGTTTTATTTACAAATTCTCGACTTTTATGCCGTTTAGTGTTTTTATTCATATTGAGAGACTATTTAACTGTTACTATTAAAGATAGTTGCTTGCCCGGCGAGTATTTCCTTTATATCTATTTTATCTAAGGATCTCACAGATTTTTTCTCATAATTATAATAATTTGTTTCTTTTCACCACAAACATAGCCCAAATTCGCATAAATTAATTTTAATTATAATGTTATCAATAAAATGTTTTACGATTCCGATGAGAACTTTTAAAGATTATTAGTTTTCCGGCAAGCTTGTAAACGTTTCTTAAAGAAATACATGAAATTTCAGCTTTGTGTTGTGGAAAGAATTTGTAGAACTTCACCTAGATTATGAAAATTAAAGCATACTTTCCGGCTGGCGAGCCATAAAAATGAGCCAACAGGTTGCGCTAAAATGCTTATTTGAGACCTTGAACTCGTAAAAATCATGTCACACACACACACACAGAGAGACAGAGAGAGGGACAAAAAGAGACATACAAAAGTATATACATATGTACATAGAAAATACAATAATAAAAAAAGGAAATGATTTTCTTACTTTTGGGCACACCCACACATCCACCCACTCACACACACACACACACAATATATATATATATATATGTCTGAGTTATTATTCAACGTCAATGTCGTCTTGGTCTTGAATTCCCTTTCTTTGATACCTGACTTGTCACACACACACACATACACGCAGACAAAGAGAAAGTCTCCCGCCGGCTGCTGTGGCGTATACGCAATATCAAAAGGCATCTCCACCCACCCGAAATGCCAGTGACTTTCGTCCTTACATATACACATACATTCTCTACCCTAATATAAGTATATTTTTATGAGCTTTTCTCTCGCTCCCTCTCTCCCCCTGCCACCCTCCACCCTCCCCCCCCATGCTTGTCTTCACCTTCATTCTATTCGCTTTTTTTGTCGTGGAGCTTGTGTATAACCATTTCGGTTTTTTTTTTTTTTTTTGGCTATGTGTTACAATTTTTCACGCTTTTCATGCTTTTCCTTTTATGGGGCACTTGTTGTGTTTGCTTTGGCCGTTACTTAAGCAAAATTGAAATGACATTCGCACATTTGGTAACTTTATTTATGACCAAGACTGTACCATACATATTTGAAATTTGACATTTTCCTCTTAGTATGATTCTTTTTTTTTGTTTTAGAGGAAACAGCTGCAAAATGAAATGCAAGACTCGGTTCATAGGAAATAATTTCATCAGAAACTGTGTCCGACTGATAAAGCAATTGCCTGACTGACTGACTGAATGCCTTGCCCCAATCAAATCATAGCGAAAATGAATATTCAAGGTCGCACCAAAAAAATAGAAACGCATTGCACGCGCCCATAGTGCCATCTCATAAAAATATAGATGGAATATCGACTATAAAAATACCCTCTCTATCTAGGCATTTGGGGGCACTACCGCACTGGATCAATAGATCTATGAAGATATCGAGGGAGACTACTTTCAAGAGTTATTTTAAATAAATTTTATATTAATTATTTGAGTTAGACAAACAATTTTGAACCTATTCTGACAGTTTTTTTCGTAATCTTCTTGAAAGTGTGTGTGTAGCAGATGAAAGATTAGTTTCAAAGCTTCTTTCAAGCAAACTTAATAAAGTCAAAGAATAAATCACATACTAAATGTTCAACTTCGCAAGTTCTAAAATTCTTTTCTTTAGATTTAAGATCTAAAGTAATATTTATCTCCTATATAATACCAGATAGAGATTATCATGATTAAGTTTACCTTCTATTAAATAAGTATATATATTCTTGCATCATTTCTGTCCTAAAATACCCCCAAATTTGCCTCATAGTTATGGAGTATCAAAATCAGATTCAAAAATTTATATACTCAATAAGAGAAGAGTAAAGAGAAATAGTAAAAAAGTCGGAAGCAAAATCGTATTTTTGCCATACATTAATTACCGCGCAAATTATACGCCGACCAAAAGTTAGTTATATAATCGTGATCGCAGAACTACGTAAATTGCATTTGGATTCTCTCTCTCTTGTTTACTCTGCCGAAAACAACTTTTGTTTTGAAATGATTATTTCCTTCTTTTTTTTCGTCGATTCTAACACTTGATACAACAGAAATTGGGTCACAATCGCGAAAAAAAAAAAGAATGAAGACAGAAAGAGGCAGAGAGAAACGGTTTGATAATAGTATATATGTACATATATGTTTGTATATGTATGTGTACATATTTGGGTTTAACAAAACTGATAAAGAAATATTATGGGATGATTGTGTTGTTTTTTTGGCTTGTTTATGTTTTCGTTTTGGGCCTTTGCTTTCTTTTTTTTTTTTTTGGTTTAGCAATGCATTTTCTACGTTCATTTGAATCTAATCTAAACGTATTTTTTTTTGTTTTTCTGTCTAATGATTCATTTTTATATATAGTTTTACTCTGCTGTTGATTGCCCAATTAAGCAAATGCCACGTGGATTCAATTTTAGGTGAAATTCTTGGGAATGACAAAGAGTTAATAAAATTATTCAACATTTATCTTAGATCAATTGCCATCTTCAGTCGAAAACTATTCAATACTGCCTGATACTTATTCCCTGTAATTATGCTATTATATTTAATTAGTCTGTAGCAGTTTGATTGGGTAAAGTTTCTAGTTATCGTATAAAAAACATCGAAAAAGAATTATTTTTCTGAATTTAAAATTGATCAATTTTTTACTCTAATTAAACCAAAATATTGAGAAATAACTAGAACTAATCTTTATTATCAACTCGCTTCGAAGAATGGTAATAGAAATAAACAGTTTTTATAGTGAATAACGAAGGATTTACTCTTTCTTAGCGAGCTTTTCAGAGTTGTCTTTATTAATCGATATCATTTTAAGCAAAAAAGTTATCGCTTTGACTTAATTATCTCAAATGTGTGAGCTAAAGAAACAAAACATTTAGAAAATCAAAATTAAAATGAAAGTATATAAATTTTTCATGAATAAATAAATTAAAGAATAAAATTAAATTAGAATTAAAGAATAAATAAGAGTCTGATTTTGAATTCAGAAAACTTAATCAATTTCAAAAACTATCTCCTTGGAATTCGGTTGTCTGCAAAATATAGAATAGTTTCTTCACACAAATTATGCCTTGAACCTCTGTTTATTTATTTCAAGACTATTCCCATACAAGTTGTAACTTGACTTTTTAAATTAAGCAACAATTTAGGTAAAAGATTCTTTTATTATTTGGCATTAGGCTTAGGTTGTTGATTGTGTCCCACATTTAAAGTGAATCAATAAATCGACTTTCCTCGACGTTTATGTAATCAAACAAAGCAAAACGCAAAAGAAGAAGGCAAATTTAAGACAGATTGTATAAAAAAAAAAAAAATGAAGATAAACAGACAAAAGCAACAAGACGCACATAAAATTGAGCTACTTCTTGGGTCTTTCGCTCTCGCTCTGTCTCATTGTGATGGCTAATAAGCCCTCAACAAGAGGGCCAAAAGGCAGACATTGATTTTTTTTTTCCTTTTTCGCTTTGTTTTTTTTCCCCTCCCCCACCGTGTTTTGCTTTCCAGAGACGCGAAATGCCTTTTATGGTCCTGGTTCTGGTCCTGCCTGCCCGCCACTTGTTGTCCTTGTCTGTTGTGTTTTGTGTCTACTATTTCATTTACAGGACGATTTTACTACAGTTTTATGCTCGAGCTTATTAAATGGTATATAAATGCGGGTGAAAACGCTCTCAAGCAGCATTTAGCCAAGACATACAGACAAACCAAATGTAGGTAGACTTAGATATAAACATATATATATATTTATTTACTATTGACTGAGGTCAGTTCTTGTTTGGGACCCTTTTTTTTTCTTTTTACGAATTTTGATTTGGGTTTAAATGCCTTTTTTGTTGGTTTTATGTTTATGTTATCTTGGCTTTAAATATACTTAAACTTTTGTTAAGCTTAAAGACAACAAAATTGCTCACAGAATACATTTTGGATACGTTTCCGAATTGGGTAAAAGTGTTTATAATTGAATTCAATATTATCTTTCATCTTTAGTTGATTTTTTTTTGTTGTTGTATATCGGGACATCTAGTAAAATTCTATTTTATTTTTATTTATAACATATATGTACATGTTGCTTTAACTTATATTTATTTGGCATTATATTGACTATTTGTTTATTAGGCTTTAGAATGACTTTTTTTGTTTATTTTTATATTCATTTGTTTATTTAATTAATATTTATTTATTGTCTTTCTACTGTTTTTAAAATGGTTTCTCATGGTTTGTTAATTCTCATTATATGTATTATCTACATTTATTTACTTTACTTAGTATTTTCTTACTGGTCTGGTTTTTATTGTATTTATATTTATTTTTGAAATTTGTTTAATTTTTGTTTATACACGTTTTACTTATTTATTTTCATTTGTATAAACAAAACTAATAATATTTATGTTTATTTTACTTATTTATATATTTGTTTCTTGACTTGAAGCAGATAATTAATTTAAAAATAGAGCATTCGCTAGATTTAACAACTTCTTTGCAGAGAGTAACCCAAAGACGGTGCTATTGCTAGACTCTATGCGTGGGGGGATTTGATTTTTGCTGAATTGATTGAAAAGCAGGTTTCGGCTTAGGTGAGATGACAGAGATAGAGATAGAGAAAGGGATGGATAGACACAGAGAGGTGAGTGGGACGGGCTACATACGCAGACAGCCAAATCCTGCAATCCTTTTTTCTTCCTCAGACTCTCTTCTGTATTACGTGGTTGTTGCTGTTGTCATCCATATCAATCGAAATGCTACTATTTTTGATTAAAAAATTTCACGGGAAAGGCACAGAAAAAGGATTTCTTCAGCCTCATACTCCCACACTCTGCATTTCACATTCGCATTCTCTCTCTCTTTCTCTGCTTAGACTTTATCCCTTGCCCGCTTTTAATTGTGGTTTTTAATATTTTTTCATTTCGAATACATGTACATATATTCCATATTCATATGAGTTTGGATTTACACTTTTTTTGGGGGGATTTTTGTTTTTCGACTGTCCATTTCGAAATGAAGCATTAAATATTTGTGAGCTGCTGCTCCTTACTCGAAAAACAAATAACGTATGTTTTCGATTGTTTTTCATATTCATTTGTGTTTTACCCTTCCATCACTTTGTTTTTTGGTCAGTTTAGCACTTGAGAAATGAGCATTTTTACAAAATGAACATTTGCTTGGCCGTGGGCAAAATTTCAATTTTTTGAAAAGCTCTTTTAAGGGTAGATATTTTGGTATTAAGAAGAGAGCAAACGAAATCGTAGAAACTGTTAAAGAATCGACTATAATATTTAATTTTTGCCTTCATTTCAAGTTTAATTTTCTGCAACTAAATTTGGTAAATATTCACTTCGACTACCGTGTAAGTTATTCATTTGAAATGAGTACAGTCATTTATTTCCCTACAAACATACATATTGAAACCCTTATTTCAATGCCTAATTGACATGTCACTTTCCTTTGTTGTTTATCAATTCGATTAGTACTAAATGACATGTCGAAATTGTTCGATATTTATCAATTAATCGAAATATCTAATTTTGGTTGCTTTGTCATTTAGAAGGCCTTGGCTTATGTGTCAAAAAAAAAGGTAATAAACTAAAACGAAATATATTAAATGTTGTTAACTTACCATCACAGGATAATGTGACATCGGCCAATAGATCTGATTTGAATAGATTTGAGAATGTTATTGCCAAATTGGACGAATAACTGTTCCACTTAAGGCAAAATTGCTGTTGTGGATCCATATTTTATATAGTTATTAATTTGAACGCTGCTTTCTCCGCTGATGATGATGATAGTGAGATGATTCCGGTTCCTCGTACAGCATCCACAAAAATTGATTTAATTTCTTTTCCAAAATTTCAATTAAATCAATTTGTTTTATTTGGTTTATGTTTTTATTAATTTGTTTGTTTGTTTGTTGGTTGGTTTTTGTTTTTTGTTTTTAGTTGTAGTTTTGTTTTGTTTTTAGTTATTATGCCAAAATGGAATTTCGTGGATTGTTGTTGCAGCTGTCAATGGCCAAAAAGCGTATAAAAATGATTTAAGCTAATTGGTCCAACTGCCTGCTACAACAGAATCCTTAGCCAAAGGGAATTTTGCAATTGTTTGCGTAATTTGTGTGTGTTGGTTAACGTTGATGTCGTCAATTTTGTAAGCATCAAAATTCGATGAAAGTGATTCCTTTAGATTTTCTCCTCCTTTCGCACGGTTTTTTGTGTTGTGATATTTGTTTTGTTTCTTAAATTTTTTTCCTCCTTTTCTTTTTAGTTATTTTTACTTTATTTAAATCAGATTCTCAAACTTGGGATATATGAAAGACGACGCTTATTCAACTCCGTACACGACAAATGCTGCAACGAGAATGAAAGAAAAAATTGTTTTGTTTTAGATGCGTTTGACATGATGTCTAAATGTCATCGGAAAATCCAATGATTGCTGAGTTTTCCACAACTGCAATTTGCACAATGAGTAAAGTAATTTAGAAAACAAAAAACGCTAACTACGTTGTTGTCTACAATGGCTTAAGAGCGGTTGGGTAACTCTTTTGCTATGCTTAATACTAAAGTAAATTTGTATGCTCAATAATAAACCTTCAAAAAGAGACTATTAGATTTAATTCATTTATTAAAAGTTACACTTTTTTACTTGCCACTTAGTTACTAGTTTAGTCTATACTATGCCAATAGATGAAAATTCATCTATATAAAGCTTAAGAATGCAGTGTGATAAAATCTAGAATATATTTTGTACATATACCAGGAATTTGGGAGACGTGAGACAGTGCATTTTTTGCTATATTTTACATATTTTAACATCAATTTCAATTCTAAACCTATTTTCTTGTACTAAACTTTTTACTAACTTGTTGGATAATATTCATTATTGGAATACCCATTCTAAGTGTGTCTATTTGATTTTTAAGTACAGATTTTTAAGCATAGGAAATATATACCTTTACATAAATATATCAAAGTCAAATGATGATGCTTTCCTAGTGATGCTTCCTTTTTCTTGAAACTCAAATTGCCTCAAATTTCAAAGTGAGTCGAGAATGCAGTTATATTGAGCGTAATTCTATATATCAAATGCAATGCCTACAGGGCAAGGCAAACCCAATCAATTCGTTTTGCGGCTGTTGCCAATTTATTAGAAATTAATCGAGCATTTAGAAAGAAGATATACGATTCAATTCCTGGAAAAAATTGTACAAGCCTCACAAACAAAAAATGCCGACGAACCGAAACCCATAGCAAAACCAAAAGACCAACTCGACCAAAATGCAACCGAACCCATTTCTGACTTTATATGCGTCGTTTGTCCAATATCCTCATCTTCGACGTCGTCGTCGTGGTCGTCGTCTACAGTTTCCTTAGCCTTGGGACTCTCTTTGGCTCTCACTCTCTCTGTTATAGAATTCCTGGAAACTGCAGGTGACGTTTGGTCCCGATTTCTGGTCTGTTTGGATGTTAGTTGCATGGGATGCGCTTTTTTTCTCCGAATTTGTTTAATCGTTAGAAAAATGCGGCCGCGCAAGTTGCTTCATTTTTGGCCAACAGGCCTGCTGTTATGTGGAAGCCGCAATTTTTTCCATTTTTTTTTTTTTTTGCGTGTTCTTTTTTTTTTTTGCCCTCAGGCGGTGTGGCAACTGACGTAGAAGGAGCAACACGAATCAAAATCAACGGTTTTGCTCGAAAAAAGGAAGAAAAGAAACAGCAAACAGCAAGCAAAGGCAAAAGAAAAAAAAGATATCGGTAAAAAGCTATTAAGAAATTCTTGGGAAGTTTGCAGTTTTGTGGCCAAGTTTGATTGGCATTGTGGCAGTGTTAGAGCAAAGGCAATGGCAGTAGGGAAGGACGCGGTGGTAAGCAGTTAAAGGAACAGCGGGATTTCATTTCGTAATTGATGATCGCAAAATGTTAGCGGTTAATGGGAAGCAACTAAGCTTTAGGCAATGAGATTAAGGAATTTACCGTTTTCGTTCATTAAAAGTAAGGCTAAGTAGGCTTCTGCCCCAAGAATAGGTCAGAAAAAGTCTTCGAAAATAGATAAATGTAGTAAACTCGTTATTATTGTTTTTATCAACTTTAGAATAGTTTAAAAATAATTATAAATGTTTACTAAAAGACAACTATATATATTCCAGACTCTGAACATATTTATTCACAGGATTTTTTTATTTTGGTAGAACTTTAAAGTTGTTTCTTCACAATTTGGCTACAATGAAATACTCCTGAAAGTCCTCTTTCTTAACATTTTCACGTTTGTTATCCTCCGGGGCGTTTATCTTGTAAAGCTTTTGTACGCAACTGTACTATGTTCGTTTGTTTGCTAGGTTGTTGAGATTTACGCAGCTGCATTTGAAATGCTTTTTCAATTACAGAACAACAATAAAAGGAACCTTGAAGAAACCAAGAAAAGGTTACCCAAAAATAGAGCAAATTTATCAGCTATCTCTTTTTTGCTTAGGGTATTTTTTGTTGTATTGTTTTTTTTTTTTTTTTTTTGTCAAATGACGACGCACCTGAAGGGGGGGAAATAGTTGCTCAGGTATCTGGTAACCTATCTGTTCTGTGTTCCCTCTCTCTCTCTCTTTTCTTCTTCCTTTTTAACAAAAGCCATGTGCGAAAAATACAAGAAAAACAACGCGTAAATCCTTTTCACACACATATGCATACATACACACACACACACACACACAGGACTATACAAAAAGCTGTTGCGTTCCTGGAAGACGACGAAAGGTGAAGAAACAGCTTTTCGGTAGTTCCTATATACACAGGAAGAGGGATTGAGCGAGAGCGATTGGATTTGAAATTGGGATTGGGGGTTGATCTTTGGTTTTCTATGTTGGCCACGCACTTTTTTCTAATGCCAAAGACAAACAAAACAAAACGAAATGGAAAAAATAGGAGGGCAAGTCCAAAATGCGTTGTGAATGACATCACAAAATTGAAATTACGCAATAACTTCCGACAGACAGACAGATACACAAAAATGCAGCGCAAATATTATTGATATAAAATACAAACAATATTATATTAAAGTGTTATTGTATGCTTTCTGGTATTTCAACTAATTGACCTTGTGCACTATTTAGACAAACATCAATTCAATTCCGTGATTCATATTTCATTTTTGTTGTGATACTCTAACAAAAATGTTATATTTAGTTAACTATTCAAAATTCTATTTGTGATTCTTGTGCTGAGATTGTGGTAATCGAACCAAAGAATATTTATTTCTCCATTTTGAAGATAAATTTTTATTCAAAATAGATGAAATTTATCATTTATTTTTCTTATGATCAAAGTGTTTTACTCTTGATAAAATGTTGACTACTTTAGAGAAAGAGCATTCATAATTCGTTCGGTCACTCGTTTTTGTTTTATTTGTTTAGTTTTGGGTTTGCTTTGTTTTTCGACAGTGCAGTTTGTGGTGGAGTAAAGTGGTTTCAGTCTTTCGTTTGAGAGACATATTGATGACGCATTTGAATGGTTTGTTTATCAATTCGATAGTTCCTCATATAGAAAACGGAATGCAATCCTCGCAATCTTCCTTGGGTTTATTTATATTATACCATAATACTTGAGAAGTTCTTCGATAGCTTCGTTTCTGCTTAGGAAATGATTTGTGTTGACAGATCATGTCCATGATGAAATAAATAAAGTGACATTACCTTCGGTTGTTGACGCTTTAAATTAAACCAAACTACAATTAAAATTGCCACAAATAAAATAAAACATATAATGGTTAAGTATATTTTAGGTCTAGCCGAAATATCACGATGAATTAGGTCTTCTTCTTCATCAAAAAAAGGAGTCATTTTGATGTACAGTGTTAAGTAATGATAACAAACTGAATGGCTACTAAGTTGCAGTGTTGCGTAAACTATCATCAATCAATTTTTAAGAAACAGTGTTGAATAATTAAATAGATAATGAACTTGGGAAAAACTGTAAGCAAAGTGGAAGCTTGGTTTTAGTGTTGAACAATGCCAATTTTATACCAAATCATAAGAGAAAATAGTAAATGACGCGAATTTACTTTTACGATTAGTGACATTTTTAAACGTCAAGTAAGTTATACTGCATTTCTTCTCTTTCGACCTCCAACACTGTGATTACAATCAAAATTAGTTGCTTATTGGGGTGATTTAAATGCTAATCTTACTATGTTATTGCATAGAACATTAGGAATTACTCCAAGTTTGCATTCGATTATTAAATTCCAATTAATCGAATGAAAAAGCATGAAGCAAGTTTCATCGAAATTGATTCGGTTCGTACCCATCTCTAAATGGAATCGACACTATAATGCAAAGCTCGCATAAACCAGTGTTGGTAATGTATATATTTTTCACTATTGTAAGCAACAATTATTTCTCAACTTGCGGCATTTCACTTTTGACTTTGGCAGATAAAAGCAATTACAGTCAAAAAACAAGTTCCTTAACACCACAAAAATTGCTGACAGATGACAAATTTCAAATTCAAGAACCAGAATAAGACACGAAGAGAGAGAGAGAGAGAGAGAGAGAAAAAGAAAAGGGGAAATTAAGTCGAATCCTTTTGTGTCAGTAAGCAGTTTTGGGGGGCAGCAGTAGCAGCAACAATTTGCTGCAAGTGACAGGCCTGGTTAAGCAAAAATTTACTTCATCTTCTTACACATGTCTTGTGCATAATGGCGCAAAGTTTCTTGCAACGGTAACAGATGTGCGATAACTGTCGCATAATCGCACACAACTCACACAGAGGCAACAAGACACAAGCATTTTGGGGGAAAATCTTGTCTATGTGTGTGTCTTGATGCTCGATGATGCCCCGCGGTGGCACATCAAAGCAATGGGACCCCGGCCATTGCATAAAATGGAATAGATGAGACAAGCATTTTGACTTAAAATAGAAGCAGCTACAAGATGAGATATTCTGAAGATTCTGTATCGAAGAGATTATGGCAACTGTCGGCTAAAATACATATACAAATATACATGTGAGTTATGACATCTTGTCCTCAGATATATAAAAATATATACCTGAATCGGAATCGCCACGGGTGGTCGCTGTGATAAACAGAAGAAGGCATTGAGTAACTTCTCCAATGTGGTTTAAGATCTTTAACATTTATTTGAAAGCAGAAAATATAAAATCACAACGATGCCCTCTCCCCCCCTTCCCCCCCCCCCCCCCCCCCTTAGCCAGGGTAATTAGCTATGCACTCAAATGCAACCGCAATGATAATAAATGACTTGAGCGAAAGAAAACGCACTTAACACAAATAGTTGACAGTTACCCTAATACGCATCGCTGAGCACCAACCACAAAATTATTGTGTTAATGCACACACACGATCCCCTCCCCATCCCTCCACTAAGTAGATGCAGTCATATGTACATACGTAAAGTCGTATATGTATCTTTAAGATACGCTTGCCTTGTCGCAATCACCAACATTTTTTTTTTTTTGGGAGTTTCGTTGCTGCACTGTGTGCCAACACTTGAACAAAAGAGTTAAAAACTTCAGTAACAAATAGCTAGCCCGATGAAATCAGTTGAAATTGTCAAAAAGTAATGGCTAAAACTTCTTGAATATTGTTAAAAGGAATCGAAATGGTGTTTTATACTAGTTTAAATAAGAATTATGAACTAAAATTAAGTACACCATTTTTATACCATGCATCCATAGGATGAAATGGTATATTAAAGTCGCCAAAATGCATGTAACAGGCAGAAGGAAGCTTTTCCGACCCTATAAAGTATATATATTCTTGATCAGCATGAGAAGAGAAATTGATATAGCCATGTCCGTCTGTCCGTCCGTCCGTCCGTAAGAGTGCAGAGATCTCAGCAACTATAAATGATAGAGCTACCAAATTTAGAATGTAGACTCGTGTAGTCTTGGCGCAGACCAAGTTTATGTTTTTTTTTTTGCCACGCCCCCTTTCGCCTCCGGAACTTAATAGAAAGTGATTTTCTCCCACAATATTTATCGTATCGTAATTTAATTTGGCAGACTCATATATCTTATGAACATCTATCATTCCAAATTTGATAAAAATTGCTTACTTTATTATAATTACGTTCAATTATAAATTGTAAAACCTTAAGAATTTAAATTTTAACTTCGTTGTAAAAGCTGTCTGAAGCTGAAGCAACAATATGTAAATAAATTGAATGAAAAAAATACTAGTTTAAATAGATCATAAATTGAAGCTGGGACAACTTGGTTGTATCTCAGGTCTTTTTCTTAACACTCTTTAGATTCAAATGCTTTATATGGAAGCGTTTGATTGACAGGTCAGAAGTCAGCAAATAGATTTGAAGCTTCAGAATAAATACAGAGAAACTTCGCTTTCATAAAATGAAGTTAACCGTATCCTAAATAAATTTTAAAGACGCAAATTTCCCATATCATATCATAATTTCAATATAATAAAATTGACAGTTAGTATAATCCATTAGTCCCGTACGAATTCATTATAAGGAAGTTCAACTGTATATATATTCAGTACCAATTTCTACATCTATTTATACCAAAATGTCTATAAAATTTAGAATTGTAACGACATTTCTTAACTTTTGAAAATTACATTTTGTTGTAAAATTAATTTTCTTTACTTTTTCTTTAATTTATCAGAAATTCAAGCGGTTGATTGAGATCAGAGAGATTTGTGAAGTTGTTAATAAAAGATAACCATCGAATTTTTTTTATTCTTTCAAAAAGAAAACTCTAAATTAAATGGATCAATCGTTAATCAATATAATCGTGCTAAAACGTTCTCGATTATCGACTTATAGTATAAACTTTTATTCGGGATGTTTACTAGCTCTAATAAATATTTAAAACTTTGTAAGCCCTTCTTAAGTGTGCTATAACTAAAGTCTTTAACGCCTAATTCGCCATGGCATAGAAGAGGAATCTTTATGGATATAAAACGCTATTAAAATGTTTTTCTTATCGTATTTTTACTAAGGACTCTCGAGGAATATATGCCTAAAAATGTGATATAGCCGCAATTCTTTCCAAATTTTGCGTGATTTAACCTTAACCGTATTTTTGCAGTGCTTTGTAGCGAAACATGCGATTAAATCCTTAAAAGATAATTTCATTTGCTTTACGTAGATGTTTGTCACACTGTGCAGTGCATTGAGATAAGCACACTCATACGAGAGTATTTAAATTAATTGCTTAAAAAACATAATTAGTTTTGGAGGTGGGTGAATTTGTTTGTTTTCGGTTGTGATTGTCTTCTTTTTGGAACTTACAAATATGAATATGATGTTGGGAGGTTTTGGGTTTGTGGGAAACTGATTCAGAGCTTGAAGTTTTGTGTTACCTGCAAAAGAGAGAGAGAGAGAAATGTAAATTAGTGGAAAAGTAAAGAAGAAACAACAACAATCGATTTCCTCCCTCATCAAGTGGAGAAAACACATTTGACAGCATCAAGATGACAATTTAAACTGTCAAAGGCATGTCACAGGTGTGTCTCTATAGATATGGGCTGATTGAATACTAAATACAATATACAGGCAGCATTCGCAGGTCAAAACAATTGCGTATACGACGCGTGGCCTGCGTGAAAATTGCAACATTACAACACACAGAGAGGGGGAGAGAGATGTTTTGAGTTGCAAGATGGGTTCGAGGTCCTGTCTGTCTGTCAGTCAGTGAGAAGCGAAGAGGTCTGCATGTTACCTTTTTGACATTTGATTGAGATTTGTTATCGGCGTATTCATCAATGATATATACAATAAAAATACACCCAAACCTGGGGGGGGAGTGGATGGAAGAGCAGGGGAAGATGCGTCTGCCAGACTGCGACGCATTGAAACAAAACAGAATAGCGAAAAAACCAACACTGACCATTCAGTCATTCATTCGCCATTCGAATGGGAAGTTGGGGTGGAAAACCGACCACCATGTCTACCTTTTTCTCAAATTGTTGGGGGGTAGGGGGCGGAGTGGGGCAAAAGTCCATCCATTCCACTGGCAAATAGTTATCGGCCAGAGCCAGTGACATTTTTTGAAGGAAGCCTGTTACTTCTATTAAATTTTTTGCCAATGGAAAAACGGAAACTGGAAAAGCAGCTGTTGGTATGGTCGGTCTACGGCCTCGACTGGCCACGTTTTTGTGTATTTTTGCAATAAAGCAAAGGCACACACACCCACACCTACACCTACACACACACACTCACATTCGCACACCCGCACATCCGCATATACATATGTATGGATATATTCACATGGGCAACATGGAGTCGGTCTTTGGCCATGCGTACCTTTTCGATCCTTGTGTGACATTTGAATTCAGCGTGAGGAAAACTTTTTATGGAGATGGGTGGTAGATGGAACCGCTCCAGTGACTGGGAGCGACTGTGGGGGCGACTGCTTCTGGTTGAATTTTCTTTTATACAACTTTGGCAGCTCATCCACAGAATGAACGTTTGCGTATCTATTTTTTAATTTTGCTGACGAGGCACGAAAACATACAAACGCAATTGTTCCTCTCTCGTCCACATTGTGCATTCCATTGCTCCATGGAGCTCTCCAGCCAGTGGAGCTCCACTTGTATCCTGACATGTGTGCGTCTCATGCTGATAAGCAGGCACAGGGTGGGCTCTCTAGCCAAAAGGATTCGAACACAAACTTCCTATGCGATGCCAAATGAAAAGTTAAACTGTGTGACGCGCGCGAAGCATCGTTGCCTCTGAGTGGAGTGAATGTAGGAAGACCTCAAAGGGTTGGGGTTGAGTTGGGGGTTGGGTTGGGGTTGGGGTTCGAGTTAGGCTGTTTTTTAGCCGTGGTTTGGCGTGATGAATATTTACTGCGTGCGCTAACTGCTAACTACCTACAGGTATTTTCATTTTTTGACATTTTTAATTGGGTTTGAGCCAATGCTAACCGACAACTGCTGAGCAACTCCTCTCTCTCTCTCTCTCTCTTCTATTAAAACGTAGAGTGAAAGGGGCCTGCGGGTGGTTGGAAGCCGCGAACAAGAACTGACAGTTTTTGCCACTTTACGCTTGTCTGTTTGGTCTAGGCGTGATGGATGATGTGCAGCGCAGAGTGGGAGGTGGAGAAGAGGTGTACACTGAGAAAATTTCTTACAGAAAGAAATAAAAATTCAGAACTTTGCTCATTTTTCAGAATTTTATATTCAATTCATACCAATCACAATTCTTATCAAAGAACTGTTGGTTAAATCGTAGTTAGCTAACTGCAAGAACACTAATGATAATTTATTTATTCTATGAGCCTTCAATATAGTTGAAAATTGACCAAAAAAAATATATAAAACAAAATAAATAATTTTAAAGTTTTAAAAACTGACAAAAATGCTGAGAAATCACATGAAAATGAAAATTAAACAAGGAAAACAAATTCCGAAATTAAAAACATAACTAATTAAATGTAAAATATCAACTTTAATTTTCCAAATATAATAAAAAAAAATCTCAACAAAAAATGCAACTCTAATTTTCAATATTAATTGGATAACAATAATTTATATTTTGTAATTAAACAATGACAAACAAATACAAAAAAAATTTAATAAGTTTTAGCATCCTCTGAGCTTTTGATCCCTATATAATGGAGAATTCAGTACTTTAAGAAACATTACTTCAAGGCAATACTTAAATACTTATTTAATACTTGAACTTTCCCATTGGCCACTGAGAAAGGAAATGATTGACAAAGTATTTTGTTTTTCTTGAACTATTATCAACTGATGAGTTTGTAAAGGTTGTTCAATTTTTAAAAACAATTTATGGGTGAGAAAATATACTCGAATTTCTATTATATATAGATGGATTCATCTTGAACAACAGAAGATCTATATGTTTGATTTAAAATGAAATAAATTACTTCAAATTTAAACGAAGAAATTTGAAATTTTCGGCACAAATTCACTATTCAATAGATTTCTAGATAGGAATAGATTTACGGCTCAAAATTCTTTGACGTGTAAAAAGGACTCTTATGAAATGCTTTCGCTTACAACTAATTGATTAATAACTAATTGATCAGTTCATCCACATACATTAAATTTTTTGATTTCAAACCTTCGATAAGATATTTCCTTTTAAGACCTTTATGATGTGTAACAATTGACATTAGCGAATCCGTCCGAAACATCGAACCCTTTTCACTGACCACCACCACCACCGCAGTTTATCCTCCCCCTCCTCCTTCCCCACGATTGTGACGCTCTTTTCCCTCTTTCCTGCTCATCAAAATTAAATAAAGCTCAATGACAAACTTCATTAGCCAAAAAATCAACTGGCCAAATGCCAAACGCCAAACAAAAATAACAATTTGCCATTCCACCCCCCTAATCCCCATCCAATTGGTGAAAATTCTCCAACCCTCGAACCGGCGAATGTGAACCCTCTTTCCGTGAGCATTGTCCAGTTAGTCGAGTTGGATCTACTTGGGCCGAAAGCAAACGTTATGCTAAAAACTAAATTAAGATTGAAATGTAAAACTGAAAACGTTTTACACAATTATTGAACAAATCGAAATGGTAAAGAAAGGGAGCGATCCAAAAGGGGTAGGGGCAGGGGAAGGGAACGACAAAAGGTACACAGATCGATGGATGGATTGAAGTGAATGGGAATGGGGAAATGGGGATGTATGGATTGTCTAGGGCTACTAACTGGCCTAGTCGTACGTACAGCGAAAACCACTTGGACAAACATGGGGAAAAAAAAGATATCAAAAATCCTGTCGCGACTTCACTTCTGTTGGGGTAGGAGAAAGGGGATGGGGGGCAGATTGACGATTTGTGCGAATCAGTCGACTGCATAACTTACAATTCCGTAAATATAAATTTTACCTCAACTCCCGCAATGCTTCTTCCCTTTCTTTTTTGGGCATATATACTAATGAAGGTTGAACAACATTTTTTTTTCTTTTAGAGAGGGGGATAAAATGTATTACTTATCAGTCCAGCATGCAGTTAAGTAGGAGAGAGGAGAAGAGAGAGAACCGAAAAAAAAAAAAAAAAAACGCCAAGTCAATGTATGGAAATTTTTGTTCAATCACAAATCCAATGATGTTCGCTTCGACGCATTTTGACAGTTAGACAAGACAACGAGGGAGGAAGCCATGCCACACCCACCCATACACACACACACACACACACAGCATGTGTGGCATGTGTGTATAGATTGCTGGAGGTAAGTTTGAATAGACAAGGGGGCCCACTTTGATGAATTTGCTCGGTTCGAATTGTTGTTTGTTTGAAAGGCTTGTCCTAGCCCAACCCAGTTCAGTCCCAGTTCAGCCCCAGCTCAGCAGAGCTCAGCTCAGCCTACCTCTCCATCATCCCAATGGATTCCTTCTGATAGGCCCTACTGAGTAAATTTCTATTTTTGCCACTCGCATTTCATGTTTCCCCCTTGTTGGCCTCTCTATGCACTGCATTTTGTCCATTTCCCATTTCCCATTGCCCATTGATTTGTTCGAATATCCTTCTTTATGTTCAGTTTTTTTGTTTTTTTGGCTTAGCCTTTGTATCATTGTCGTCGTCGTCGTCGTTGCTGCTGCTGCTGCTGCTGTTGTAGTGCATTGATTAGAATGTTTGGACTTGAGTTGGTAAATATTTTTGCTTGCCTGTCAATTAGTACACGTTAAGCTGTTTGGCTATTGTGTATACACTTCATGCAAAGGTGTGTGGGAGAGGGTGATAGAAGGGCCAGAAAATGAAGAAAAAACGAAACATGAAGAGGCTGAGATTAAAAGTGCCTGGCTGAAAGCCTTTTTGGCCAGAAAGTTAAAGTGCTAGATGCAAGAGTTTCAATTTGAAGACTAACTAGAGCTCTTGATCAATCCAAGGATTAGAATGCACAAATCTTAAGTAGTTAATTAGTATACTAAATTAGTTCAAGGCTTTCCATCTATCAATTTATAAGTTCAGACTATCTTTAGAAGCAAAAATTGTCTTGATACTTAAAAACTTGATTAGAAGTTTCTTTGAATTTCTAACTTCTTCAACATTTAATGTTCAGATTTTCTGGCCTTCAGATTCCGTTTCGAAAATTATCAGAATCTTATATAAATCGGTTAGAAATAATATCCAAAAGAAACCTCAAATAAATTCTTAAATCTATTTTTTTTGAAAGCAATTGAAAGTTTAAAGCATAAGATTTTATTTGTTTAAGATTTTATTTGAATTAAATTAATTTAACTTATTCATTTCACTTTAAAATTAATTTTATTTGCATTTATTTGAGTTGAATAGAATTATAATTCTTGTAAACACTATTATCAGATGAAAAGTATCAGAAATATGGAAAAGAACATGATTAGTCATGTCAAAATAAGGAAATCTCGGAAGAAATTGAAAGGGGAACTTATCAGCTCAAAGATCTCAGATTGCCAGAATACCCATAAATGTTGCAGAGGGTTCGTGTTGCCAAGGAACACATTAACATGTAGCTTCTGGCTAATATGTTGCCAAAGATGCTGCTGTATCAAGAGTTCAATACATGTGTCTGTGTGTTGCGAAGCGTCTTTGTTGCTAGGAACAAGCAAGTCGTGGAAGTTAAGAAAGCACGAATAAATGCGCTTATGTATTAATTGAAATTAAAGCAATATAACGTTTTACATACAGCATCAAAATTAAAAAAGATACTTTATTATAATTGTCTGATCTGGTTTGGTATTGCTTATAAATCAATCAAATTACACAAATGTAAATTTGTCAAGGATATTCGCACGTTTATGTTAACTTGATGACTTCTGCCAACATCTTGAACTCTACAAACTGTAGGATTTAGTCCTTCCAATTCCGAAAGAAGATTTCATTCTCTCCAAATATGTCTAACGATTTAACCTCATCATTTCCAAAACACAATATATGGATTATCAATGCTTTCGCATCCCCTAAACCGCTCCTGGTGTATAGTTCTAGGCCGAAAGAGTTCGATTTCGCATGTCGTTCCTCCCCTGCAGCAATGGTAATCATTCGTTCCAAAAAAAAAAAAACCACAAGAAGAAGCTACTCAAAAAGTCATTATTTTAATCGAATTCGTATTTTCATTAAATGAACTAGCCATTTGCAACGCCTACTAGTCTATATATGTAGTATTTCCCCCCCTCTTTTTACGCCCGCCTTCTAAAAGACTTCAAAAGGTTTTTGCAAAAATGTCTAACAAACATGCAATTAAGTCGTTAATACTTCATCGGCAACAACAAAAACAACAACAACAACAAGAGGAGCAACAACCACAACAGGATAGCAATGGGATAGCAGCCGGACTCAAGGATTAAAGCATTAACGCGTGCGAAACTTCCACGAGAAATTGATAAAGAGGATGAGCCGCGGCACCAGCAGGAAAAAAAACCACAGAAATGTAAAAACGGAAACGGAAGTGGCGATAGACAAGGATGATTGCAGACATTTGATTAGTTTGTTTGGTCTAAAAATATTCCCTCGCTGCGCTGTGTGTGTGTGTGTGTGTGTGTTGATATGCAATTACGATATAAAAGTTAAACAAACCCCCAAGAATGATGTTAGCCACATAGGTAGGTAGGCAGGCAAAGTGATATGGATTCTTCCAGTGGCAAGCTCCTTGCATATTTGATTAAAAACGCAAACAGCTCATGGAGATGAACTGGATGCATATACCTACATATATAGTATGTATATCAAAAATTAACAAGCAACAACAGCAGCCAAAGACCAAAAAGCAAATACTAAAAAGTTACCAAAAAATACACAAAGGATGAACACATATCATACCCAGTGAAATCGCTGGCTTAATTGTTGCCAAATTTCATGAATGAAATGTTGCCAAACTTCTGTTTATTAATGTTTGCACTCAAGAGAATTTTCGAAAACAAAGTTTTGTCAAACTTTAATTTACCCGCCGAATTCCACATGGATAAACTTCAATTGTTTTGAAACTTTGATTGATATGGACTTCTATTTAACAAAGTTGCTTATTTGCCAAATTTCACTTTGAGGTGTTGCACAATTTCATGTTCCAGGCAATTAAAATTGTTTTCTATTAGAAACTTGTCAAGTTTAGTTGCAATTGAACTTTACTGGGTCTAAAACCCCATAAATTCTAGATCTAATGAAAGTATATTAAAGAGGAAGGTTTCAATTTCGATTTATTTAATACTTGATATATTCCAATTTCTGTTAAACTAAGTGATACATTTGTGATCGAAAAAACAGCTATTAATCAACAAGAAACCACAAGAAGGTTGTTTGATGCGTTTTTGTAAGATTTGAATCAATCTAAAATACGTAATATGGATAATTTGTTTATATTTCATGAACGGTTAGCCCAAAGTACCCTTTTCTCTATGAAATATTGGGAAAAATGTAAAAACAACGATAGCAACAATTCATCAAAAGTTTACCTAGCACATTCCACATCTACCTGTAATAAAAATCATAACCAGGAGGAGGCCAGACACACACGGCCAGCCATCCAGTGTGTCCTTCTACTGTGGAGAGCACGCACATATTGAACTAACGACCAGGTGAGGTGGACGTTTTTCTGTCCTTCTTTTATTTTTGGATTGTTTTTTTTTTGTTTTTTTTGTGGGGTAGGGGGTGTAAGCTAGTATTGGGAGGTGTGGAGATACCAGCATGTCTGTCTCTGCGTGTGTGTGTGTGTAGAAAAGGTAAAAACCAATCAAGAGCATCAATAAAAGGCACGTCAATCAGCGCGTATAGCGCGTTAGGCTCAGAGACCAAATACCCATACCTAAACCATCGTAGACCCACACCCACGCCCACTCCAACTCAACCACCAAGGACTCCACGACTTCTGCGCCTTCTCATGCTCAACAAGCACGAAAAAATCATATTTCCTGGTCTGCCTTTTGTCTAGGCATTGGTAGCTAGCAGCAGGCAGCAGGCAACGCGGTTTTAGTTCAGTCAAGCTGTCATATCGACGCTTTTGCATGCCAGGCCAGACTTTTACGTACAAGGACCTGGACCCGGACCCGATCCGAACGATGAGCGTGTGTGTGATGGTTACATATCATGATTTTTCAATAAATTCAATGTCCATACGCAGGCAAAGCGACAGCAGCATCACTTTGCTCATTGAATTTTGAATAGCGCCATTCAAAAAGTAAGAGAGAACGAGAGAGCAAAAGAAATGAGAGTGTGGAGAAATGCTATGTGGAAAAGGCTCAACAAAATATTTAACATTTAAATGGTTTGCCAGCACTACACACACAATTTTCGCAAATAAACTATGCTAACTATCATCAAGTAGTTGTTCTTTTCAGGAAGAAAGTCTGTAATCTATGATAAAAACATTTTCTGTCGTCAATCCATTTAAAAACACTGCCGCTAATGATACGTTATCCTTTTACCAACACTGGTTCCGATAATATATTAACCGTGTGCCAACACCGATTTTGTAAGTCCATAATTTGTTAAATTTTCCAACGTAGTTTTGGATTTCTGGGATATGCTAGTAAATATTATTCTTTTACCAACACTAACATCTAAAATAAAGCTCTTTTCACATTTTTAAATCTTTCCAACACTTCTTTGGAGTATTGCTTACCCTATTCCGCCCATTCAACTGATATCCATCACACTTTTTTTATTAATTGCAATGCCATCTTAATTAAGACTTAAATCAATGGCACAGAAAACGTCATGCGAATGCGTTATTAATGTAGTTCGAAGCAACTAGTTATGTAAGAACTAATTACAAGATGGTGCTTTTAGGTCATGTTAAAACTAGAGGGAGGTGAAGAATCAACTTCAATTGCAACTATAACAACCAATGTACTAATGAGTCACTGTTTTGCAGCCAACCATGCAGCACTTCAGCTGGGGGTGGTAACTATTGCAGCCAGTTGCTAGATGTGCAGAGGCGGAAAGCACTAAAAATACTTTTTGAAATGGCATAAAGTCTTAAGTATATTTTTAGAGTTACCTCAAGGTGGTTTTCTTTTCTTTAAAAACACTGAGTAACCCAAAGTTTTTACTGTAATAGTGGGTGCTATCATAAGCTATCGATCCTGCAAATATTCTGCACTTTACAAACAGAAAAAATAAAATCTTTTAAACTCTTTAAGTTTATTAATACAAAACATCTTAAAAATATCGATAAGCGATAGGTAAAACAAATCCTGAACTATCTGACGGGCAACCACTTTGTAGAACAGAAAAAGCTGAATGATCTTAGTTGAGGATCGATAAATTTTTATTAATATGATAATTATACGCACTATCGTATGAATCGGTCCTAAGGTAGCGTTTTCTAGATATCTACAATCGATTTATATCGATAGTTTAACAGTTTAATTAAGTAACGAAGCATAGTTATACATATTCGTGTATTACTAAAAAAAAGAACTATGATTGGGACATTAAAAACTCAGTTAAAAATCATCTGCGAAAGAAAAATCTTTCACGAACATCTGCTAGCTTACCAGTTGATAAATTTGAAAGGCTTTCAAAGGATTGCACTAGCATGTTTAATGTTGATTAATGCATTTATGACTTATTGTGATTTTATGGCGGACCTTTCTCAAAAAGGATACTTGTGATTAACAATGGCAACTCCCAAAAAAAAAATTGATAAATTTTCATAATTGAATTCGCACACACATAAAACGTGGAAAAATATTTAAAGTAATTTGTTTTTTGCAACCCTTACAAAGTTGCAGAAGAAAAAGTGCGTTTTTGTGTGTCTGCCACGCCCATTTACATTTGAAAATCACTTGACTTTTCATTAATAAAATTGGGAGTTGGCTTTTGGACTCCATTTTTTTTTTTGTGCGTTAAACGCACAAAGGATTGCCATTTACGTATGCATCCAATACTCTTCTCTTTCTCTATATATTGTATATGTATATTCATGGCATTAACTAAAGTCTGTGAACCCTTTTAGATGTCTTTGTTGTTGTTGTTGTATTAAATTTCATAACTCTTTTTCTTTTTTTGTGTGTGTGTTGGGTTTGCGTCAAGTGAGACACGCAGAATGCGGCTTATCGAAAAAAATGAAGTAAAGGTTTCTTCCTGAATACTCGGAGTCTACACTCTAAAAAGCCGCGATTGGCGGCGTACACAAAACTTCTTTTCAAATGGCACATTGCAACCCCAAAAAACCCAAAATTCATAACTCTTTTTTTCGTTTACCGGGTTTACTTTGGGGTTTTTTTTCTATTTTTTGGTTAGTCAAAGTTTAAACAAAAAATTGTTTTCCATACGCATTAATGCAGCAATGCGTGCGATGGCTCGCTTCAGACATAAAGGACTTTTGCGGAGGAGGAATTGTGGACAACACGAGGACATCTAGATGCCAGGAGTTTTTTTTTGTTGTTGTATCTTGAGAGCAGCATAAGGGGAATGGTTTCCCATATGTGGTGAATGGGTTGAGTTTTTATTTTAGATTGGTCTCCCTGGAATTGGGTGGGATTGATTAACAATAATCTTTTGTCTCGATTCATTTAAAAATTTAACTGAGGAAAAGACAAAAGGAACTTAGGCAGATTGAAGATTTATTTATTTCACTTATTTAATGTTTGTAAAACGCTCTCCATAAATTTATTGATATATTTCAAACAAGATATTTAAATTCTGTATTTAAATTTCAAGCAGTGGCATTTGTAGTCGCGGTTTAAAGTGTTTTGAATAATTTTAGCTGTTGACATCGTTTAAATTTATTTTCATTAGACTAAATTTTTAAATTTTTTTAAACATTGCTTCAATTATAATTATTATTAATTAATATAAATATAGATTTGATTCTGGTATTTCGTAAACTAATTCCGAAAATACCTCTGACTGAAATCTTATGTAGAATAAATATAGTGCACAAGAGACTAATAAAAACTCTTTAAAAAAAGGCAATAAAAACGATTTAACTTTGAAATATTTAGAAATGCCTTTGATTTATTTTTAAGCCAAGTTTTCTAAGGAAAGTTTTTAATTCAATATTTCAAATACTTAATGGGCATTCTCCCCTACACTTGTTATGGATTAGTATAAACTTTAAATAAAACAATAAGAAATTGAAGCTTTATCATCAATCTCTCTCATTTGATCTCACCTTATCCTATTCACATTTCTTCATGATCTTCACCCAATTTCAAGATTTACTGTACTAAACACTTTTAACTCTTTTGTTAATAACAACTTTAATATATTTATGACCTAGTTTTAGTCCTTATTACCTACTGAAAACTTAGTAAAATGTATATACAATTAGCTCACTTTAAATATTAATAAATTTGAAAAGTTCTACATATGATTTTGTTTAGGAAAACGTTTAGAAATAAGTTTGGTAAAGATTTTGAAAGAACTGGACTTTTGAAAAAGGAGTCTCTCTGTCCTGAAAATGTGTTAGGTGTTCTCGGATACCTTTTGGGACTGCAAGTTGGCCCATTAGTCCAGCTGCTGCTGATGCTGCAAATCAACATCAAGTAAAAGTGTCAAAACAATAGAAACCACATAGCACAGGCGCACACAGGACGAGCGGACCAGACCACACCAGACCAGACCAGACCAGAGAGACCCTTTATGCCACCAGTTCTGGCCACCACTCCCCTCTCATTCTCTTCTTCTATCCGTGCCGTGGCACGCACATAATTTATGCCTATGTACTAGAAAGAGAGGGTTTGGGATTGGGGGGGAGGGGAGGACTCTAAGGAGTCGTCTTTTTCCTAGAGCACCACATAAAACGCAGACTGCAGCCGAAAACGAAAACTGCGGAAAAATCAATTTTCTTTTGTGTCTTTGCCAGTCCAAAAGAGAGAGCGAGAGAGAGAGAGAGAGAGGGTGGAAGTGAGCGGGCGGGAAGCTCTATGTATGTATTTGGGGGTTGCACACACACACACAAGCTCTATATACTATAATATATAGTCACGCACTTGTGCAGCAAATTGTCACCCAGTTTTGTATGGGGGGCGTAAAAAAAAAACGAAAACCAAATTAAAGAGAAAGTTGAAAAGGGAATTGCGAGAGAAGAAGAAATTTGTTGTGTTTTTGGGAGCCTTTGAAGTGCACAAGTGCAGCATAATTTTAGGCTAATGCAATTAGGCAATTATTAAGGCTAAAGAAATCTCTCATAATTGTCCTGGACAAGGATCTCTATGATGATGATGATGGTGTGTGTGTGTGTATTTGCTTAGACTTTCATGCTAATTACTCATGCCGCACGCATTTTTTCGAGGCACTGAGGCGTATACACAATAATTTTTAGGACGTGCATTGAATAAGCTTGAAGGAACAGACCAAAGCAAAACAAGAGAGAGAGAAAGACAGAGAAAGAAAGAGAGAGAGAGAATGAGGGAGTGCGTGTGTGTGTGTGTGTGTATACAAATGCAGCCAACTTTTGCACACGCGCCTAAAATAATGCTATAGAAAAATGTCATTAAAGTTCCTTTCTCTTTCCTACTCTCTCTCTCTCTCTCTCTTGTGTGGGTGTATTTGTGTGTGTGTGTGTGTGTCACGCACTTGGGCCATCTCAAATGACGTAAGCCCAAAGGCAAAGTAAATTTCGGGTTTTCTCGTTGTTGTCCTGGACAATTGAACACAGGCGGCTCGCAACTCTGACTGCCCCAAAAAATGTTGCAGCCCCAAAAGAATGATGTGCCACATTTCCCCGCACCACACAAGTTTCTTTATCTTTCCATTTCTTTCTTTCGTTCCCTCTATATACACATACATATATGCTGCTTCTGTACATGGACGAAAATCCAAGATAAATACTTTTGGGGATTGCAGATTGATGAGGGAATCAGTCCTAGGCTATAGGCAGAACATTTAAGCGGGGCGGGGGGTATTGAAGGGGAGAAGGGTTTTTTTGAGGGAAAGACCATTGAAAATGTGTCAAATTGAGGCGATTGGGTTTGGTCATCAGCAGCAGCAGCAACAACAAAGTGACCATTTGGTGTGAAATCGAATATGTGTGTGGGTATATGATGGCTTTTGGGGGTAGATAGGTGTGCATAGAAGGTGGAAAATTGCACAAACCCAAAGAGTTTGGAGTTAGATGATGAATGCCAAGAAAATTACTTACTGTAATTGTAAGGATACTTACAAAAAAAAAACGAAAAACTGATTAATTGCTTGGCTGAATTGAAAAATCATGGGTAGTTACGCTAATTATGTTAATTAATAGATCAAGTTCTCATCAGTTAACATCACAAGAAAATCTAAAACTTGCATATTAACCAACACTGTTTTGCGATCACTTAAAAAGGTTAAACTGTTCAACATTTCACAACATTAGAAGTCAGATATCCATTCACGGGAGTGAAAACAAACCTAATAATCATTAAAAGGATTACACGAGCTCTTTTAAACGGTATTTAAAAAACGCTTTACGTTAGTGTGACCAACAACTCTAACATTTAATTAATCAGCAACGCAGATTTTTGACAAAAAGTTGTCAAATCAGCACTAGACTAGAAGGCAACCAACACACAGGGTTAAATGAGTCCTTTACATATTTTCCAAGGATTTCCCAAGGAAAATCCAGATAACAGCTGTTCGAATATGCTAATTAGCTAACACTGCAGATTAGTGTGACCAATTAAAACATTCAACTAATTAACTATGCAGATTAGTTCTTTAAATTCATGTTCTGTGCGTGCTTTGACAACTTTTATATGGATATAGAAAATTATTACCTAACATTTAGTTGTTGTTGTTGTTTTGCTTTTTGGTTGAATAACGTGTTCCTACATTGTGGACAATGGCAAATCGTAAACTACTCAACTCTCAACACCTATTTTGACAAAAGGTAGGCAAAAAAAAACATAAAACTCCAAATGGGAAATCTTCAAAACTGGTTTCCGCAAAGGATAAGAAAGGAACTGCAATTAGTTGTGCACGGTGCACGGCACGGCACGGCGCAATATGGATCGGCACACGCCTGTCACATCAGCAATTTTGACAGCTTAACAGCATTCTCAGTTCACAACCCTTGCAACCCTGTTCAGTGTGCGAATCAGGCAAGTTGCAACAAAGACTCAGCGCTTAATTAACTGAGTTGAACGAAGGAGAACTGGAATGCTATGCAAGCGGCAGTTGCACTTCATTGCGTCGGGGTTGCACACACACACACACACACACACACAGAGAAAGATACACACAGAAAGGAAAAGCCTTTGATGATGCAGCTGCTGTTTTGTTGCAGTCAGGGATTAAAGCAAAGGATACCAATAATAAATCTACCCCTAACAGGGCGCCACTCGACCAGTCGTAAGGGTATGGGGAGGATGGATTGCAGCATGCATCAAGGCTTCATTAACAGCACGTGCCTAAAAGGACTTCTCTTCTTCCTTCCATTTTTTTTGTGGCCGAGATTTTCCTCGCGTGTTTTTTTTTTTTTTTTTCTTGTGTAGCCAGTGAATTGCATTTTTGTTTGGTTGCACATGGGAGAAAGGAATGGCAGAAAAGAAAAGTGGCTGGGAAAAAGTGGTTGGCCAGATGGGGAAGGTTAAGTTGACGGACGAGGTATATGTAAAAGGGAATGCGTGTTTTTAGGTGGTTGCTGCCTATGGATTGCCATAAGTGAAATTACATTTTTCCTTTAGCTAAGGGTGCATGCGAAATCCACAATTCGGAATGATGAGACGGCAGGTTTCTCTCCACTTACAAAAGATTAGAAAAGCTTAGTCAAATACTAAGTTTTGACTTGACTGAAGGGAAAAAAGAAACTTACAAAAGCATCCCTTGGGAACATGGTTTATGCCAAATTGATTGAATGTAAGTAATTACCTGGAATGAGAGAAAGAAAGTGAAAGAATTCATTAGTTAAATAGTTTAATACTATTAAACAATATATTTCATAGTAAATTTTTTTGTATTCTTATGTAAATTTGAAAAATTCGCAATTATATCATGAATTAATTAAAGTTTTATATACATATCTAATTTTAATTTATTTTTGAAATTTTTTTTTTTAAAAACGTTTTTTAAAATCAACATTCATAGGGTTTTCTTTTTTGAGCTTTGTTTCTGTATAAACAGAGTTTGTTATATTTCTAATAGAAATATTCGTATATTGATTTGCTAAGCTTCTTACATAAAAATATTGGGGCATTTTTGGTCTAATGCACTTGTCACTTAAATTTTTACCAATATCTATAGTTAGAGCTTTTCAATATAAATATATATCTTTTACAGTGCCCAATGCCAACTTTATGCCAGAAAAAACACTTCTGGACCAGAGTGCATTGCATATTACACATACGTTGACTCATATGTACATACAGACACACACACACACCAATTAAATAACCTTCGTGCATTCGAAATTGCGACGAATTAAAATTCAGTAAGAAGCGAACAGTAGCGAAAAATTGCAACGAAGTGAAGCCGAGAGCCGAACGACTGATCGTGCCCACATCCGAAGAGATTGCAAAAGCAAAAACAATAACTGCACTTATCATTGTGTTGGTGCACTTTTGAATAATGCATTCTGATTGGACGCGCAAAAATGGCGATACAAAAGTGAGAGAGCGAGATGGAAATTTACTACTGCAATTCTCTTTAATATTCAAGACTTCATTTGTAATAAATATTAACAATAAAAAAGCATTTAATTTAGCGATCTTTTAATGCAAAAGTTTTTAACCCTTGATATTCTATACACAATTATTACTCATAGCTTTCCCTGTCTCTCCCACTCTCCCACTCAGTCTAACAGTTTCGCACTGTGTTTTCGTTACATAATCTATAGCGAAAACAAATGCCAAAACAACAATTAATGTGCTTTTATCTAACGCCATCTGTTTTTGTTTTTTGTTACTACAAATATATATACATATGTATATACATATATAGATTTCTGCATATAATTTTTTTTCACACTCAACACAATTTCCGCACATTTAACCTACATTTTGGTTTTTTGATATTTTTTATGTGCGTCGTACGAATTTGTGCAAAGAGAGAGCGAAATGCGAAAAAAGCAATGAGAACAAGATAGAGAGTGAGAGCACATTAGTTTATAGATTAAGCCAAAGTTTATTTTTTTTGTTTTTGTTTTGTTAAATAAAACTAAATAAAACACTTGTGCTGTCTGCTGTCTGGCAAAAAGGCAGAAGGAGGGGAGGAGGAGAGAAATAAGTTTCTTCTTCGCCTTCTATTACTTTGGCTGGCAACGAAAATTAAAAGCAAAGCAAACAACAACCAAAAATATACACATACAATCATAAAGTATCTCGAATATTAATTCGCATACAGATGCAGATACTTTTTCGGCATATCTTGTTTGTTCTAACTACACACGCACACACACAGACACACAGGTATACAACACCAACCAGAAACAAGGTCAAATGCAGTTATTTGTTCAGTCGCGGAAAAAAAATAAACGCAAAAAAAAACTGTTGTTGCTTACGGGCTGCATTGTGTGTGTGCGTGTGTGTGTGTTTAGTTACTTTTTGATTTATCTTTTCCGTTGTTGCTGCAGGCCGCCTTGCAAAAGTTTCTTTGGTCTTGCTCAGAGAACTTCTCTTTTTTACGTTCCTTTTTTCTTATTTTTTGTATTATCGGCTTTTGCTTGTTTCAAGGATATTCTTCGGCGTCATTCTTTTCGCTTTTATTTCAGCATTTTGTATGCCAAGCGCGTGTGAGAACAACACCAACAACAACAAGAACTCGTAAGAACAAAAACTTTTGGGTTAGTCAGTCAAAGGAATTCCTGGAATTATTAGTCGCCGCTGCGTCGCATGCATGAGAAGGTGAGAAACTAAGCTAAACGACTCAAAGAACTCCTCAAGAAATCTCAAAAAGAAAAAAATTCCCCACTGTGACGGGAGCCAGAGAGAGAGAAGGAATTCAATTGTATAGAATGAGAATCAATTAAGCAATTAATTGCATGTGATCTATGGTTATGGAAATTTAACCAACAAAAAATATTATATTAATGCCTGAAAAAATTACACGTAATTTTAGAAGATTCAAGTGGAATTTATATGATTGAAATTTATAAAAATATGTACATATCATGGATTTCCAACTAAGATTTAGTAAAATTTTAATTATCCGGAACGCAATTATTCGTATATTTGATTAATTAAATTTTTTTTACTCGTAAAAATGTTTAAAATTATAATTTTAAAAGCTGATCTTAAAATCCTTAATAATATATTCATATATGTACATAAATTGAAAAAATCAATATCAATAATCGGTTTTCATTGAAAGGAAATATACATACATACATATCTAAAAGATACATTGAAATCTTTGTTGATATACATATGTATGTACATATATCATCGAAACTAACCTTTAGGATACATTTATGACCTAAAATTGTTGCTGATCGAAACGAAATGTGTTCAAAAGATCCATAAATAAATAAGGACTAAATTTTAAGAATCGCTGCAAATACTCCTTGCTTATAAGAAGCCAAATGTATCTACAAAATATAATTATACTCTCAAAGTAACTACTTATTGATAATCTTTAAAAAAAAAATTGTATTTTCTTAGCTCAATTTGTATTACAGACCTTTTGGGTCCTTCACTTTTGCAACTTGACTCCGGCATTCCGTTGATTTCTCATAATAGTTTTCAAAGTCATTTAACAAAAAACAAAAAGAAAGATTTAAAAAACCAAACTGCTTTCAACAAAAATGTTTCAGCTTTTGACACGAAAAAAAAAATTCAATATGAATTTCGCAGAATGGCAACAACTGCAGCAATAACAACAACAGCAAGAAGGCGCGAATGCTACTATGTACTTCGACTATATAGTAGATATATGTATGTAGTATGTATCCCCCCAGAGACTCGATTTTCGGCACTGACAAACAAATTATTTACTTTTGTTCAGCCAAACCAAACCAAAAAAAAAAAGACGTACTTCTCTTTCACTCACTTATAGCCGGGGGACTCGGATCTCCGCGACTGGTACAGAGAGAACACACACTATATAGAAAGAAGCAAAAAAAAAAAAAATCCAAAAAACCAAAAACCTAAAAAAAAAAGCAGCAGCGCATTTTGCTGTTATTCGTCATTGCTGACCTTGGTTGCAATCTTTATATGTATTTTGTATTTATATACACATACATACATAGATTGAATTTTGCTTGCGCATTTCCAGTTTTATTTTTCGGATATTTCAAACGAAAGAAATCAGCTATACAGAATATATAAATATATATGTATGTATGTATGTATATAAATATTTTGTGGTTTTTTGCATTTGAGAGATTGAATCATCTGCATTGCATTTATCGAAAATGTTTGCTTAAAAAATTATTGCCTCAAGAAAAAGCATGAGTAAAATTTTCCATTTGACATTGAAAGAAACGTGCTAGACTTAAGGGGGAGAGAGAGAGACAAGAAAAAAAAACTAAATAACTAACTACAAACAAGCAGCAGCAGCAGCAATATTTTGGGAGACTTTGCAATGAAATGCGCCAACAAACGGCAACTACATACAAAAATGTATCTCACAGATACAAAGCAAAAACGCACGCGCAAAAAAAAAGCACACACAGAGATACATACACACAAATACAAATAACAAAAAAAAAAAAAAAAGGGGAAGCAAACAGCAAAATGCCGAAAAACACCGCACACACTGCACACAAGTGTCCCACTTCCACGAATCTTTCATTCTACGCTGCTTCCACAACAACAGCAACGACAGCGACAGCAGCAGCAGCAGCAACAAAAAGCAACAGCAAAAAAGTTTCAAAAGCAAAAGGAAACGAGTAAATAATAATGCTAATACATAATAATAATAATAACAGACTGACTGACAGACTAGACGGAGAAACATGGGCGCCACAAGAAGGGTAACAAGAAGGATAATATAGGAGTATTACCGTAGTGCTCTGAGATTACGGACTCTAAAACTATCGCATCTACAACTAACGTTTTCGCAACTCTTCGCAACACTAAAAGAAGTCTTGGTATGTCTCTCACCCACCATTTTCATTATTTTAGATAAAGAAATTTCACAACAGTTCCTTTTTATACAAGTCTAATGATAGACGTTCTTCGTTCGGAATTATGACATTTAAGTGCCCTCATAAAAATCCTTAAGTTTTTTCGTTGAACATTTTCTTACATTTCATTGATATGGAACCACGTGAAGGCTTCTCTAACGACCTTTGTTGCTCTCAGTATTTGGATAATACAGTAGGTCTAAGTTTTCATTGATTGTGTTTGGCTTATTTTGGGTCAAAAGAAAAATTTTCTTATTCCTATTCTTCCCAAATTCTTATTTAACAGCAATTCTTTCGAAAACAAGTTCAGAAAACTAGGATACAAATTTCAATTCACTTTAAAAGCTATGGAATAGCATTTTGTTTTAATACTCAGCAGGAGAAGCGAAAAGGCCTCATAAAAGCAAAGATAGTTTGTTGAATTTCCAGCACAAAGATTATGATTATGATTATTTTTATATGTCCCCATTTTTTTGATAACGTCCCTGGCTACGCCCATGCATTGATTGATAGACAGAGAGACCAGACAGTTAGATATAGATAGATATGCATATATACATATGTACATACATACATAGGTATGATTGTATGTACTCATATGTTATAGTCTTGCAATTTATATAAAATATTATATACATTTATGATCTTTGAAAAAAAAAACAACAAAAATATATAGCACAACAGCAACAAAAATTATTTGCTCTGTTATGTCATTTTATTTGCTCGTGCTTTTATTTTATTTGTCTACTTTGTTTTTGTTTTTAAATACCCTCTAAGCTAAATATCTAAGAGCATATTAATTTGTTTCTGAAGCGAAAAATCATGAATGGAATATGTCCTATTAAGCAAAATGGTAATAACTCCCTCTCTTAGCAAAGACTTGAAGGAAGGAGTTTTTGGGAAAGGGTAGAGGATATGCGCGAGTCGATGCGTTTAACTCATAATTAGTCAACAAAATTTGTTTATAATATATATTTAATTTTTGCATCTGCTGCTGTCGTAGAGTTTTGTTCAATGCGGTAATTTTAAAGCTCTTTTTTTTCGCTTATTTACGGAAGTATTTTTGTTGTTGCCATTGGCTTTGCTTTTGATGATGATATTTGACATTTTATAATGAATGCAGTGAATGATTTTGATTCGCTTTGAAGAGTACACATATAAGGCTATACGTATGTATATCTATGGGAAAACATAATAAATTGAAGTGATAAAATCCACATTTTATGGACTCTGCTCCCTGAATATTTCCCACAAAAATAGATATTAAAATCATACAAATAAGATTGACCTAAAAAATTGGACCCATTTGGAAATATTTTAGGTCCTTGAAATTCTCGTGGTCAAAGACTGTTTTTTTTTTTAATTTCCCAGACGATTAGGGTAATAATTATAACAGATGATTATTAAAAATAAGTCCAATCAACTGACTTTATGAGCAAAGTTTGCTTTCTCCTACAAAAAGTTGTGATTAAAAGTCTCGTTTAAGTAGACACGAGTGAAGTATTAAAGTTAAGCTTTATAATCTTGAATAAACAGTATTTCTAAGATAAATATTTTTGCCTACTCATTCAGAGTATGTACATATGTATATGTATGTATATGTCTGTCATTTTGTTTTGAGTAAGTCGCAATGCAATAATTTTTGCCACATGCATTATTCACTTATACACAAAGTTATATATATGTATATTCTATATATATATATATAAATGTATGTACTTTAATTTATTTTTAAACCCAATTCAACGTCGACAATGTCTGCCTGCTCATATTTAACTAAACCGAATAAGCAACAGCAACAACAACAACAACACACATACTTTTTCTCTTTTTATAGCGATTATTTCATTAAAATTTATTTTGTGTGCATTCAATTTTTGTCTTGTTTTTTGTTCGCTTTCTGCTTTTTTTTTTGTTTTGTTGTTGTTCTCGTTTGTTTGTTGGTTCTGAATTGAGAGAGTTAAACAAATACAAGTTTTTTTTATTATCATTAGAGCTGCAGTTGACATTGAGAATCAAATTTAATTACAAATTGCCACTGCAAAAAAAAAAAGAAAAAACACAAAACAATGCGGGTTTATGACGGTTTCCTCTTGTTTTTTTTTACATTAATGCAATTGAATTTCAAGCTTTATAGTCATCATCATTATTATCCTCTTCTTCATCATCATCAAAAGGCAACAACACGGATTTAAATATTTCCCTTTCAAGGAAATCATTTGAAATGTGATCTACTTAATGGAAATCTTCTACATTATCATCTTCCTTAACATTATCACAGTCCTCTTCATCATCGTAAGAATTTATCGATTACCTCATCGGCATCATTCTCTTTTTATTACATTTTGCATCATTTTTTTATCAGTGTTTTTATCATCTTATACTTCATTTGTTTTATCTTCTCATTCATCATTTGTTACATCATGTGTTTCACCAGTATTTGCAAATTCTTTTTCATCAATAAGTACATCATTCTATTCATCGTCTTTATCATATGGTTCATCATCTGTTTCATTATTCTTTACATCATCTTTTTTAACATCTTCTTCATCATATCTTTCTCATCGTTTTAACCATCTTCATCAACGTATAATTCATGAATTTCTTTATCTTTTTCATAGTCATAATTATTATCAAGCAGCTACATCACTAAACAAAACCATTTCAACTTTAACAACGTTGCTGCCCCCCTCCCCACGACCTCTGCTCTTCTTTCTTCCTCTTTGCTGCGAGCTGACTTCGATGTCTTTATTTCAAGTTCAAGTTCAAGATAAATTTTATTTTATTTCACTCTTTACTTTTTTCTTTTTTTTTCGCCCCCCTCTTTTGTATCTTTTACATGTAGAGATACATTTTTACTCTGTCTGGCTGGGTCTGTGTGTGTTTGTGTTTTATTGGTATTTTATATGCATAAATATTTTCATTCAGTTTGCTTGAAAATGAAAGTTGAAAAGCAAAACAAAGAAGAGAAAAACTTCGCTTTATGAATGACGTAGTTGCCTCTGCTTCAATACAATATTATATAGTCATCCATTTATAAAGAAATTCATCATAATTAACATTAAATGTTTGGAGCTGTCAAGTTTGCTTAAACTTAAGGAAACTCCAAAGATTAAGTGACTTAAATTATGCTAAATTATTGTATGCAGATGAAGATATCTCAAACTATGTCAAAGCATTAGAATCCATATTTTTAACGTCAGTTTTGATTGCAACTACGATGAACAAAAGTCATGGTAGAGAGTCTAGCATTTTGTAGAAAGTCGGAAAAAAGTAAAAACTCAACTATAGGACACTAAAACGCTTGTTTTCGACGAGTGAAACGTTTAAAACACCTTTAACCATATGATTCGTGACCTAATTGGCTCCAGTTTGCATCTATTGGGTTACTATTGTAAGCTTTATAGACAAATTTAGCATTAATTTTTTAATACAGAGTTACATTAGACATTATTATTCATATATATGTATGTACATATATGTGACTTCAGAAAAGAAAACTAGTGCCACTCAAAAAACTCCCAGCAAGAGCTAAAAAGTCTTTTTTTTGAAAGCATTTTTAAGTTGTTTCTCGACTATGTATTATGCATTCTTTAAAAATATGAAAAAAGACCAAAAACTTTCATTAAAATATTTTAATTTCTTTCTTTGCGGCGCCGCCCACTTAATAATTTTTTGTTATTGAATTTTTACAGACCTAACAAAATGTCAAATGCTCAACGACAATTGTTATAAAATTTAATGATGAAAAAATAAAAAAAAAATGCCTAAAACAAACAATTTCTTTTGCATTTTGAAAGAAGAAATACAAAGTCAAATTTGACGCCCACCAAATAAATGGGTTTTTGTTTTTTTTTTTTAACAGTATCAAGGTGGGTTATATTTACATATGTACATATATATGTATATATATACAGACATGCAGTATATAAAGTCGCACTCAAATTGTCCCAGACGCGTTTGTCACGACTTCAACACAAAAGGCAGAAGAAATATATGTACATAAAAAAACATAATTTTGATCGAATAATTTATACCCAGTAGTGCAATCTTAATACGAAACTATTTTCAATTAGTTTCGATAAACAACTTCCATATGCTACTTCGATAAACCTCGATTTTTGTCCTTAGTTTGGTAGAAACTTTGTTTATAATTCGAAATTTTGAAAAAGAAAATGGCGCAATGAGCATGGCAATAATTTGCAACTCCTCGAACTAGTCCTATTAACTAGATAAATATTTAAGCCTGATTTGGTTTCTATATCTCTTCTGACATTTTCAGAAAAAGCAGGTGAAATTATACTTCAACTTTTGAGTACCCGTATACCCTTCATCATTACTTTTAAAGGGCATAAAACACCAAAAAAAAAGTCGTATGCAATTTACTGCAAAAAAAAAAACATTTGAAAAACGAAGCAAAAAAATTATTTTGTGTTTTGTCGCATGACTTTTACTTTTATTTTCTTGTGTCTACACATTTTATTTATTATTGTTGGAATTTTGTAGCTATTGTTGTTGCTGGCGTGCAACAACAACTTGAAAATGCGACAATGACGATTTTTCTGTGTGTGTATGTGTGAGTGTGTCTCTGTATTCAGACTTCAGACAGAAACGAAGGGCAAAGTCAGTGAATCGCCGCGACTCGAGACGAGACTCGTGGAACTTGGGGCAGCTGGATGGCAGCTGCTGCTGCCTTTTGCCAAAAAGAAAGCGAAAGTTATGACATTTTGGCAGCCAAAACGAAAGTGTTTCATTTCGCGTTTTTCCCCCTTGTTCGTGTGTAAGTATATGTAGGTGGTCTTTGGTCGTGGTGGCGTTTTGGTCTCGCAAATTGCAAGTGTCATAATATTGAATGGAAAAAAAAAACAGGGTTAATCGCGCGACTCAATCATAATTTATAATGGTGTTGCAAAGTGGAAACTAAGCCAACCCAACCAGTCGGTAAGTTGAATAGGGTCACTAACTTAAAAATAAACTTGAAGAATTTTAAGTGTGTAATGCATTCTAAAGACTAACAACTAACTAGTGTATATGAATTATAGTTTTTTGACCCAAAAGTATGCAATAAATATTTTAGGTAACGTTAAAGAAAGCCCAACTTAAGGAAAGGCTTTGAATTCCATTCATGAAACAGAAATTTCAAATTTTACATGTTAAAATAATTGAATACTAACGCAATTTTTGCAATTTTAAAGAGATTTAATATTAGATTTAATATTAACACCCGCAAGTAGGCAATGGAAATTTGAAAAATGTTTATACAAGAATCCTGGAACTTATATTACTCTTTTAAAACTAAGTTTCAGTTAAAAGGAATATAAATGAACCAAAGGACCTTTTTTTGAAAGGAAAGTAAAGCACCAATCAGATTACATTTGGTCGATCTGTAAGCCTTCTGCTTCAGTTTTGCCAACTCTCGTTTTATTTATGGCTTTATTTGCTTTCTTTCAGTTGTCTCTGATAGATACAAACCAATGCAATTCAAATCACACAAATTAACTAGACAAAATTGCCACAGGCTAACAGAATTCTAATGAAAAAACTTCAAAACGGAGTTACGAAGAGGTATAAAGAGAAAGAATGTCAGCTCTAGCCACAAAAACCAAATGAAAAATCCCATTGACAAGAAATGTTGTCTATATGCATACATACATAAAGATAGATAGACCCAAACCAATATCTAGATATGGCGATAAATTGTTCAAGTGCAAGGGAAAAGCAAAATGCAGGCAAATTATGTCCAAAACAGCAACTACAACAACACTATATATAAAGATATAGTAGGTACATATACATCTATATGTATGTATGTGCTTATATGGATGAGGAACTAGCAACTACTATATGTATATAGAGGTGGCTGCGGGTGGAAAAGCCAAATGAATTTTCACTCATTTCCTTATCGTCTGTGATTTCCTTGCCAGACGAGCATACACACACACACTACAAATTTTTTAAATGAATTTTCTATGCAGGCGACAGAAGAGTCACTACAGAGTCAGCCTGCTATCTATCCCAACCAACCAACCAACCAACCAACCAACCACCCACCCATCCAATGTAACTCATACCAACTCTGTAGAATGTCTCTGGCATTGTCTGCAGGCGGCGCACAAAAAATGCAGTTTGTAGCCTGGAAAAAGTTTTACTCTCTCTCTCTCTCTCCCTTTCTCTCCTCGTTCTACCTCTATCTTGTCGTTGCCATGTACAAAAGAACAAAAAAAAGAAACATGGAAAAGAAGGAAGGAAAATCAATGAAACTGTGGTAGTGGCAACAACACTGCATGAGGGTTGGACCTGCACAACGTCATCATCATCAGTGTTATCATCATCATCATCATCTGGGGCAGCATCAACAACATTCTCTGGCATAGTCATCATTATGAAATACATACAACAACCCTCAGCCAATGCAGCATTTGCAGGCAACCCCCAAAAGTGCAGAACTCCAACTCCACCACCCTCTCACACACACACACACTCACACTCTACTCCCCTTCCCTTCCACCCGTTTGCCTGTCGTCTATTTTGAAAATCAAAAAAGGAGCAGCAGGAACTTTCACTTTTTGCTTTCAGCACGAAAAACGAAGGAAGAACACTCATGCCATACACAAATGTGTGTTTTTTTTTTTTTGCCCAACTCTGCGTCATGCGGCATTTCGTTTAGTGCAATGCGCCAAAAAGTAGACAAAACATATGTAAAATGCTAGACAGAGAGAGAGAGAGAAAGCAAAAGAGAGAACGAGATAGAGACAGGGAGTTTAAGTGCAACCCTTTTTTGGTTTATGCAATTATTTCATAACAAATTTTCTTATACATCAAATGCAACTCTATATAACTATAGCATACTTTTATGTCCAACAAAAAAAGAAAAGGGAAAAACCGAACACGACGGGGTGGAAAACTGCAAGTACACACACACACACAGGCACACAAGTTGGGAGTTGGAAAAACTTTTTCAAGGGTTGCACATGAAACGTGCATGAGAGTGTAGATAAAAATATTTTAATTTATTTCACATTTGGCTGCAGTCAGAACAGACTTTTCGTCCCCACACAGCTGGTATACGGCATTTCTCATCGTTTTTTTTTTTTTTTTGGGGGGTGGCACACATGTTTTTGCTCTGCTGCATTTTTGGCGCATGCAAGTGAAGGCTTCTATACCACCCCACACACCCCCTAAGCTTAGCTTTTTCCCATCTCCCTCCCCCTCTCTCTCTCTTTCGTTCACTATTCATTTTCCTATGTTTGTCTAGGTTTTTTTTTTTTATTTATCTTTGGTAAAAGGTTTTAGTTTTATTTTCTGCATGTGTGTGTGTAGGTGTGTAGATGTGTGTGCGAGTGTGTCCATCAATAGTGGCTTAGACTAAAAGGTTTTTTGTTTAAAGGATTTGAAAATGGTATGAAGCCATGGAGAGATAACTAGAGAGAGGGAGAGAGCACTGGAAAACGCTTAGCTGGACGAATATCCAACTAAATGCATTCCGGTCAGACATTTGCATTAGAGATGCATGAGAGAATAATTGAATTTGTGAAACGAATGTTGAGGATAGGCAAATTAGTCTGAAGTGAAATATATTTGTAGAAAGAAAAGCAACTCTCAGATAAATTTTTTTTATCTACGAATTACTTTGTGATTCGTAAGTTGTTTATCGAAACTTTGCGGTATGGCAACTCCAAATGTAATAGTGGATTAGTTTAGGTACATAAATTAAAAGACTTATGTTATGAATTAAGAAAGTTTTCTTCTTTTTCTTGATTTGCCTAGATAAAATCTGCACTACTTTCACATTGAGAAGTTTAAAGAGCATGAAAGGTCTTTTTTGAAAATGATCTGGCAGCACTAGACTGCTAAAATAGTTTATTGATCATTAAGTAATAAGAATTAAAAAGAAAATTAAAACTCTAGTTCTTATTCAGTAGAACTGAAATATATATATACTTCGAAAGTGCTAAAAATCAAGGCATTTGACCATATGGCAACGCCAATTGTAGCTTCTGATTGATTTAGGTATAACTATGAAATATTTTTCTTTTTCTTGATTTATCTTGAGGACTACCACACTGAGTAGTTAAGAGAGCTTTAAAGGTCCTCTATGAAAATGATCTGGCAACGCCGCATACTTCCAACATAAGAGAAGCGCTAAAAATCAACGATCTGATCTGACAACGCCTTGTTTATTCAAATTCTACAACTCATTCAAATGAAATATATTTCAGTTTGAAAAATCAATTAAAATATAACTATTCAGTTTATAAAATTCTCTTTTTCGAATTTTTTTCTATAAATTTCTCTCACAACTTCTGTTATTTGTATGTAACAATTTTTTTTTTTTTTATCTCGAATTCATTTGAAATTCAATTTTTCAAACTAAAAATATTATTTTTGTTTTCGCACCAAAAGCAAAAACAAAATGCGAAATTCTGAAATGTGAATTTCCATTTCCGCTTGACAAACAGTTTTCAAAGTGTTCTCTCTGTTGCATTTGTTGCTTTTCGGTCTGGTCCAGTCTAAGCAAATAAATTCGCAATATCCCATGCTAGCCACCATATTGCCCCACCATCTCATTCGACAATGCATTGATGATTTATTTATGCCTGCATAGCATAGAAAAAGCTGCATTGCACTTTATCGTTTCGTAGGTATCCATCCCCCTCTCTCTGTCATCCCTCCCCTACCCATCATATTTTAAAAATTTATTTATCAAAAAGTTTTTCAAACGTTGCCAACAAAACAAACACTGAAATAAAACCCTGTGAACAACGACAAAACATGACACAGAAAAAAAAAAGTATTAATGGAATATACCCGAAAATTCTGCAGAAAAGCGCATGAAGCGCATACACACACAGAGAGAAAGAGAGAGAGAGATATATGGGAATATGCAACATACACAAATTACTAAAGCAAACAAAAAATAATAAAAAGCGGCGCTTAAAAGGCAACGGAAAACAATTTTTTCAAAAGAAACAGCAAAAAGTATCTTTTTATGCTGCTACTGCAGTTTGCTGATTGTTTATCTAGTTGCTGCAATGGCCCAATGGCAAAGAGCGATGGCGGATAGCGGGGGGAATGCGTTGTGACCAAGGGAAGAGTGAAGGCGGTGGAGGCACTGCAGCATTTTTGACCACGCCCATCAACGGGAAATGAAATTTTAGGCAAAATACGATGAGTCGGAGCGAAAGAGAAAGATGGAAATGGAACATTTTTAGAAGGAAAGGTGTTAGGGGAATTGAAAATTATATTAGGTAACATGGCCCAAAGGAAGAAACGGAAATGAACTAGGAATATATATAGCATGGGATAGGATAAGTTCGCTTAGCTTAGTTTAGGATACACCAATCAGTAAAAAAATACACAAGGGAGAAAAGCAGAGAGAGAGAGAGAGAGAAAGAGAATGAAAGCATGGGAAAATGCAATCTTGATTATATCTGAACTACAAAATGTTGCGAGTTGTATAAGGAACTTTTCTAACTCCATATGGCTTGTCGATTTATGTAATTGTAAATCATATGTCATTACATTACATTGTTCATTACATTGTTCATCACATTATATATTATGCATTATGCATTACATTGTACATCACATTATTTAACAAAATTTTGTTTTTCATGCTGCTTTTTCAATACAAAATTTGTTTATTGAAAAAAGCAAAACCCATTTAAGCCTTCTTACCACAAAAATTAACCACAAAGGAGAAACGAATGGAAAAGTAAAAAACTTTGATGGAAAAAGAACTAATTATACGTGGATTCATAGGGTTTAAGGCTTGACCCTTTTCAATGGAATAAGCTATGATATTTCTAAATGCGGTATACCCAAAAAGGCAGCAAAAGTCTTAATTTATAGCCTGATCTCTGGCGATTATAAGCTACTTTCATGGCTTGGAGACTGTCGTGTGGCTACAAACAGAGAGTAAAGGAGCTGGGAGAAGACGGATCTTCCTAAGGCCCTTAAAGAATATTTAAAAAAGTAGATTATTCTTTACCCTACATTGCGATTTAGATTACTTCATGATTGCATTAAATAGTTCAAAATTCCATCGTTCCTTAGACTTAATTTACGTACAACGTAAAGAATTAATATATGTATAAGAAAACACTAGCTATATAAATATTTTTCAGAGAAGTGAAAAAATGTTTTTGGAGCCCTTTTGTTTCTCCTATTCTACTTGTACTTGTATTTCTTTGTTTCTAGATGTGCATAGAGCCATGACATGCAATAAAATGCCAAAGGAAAGGGTAGATGACGGGTATAGGGACATCAAAGGGGGTTAGAGGTGGTTAGCCATGCGGGTTGAGGCTGGAATGGCCTGGCAGCCCTGTCTGCCACTCGACTTGTGTCTAAATTAAACTTCATCATCATCAACACGATGGAAAAACGGAGCCAAACACACAAAACGTGCGGGGGTAAGAGAGAGAAGAATGCAGAAAAACAAAAACCAAAGCAACGATATGAGCCATGCGGAGGGGGGCGTGGCAGTTTGGAATTTTTGTAAAAATTGCATAGCTCTGTGAAGGTTTTCCTTCTTTTTTGTTTTTCTTTGGTTCTGCAGAAATTGGCATTTTGTGGGCAAAAAAAAAAGACAAGGAAAACGAAACGTCCAAAAGAAATCAGAAATTATTGTAGATTGCAAGGACCTAGGACCCAGGAACCAGAAACCAGAGAACCATGTCCAGCCAGCATGCAACAACGAACTGAACCCCAACAAGAATGGAAAGGGGAACTGAAGAACAGAGAGAGAGTATGCAAAAAATTAAAACAACAACAACAACGATGGACGGGGGAAAAAAGAAGCAAGTGAAGTGCATAAATGGATTTTATAACGTCCAGTGCTAAAGTAAATTTATGCTTTTTAATGCAATTGCAGGACGAGTAGACCGTAAGTGGGTGGCCAGAGAGCTAGAGTCGCTGCTGGAGCCAGGTCAGGTCAGGAGTGGATGCAAATGGAGGCAGCTCCGTTCCACGCTTCGTTTGCTTGGGCTAAAAGCATTCAGTGAGTGGAGCAAAGAAAAAGGGTTGGGCCCAAGCAGCGCCTGGTGCTTCGTTTCCACTCGTTTCGGCGCAGTCATGGCCGTCGGGCAGACAAAGTGACATTTGTCGTTAATTGCAAAATTTATGGTCAGGAATCCTAGAGAAACAGCAGCAGCGGCAGCAGCAGCGGCGGCGGCGACGGATGGAAAATGCCTTTGGGGTAAGGATGGGTGGGTGTACGGTATGGTCGGTGGGTTTGCAGTTCGCACAGTTCATGAATAAAACCAAATAAAGCAGTTTCAAATGCAGGAAAGAAAAACTTACGTTTAGTTAGACGGCCTAATTAGTTGATCACAAAAGCAATTGCGCTTACCTGCAACGAGGAAAAAAGAACAGAGAGAAAAAATGAGAAAATTGTACAAATTAATTTTATGCAATTTATTATTTAAGGACTTCAAGAGTTATACTATTATATATATTTCATCCTAGATTTATAGCGGTAAACCTTTGATATTTAAACACATTATTAATTTTAATGGTTTCATTTCTATGGCTAATAAATTCTAGACTGCAAATTTTGATAATTATTTGAAATCTTAACTTCAAACAATCAGAAAATATTCTAGTTTGTCCAATTTGCTCACAATAATCGGTTATAAATAGGTAAGCTAGATATATATCGATAATGCAAACAATATGGATATGCTGACTCGATGTATGCAATGTTATCGATATAGCCATAATAGATTTAAATATTAATTTTCGGGATCGAACTCAACGTAAATCTCTAGAAGAACTTAGAAAAATTTTAAAAATATTTCAGAAACATCGATAACTGTAAGCAAGTCTATACAAATAAAAAAAAAAAAAAAAAAAAAGAACTACAAAAAGCAGCAAAGAAGACCTTTGAGAGTCAAAAAGATTCATCGAATATATTGTTGTAGTCGGCATATTCGATATCTTAACTTGATGTATATTGGAAATTATATATAAATTCTTCTTTAATTCAATTCATTATCATCAAATCAATAATACATTAAATATTTTATTTATTTCCTAAACAAATAATATCCATAATCGATAATTGATTGCAGGTATCGGTTAACAGGACTTAAGATTTAAATAGAATACATGAAAATTACTAGACCAATACATATCGGTAGATAACGATTAGTTGTCGATAACTTTTAAACTTGATTTAGACTTCTATAGAAAGAAAACCCGCGTTTACAAATAGTGAAATTCAATGGTTTCGCTTCCGTTTCAGAATAATTTACAAAATCTTCGGATTAGATTGGAAAACTCGAATATTTCTTTTTACTGCGGTTTTCAAGAAAACTTATTTAAGCCCAATTGATTTTGGAAGTGTTTTTCAAGCAATTACACAAGTTCACTCAAAGTGCAATAGTATCTTCTCTGCTCATCATCTCGCCATCTTGTAGTGCGCTCTGCTGAGCGTCTCTCTTTGGGCCAAGTTGGAGGAATTGTTGCTTCTCCTCTTGAAAGTTAACGCTTCGTTGAGCAATTTGTGGAATTTTTGTTGTAAGTCACACTTTCGAGTGTGGTAAGCCTACAGTAAAATAATAAAACAAAAAATGCATTGCGCGCATCTTACAAAACTTTTCTTGCACTTGTCGAAACGTTGTTTCGTTTGTTGTTTGTTATTTTAATTTATGCTTTTTCCCATGTTTTGTGTGTGTTATGCGTGGGTGATTCTTTTGCATTTCCATTGTTTCGGTTTTCGGTTGTCTTGTGCAAGGTGTTTCATGGTAATACTTGGCGATGCTCACTGATAAGCAAGCGATCGACTGACCGACCAACCGACCGACCGACCGCCTGTTGCGCGCGTCTAATTAAAATGCAGTTTCGGTTGCTCACCTCAAGTGCAACACTTTTATGTCCGTGATTTACAGAATAACCAAACCACCAACACCAACACCAGAAAAAAAAAGCAACAAGAATCTTGGTAACCATGAAATTGAATTGCTACTTTGAAGTGCACTCAACGTCATGAATTTGATTGGGTGGGGGTAGAGAAGGGCCCAGGGCCCACAGTTGCACACATGGCTGCACGTCTGATAGACAGCCCAAGAGAAGTTAGACAAGGGGGAAATGCTGGTTTTCTTTTTTCGGCTGTTTTTTTTTTCAGGTGGGGAATGGGGAAATACAACTCAACTGAACTGTACTGCTTCTGCTGGCCACCTAGTTACCCACACTAATTACCAAAATGCAGTCAACGGCAATCTCACTTTGACGTTGTTGCAAGTGCAAACGGGGGGGTGTGGGGCAGTTGGAGAGCTGACGAACAGTTCATTAGAAACATTCAAAGCAACAAGAAAAATTGTAGATGAGGTTTTTTTATATGTATGTATATGCCAAGCGCTTTTCGTTGATTGGAATAGGTGCACAAAAAGTCATTAAAAAGTGCCCCACTAGTATATTCTATCTGTATGTAATTAGAAAATAGAAACAGTCCAGGAACCTTAGAAGTCTTGTCTATGAAGACATGCAAGCAGCAATTTTATTTAATAGATATATCTTTTTGGATAGGAATAAAAGGCATAAATTTGGTTCTTTTTTGGAAACAACCATTAGATGAGTATACTTTAAATTTTTCAGCTAAGATTTTTAAATAAATTCCTATTCATGAATTTTAGATTAATTAATTCATATGATCTTTCTTTAGCACTTTTAGAGTTACCAAGAAACCATATAAAAAGGTTTCAGAAATTATATCTTAAGAGTTATCTCATTTCGAAGCCTTAGAAATGATTGAGAAAGATGACCAGTGTTCTTCCAGCAGTTTCAAAGTGTACGTTTCTTTTCCTGTCCCTAGAATTTGAATGGTTCTATTTATATTTCAGCATTTCTAGGTTTCTAACTACCGATCTATTGATCATCATCTCTTTAATCTTTTCTAATCTGTCATATCTCATCTTTGGAATCCAATGAATGATATATGGATCTTATTTCCATATATTTGGCATGCATATAATAAGAACCTTAAACAATTAAACTTAACCACAATGGGGACAATGGACAAGAAGAAGAGCAACCCTCTCTACCTAGAAGATGCTAACGGTAAATGCTGCATATGTGAGAATTGCGTGTTTTTTTTTTTCGTTGGTTTTCGAACCCTTTTCTTCCACTCTGCCACTCTCGCATTTTGCCCATTCTTCCGCCTTCCACTTCACTTCTTTCGGCTTGTTGCTTTGTTTTAACGGAAGCTGTTGCTGTTGTTTTTATGCTTTTTAATTTCCTTAACAATTTCTTTGTGCTTTTTTTTTTGTTTTCTTGGTTGGTTTCCATTTTTCCCCCTTTTTTTTTTGGTGATTGTTCCACTTCTTGTCGCACAGAGTGCACTCCAAAGCGTCTTTGCTTGACTTGGCTTTTCGGGGGATTGTGGGGTAGGGGGTAGGGAGTAGGATAGAAGAAGACGAAGATGAGGAAAAAGCAACACAACATGAATAGGTATATGTATATGTATTTGTATATATTTATACTTATATGTTTGTACGTGACACAATAATACCTTGAAGTGAGCTCTTAGTGACGCCGGCGCTAGAAGAAAATTGAGGCAATTCACAATTCATTCATCTTGCATAGGTTTTTTCGGTGTGTTTGTGTTTAATATGCGTATATTATACTTGACTTAATTAGCTGTTATTAAAATGAAATTGGAAAAGAAAAGGTTCTAAACAATTAAATAATCATTTTTCTTCCGTTTGAGAAAAAAGATACTTTTTTGTGTGTGTCGATCAGACAGACATGAGAGGCAGTTATATAGATAGGAGAACGGAGGAAAAAAAAAGATTTGTATCTAACAAATCGGATGTGAAAATGCAATTATAGTTCATTGAATGCTGTGAAAAATAAAGAGTTTCCTATTATAGAGGTAATTGGGGAAGATATCCTCAAAGCTATGTTTGAAAGCGAATTGAGGTATGTCAAATGATTTAATATGGATTTCTAGCCAGCTACAGCTTAACAACGATAGTTATCGATAATATTATTATGGAATATGCTTCACCGGTGAAGTTTACCTTCTCTAATGTGGCTAGCCAGACCAATTCGATAACGAAAACTGTATGGACATGAGATTCTATTTGAATATAATTTGATAATCGATAGAAGTGATCCACTATGAAAATCCGGAGATTAAATAGTGCTTTGGTATTTTGATACCATCCAAACTAACTTAGCATAAGTTGTAAGCCCAAATTTGACGGATATGTGTTTGCGCCATTTATGGAGCCCCATTTTTATCTTAGTTAGAATGTCGATTATATTTTTAACTCGTTTTTTGTGATACAAAATTATCTATTGATTAACACTAGACCAAACGGTTGTTATTTATATGAAGACCTACTCTAACAATTGTTCTCGAGGTAGAGTTCCTATAACTATGATGTTTATCCCCCTTAAAGCAATTGTTTAATCAGGAATGAAAGATACACATTTTTTACTATAGAAAATATTATCGCCAACTTTGAATTAGAAGAAAATATTCAAAAATTGCACCACGAAAGAGTATCTTAAAAATATTGAAATTTATGTATGTTCAAGGGCGTCAAAATATGTTTTGCAAACATATATTTTCTGATATCCTGATGGTTTCTATGGATAATAAGTTATAGACTCAATTTCTATTGATTTGTTTTTAGTTTCATTCCGGACTTTATATGCAATGATCTTTACCTAGTCGTGTCCTATTGGGGACTGATCGCCAAAAAGCTCTCTCTGGCTCCAGTTTCGCTCTCTCTCTCACTCTCTCTCCCTCTCACTTGGTCGAGGTGCGTACGATAGTGCGTGAGAGGGCGGTAAAAGCTTTAAAAAATGCGTGAGAGTTTGTTTTAAACAAAAAACTAAAATATGCCTATTGCCAAAGAGCTTTTTGCGCTCTCAATTAAGATATGCAAAGATGTATATGTATTTGTGTGTGTATCTGTGTCTATATAGTTTGCATTTGCCGAAAACCATTTTTAGATTTTCGATTGTTGTATTTGCAGTTGGAGCTTTAGCTTTAGTTTTTTTTTTTCGTTTTTTGTTTCTTTTTTATATTTATTGCGCGTGAATGTCATTTATAAAACAGGAAAAGCTTATGGCCACTGCAAAAGCTGTGAGTGTGTGAGTGCGTATGATTGCTACTGTGTGTGTGTGTTTGTGTGTGTGCGTCTACGCACATTTTTAATTATGTTGTGCGAGCTCAAGGTTTTTTCTATCGCTCGTTTTTTTTTTCGTTGATTTTTTTTGTTGCTGTGCAGGCGGCAGCGGGCATCGGCGTTGGCGATAGAGCCGCCCCCTCCCGCCCCACATCACTCTCCTGGGTACGCACTTTGAGCCAATTTAATTGTAGGCCAGTCCGGAGGCAAAAGCCAGCAGCAGAAGCAGCAGCAGCAGCAGCAGCAGTAGGCAGAGTTGTTGCTATAATTTTGATGCGTGAATTTGGCGCTGCGTTATGTACACATATAACTGTGCGTGTGTTAGAGTACATAGACACATATGGCTGTACATATGTATCTGCATATGGTTGCTCTTTTTTTATATGCTCCAACAAGTGTATACATATGCTTGTATAGGATGTCTGTCTGTTTCTATGTATGTAATCTATACGCCAATGCCTTTTTTGCTTTTGTAATTTATTTTTCAAATTTCATTTATTTGTTGCGCCCTTCTGATGTGCGTGTATGTATTAGCGCAGTTCTTTTCTATGATGTAATAGCTTTAAATTGACAAATTCTTTTGTTAAATTCTCCGCCTCATTTTTTATGACATTTTTATTAAAATTTATAACAAAATTTGAAATTATCTGTAGAACATTTTGTTTTAAATATTTCAAGATTATAAAATGTCTTAAAATACTATTCTAAAATTATTAAAATGGTTTTGAAATCTTTACAAACCCACAATTGAATGAGCTTTGGGCTCAATCAAATCTATTATTTTTAGATATTTTAATTCCTAATATAAATAAATATCGGGATAATACCTATTAGATTTTTTACTTCAATTTAATTCATTTGTCTTACTTCTGATATTTAACATTTTCTACAATACTTTTAACAACTTTTCTTCGTTTAGGTATCCCTATTATAATTCCTTTTATTATGTTATCTACAGTTTTATGGCACCAAAGAAATTTGCATGTCGAGCTTGAACTTGCCTTCATTTATATGTATTTAGTTTTCGCATTTTATGATGACCATTAAATGTTAAAAGACACGCACTTATTTTCGCCATGGACTTGCATTTTAGTTAGAAACTAAATGAAACTTACATGAAATTTCACCATAAAAATTCAAACACATACATGCGTAAATAATGTATGTATATGTATATGAAATAATCGCTTTTATGAACTGTTAATTAGGCTTATCAAAATTACCAACAAAACGCGCTAAAAAAAATTTCATTAAAAAACTAAAGGCCGCAAAACTATGAAAGCATGGGTCGGAGGGCGAGAAGTATGAAGAGGAAGAGCAGGAGATTGCGTTGGAAGTGCAGGGGTGTAGACGTTGATCATACAGAGTATGTGGACGGGCTGGGGACTGGGGGGGGGGACGGCAATGAAAACCTGTCAGTGTCAGTCAAAGCGACATTTTTTTTTTTCATAGCACTTAAATGTTGTCTTTACCTATACATAGACCACAAATACATAACTAGGCCTATGCGAGAGAGAGCGCATATGTATGCGAAAGAGAACGAGAGCGAGTGAGAGAGCGCGTGCGAGAAAGGGAGCGTGATTGTGGGGGTACAGTGTGACAGAGATAGAGAGAGAACTATGTGCAATGCTTTGGCAAACTAGCTGAATATTTTTTCTTTATTTTTTCTGCTGCTGTCTCTCTTTGCCTAGTTGCTAATTGTCAGTTGGCTTTTGCTCTACTTCGCTTTACTCTGCAGACACATACACAGGAACACCTTTGGCGAAACTTTTTGCATGCAAGCGAATACATAGGCAAAGAGTCACTCTATATGCATGTGTGTGTGTGCTTATGGGTGTGTGGGTGTTGCCATTTATGTATTTACATATACATATGTGTAGGTATGTATGTATGTATATGGTCGCCATAGTCGCCGCAATAGTTTGCACAAATAGAAAACGCATTTCATGGGCGGGCATCGTTTGGTTTGATAGTTTTTGTTTTTTTTTGCTGGGCTTTTGGGTTATCTGCATTGAACAGTTGAAATGAATGTGTGTACATATGAATACAAATATTTATGTATTTGTGTGTGTATGTATCGAGTCATAAAACTGCCATGAATGGGTCTGAAAAGCCCTGAAGCAAATGGTTTTTGCAAGAATTGATTGCTAATATTATGAATCGAAATAAAGGGATAGTCAAATATAGTTTTATAAAAGATTTCAAGCTCAAACTACTGGTTTAAAAACCATTTTGAGTTCTATTCGCTTAGATTTTATACAGAAAATCAATATTTGTCATTGGAAAACTCGTTCCAATATGATCTAATAAAGCTTTCTATCTCTTAACTTCTACTAATAGGCTCAAAAACAATAAAAATCGGTTTATTTCGGTTTACAACGCTTCACATCGAAATGGAAAAAAATTCATACTCTGAACTGTAAAAATATTTATGAACCGTTTAAAATTAAGAGCCGGAATCTCAATCCTGTAGAATGACTTCTCTTATGAATTAGAGAGATTTTTTTATTTAAAAGGAAGTTTTTTTTTACACCAAGTTTTCATAGGGACAACCAGTGAGATTTCGATTTAGCAGGGTACAAACTATCGGGTTATAAAATGCAACTACAACCAAAACCCTATCAAAAGTATAAACTTTCAATGGGCTAGAAAAATGTAAACAAAAGTGTGTGGGAAATGATTTTGCGTAACGGTTATTTGAAGCATTGTTTGATCAATGGGCAGATCCATCTACTCTGGTGCTTTATAGTAAACAAATAACTAATTTAAATTGCGTTTTTTTTTTCATTTCCCAGCAATTAATGCATTTCATAAACAAAAAAAAGTGCATAGGCAGTTATTTTCTCGATCGCTGACCCACCCCACCCCAAAATGCAACTCTATCTGACGGGTTAACCAACTTGAAACAACTGTAATAACAACAACAACAAAAGGCAGCAACAATAATCAGCGGGGGACAACTGCTGGAAAAGGTTTTGCCGCCGTTTCAACTGTCTTGCATCGTTTCTGACTTCTTGGTAATCGTTCACAATTAAAAATTCAAACCAACTGCAGTGGCAAGTCATAAAAACGAAACAATTATTACAGAGCAACAGGCGTGGGGAAGAGTAGGGTGGGGGAGGTAGACACTTTACGCAAGTGACGACGACAAACTAAAGAGGAAAATGGAAAAGAATTCTCTATGAAGAAGCTGCGACTAGTGAGTTACTCTCTAGTAAGCTAGAAAGAGTTAGAAACTTGTGAAACATTTATTAATTTTACACTAACGCCATCTAGCGGGGTTTATCTTAGTCAATCCTGACGCTATTTCTTAAAAAAATGTAAGGAAAATGAAGTACCTTAACGGAATTCAATGGAAAAGACTTATTTTCAACGATCCTTAATCGACTTAAACGGATTTTGATAGTCTGGGATGACAGTTTGGTAGTTTTCTTAATATTTTGACGGATGGTTTGTGATTTTTAAAAAACTGACATTGTTTTTTACCTCAAAAGTCTCCCTACCCAATATCTGGCGTTGCCACTTTGTTTTAGTTATGACGCTGATGACAGCCGTTTACACTTGATCCCCACATGCAGATATCCTTGAAATGTGGAGAAGGTCTTCTACTGTTTTTCAGAGATTCCCATATGCTCCTCTATGCACTCTATAAGTACAGGGTATCACAATAAAGTCACAAATATTGCATTGCGTCAGAGAGTCTGATGCAGCCAGCCAGAAAGAGATGGCACACATAAAGTGAGGCAGAGTAAATGCGTGAGTGATGGCAAAAGAGAGAGAGAGAGAGATAGAAAGACACATTCTAAGAAAAAGAAACAACGATTGTGCAAATGCACGTGAACAAGATAGAGGGAAAAACTAAAACTGAAACTTCCGACAAGTGAAAATGCAAGGCCCCCAAAAGAAAGAGACGGGGAGACAAGAAACAAAACAAAAAATGTATGTTGTGCATTTAATTAAATGCGGAAGACCCACAGAAAAAATACGAAAAAAAATTGTTACTACATTTAAGCGCACGCATAGAAAAATACACACACACACACACCGGAGTGAGCGGAATGGAGAGAGAGGAAAAAAAGTACACACAACGCACAAAATTTGGAACACGCTGTGGCCTAAGTAGGTCAAAGTGGCAGCGGCAACAGCAACAACAACGACGCATTTAACAAGGGGGGCGAGGAGGTGGGGTGGGGTGAGGAGGCGAAGCAGCAGACCAAAAGTATTGCGTGTCAACTGCGACGCAGAAGAAGAAGAAGCAACAGCAGCAGCAGCCGCCACAACGCACCACAACGCAGCAAAAAATACATTATTAGAAATAATACAATTGAATATATGTATGTATGTACATATGCAAGTATTTTTGTTAATTTATGCCCAAACAATGTTTGCACTACCATAAAAAGGGGTGTGTTAACTACTGTAGGAACTACCCTGCCAAAAATAGGGTATACACTTTGGGAGCAGAATGCATTTGATGCCGAACAAACAAACAAGTTTCTTCGTAGTGAGCACACTACGCCAACAAGGGTAGTGAATTTGTCCTTCGACCATCTATTGGTCTTGAAAGAGGTAGTTAATCCTCGAAATAAGCACGTGAATCAACGCTAGTTAGTTCCTTAGATTAAAGGCTATTGAAATTGTTCAGATCTATAGCATTTTCAAGATATTTTCGATTAACTTAATATATTTTAAGGAGTTTTCTATCGTTCTTCTATCAAAACTCAAAATAAATAGTTGCAATATGTTTCAATCGCAGTATAAAACGGAATAATCTAAAACAATCTATAATATTCGTTTTTCAAAAGAAACTTGGAAACTATTCTAGTTAGACTTAACCAATTTCGCACTAAAATCTCTTCTCATTGGACTTTCCTAACGTCCTTATAAAGATTTGCTTCAAAAAAGTATAAAAAGAATGTTTTACCAGCACACAATTAGTGATAAAAACCTAACCTAACCTAACTAACTATTCAAGAAGTTGCACTGAAGTAGGGTACACAAACTTCGTGATAAAAAGACCAACTCTTATCACCATTGTTATTAATATGCAATGTTTGACAAGTTTGTTAACAATAAATCATAACGCACAAAAAGTGCGTAGACGACTAAAATTTGTTTCGGTTTTTCTGTCTTTTTTCTGTATTTTTGCATAAATTATAAATAGTATTTTTGTTGTTGCTGCTTTTAATTGGTTGCCAAGTGTGTGAGTCGGTGTAATTGTTTGCAAATGTTTGTTCGTTTGTTTGTTTGAGTGTGCGCCGCAGCGACCACTTTCTAAAAAAAATAAAGTAAGTAAGTCGCCGGGCCGACTTGGATATACCATGCATTAGGTGAAGAGATGTATATTAAATTTCTTTCAAATGCTATCTCGCTCACTCTTATGTGTAAACGAGCACTTTAGCGCCCCCCGACCAAATCGGTGATTTGCAGCATATGCTATCTCGCTCTTTTTCGCGTGCATCTGCCTTGCACCGCTATGAGTGAAAAACGTTTCTATGTATAACTCGGTCATTTTTATTCCGATTCTTGTGATATTTGATGGGATGATAGATATACGTGACATGTATTAGTGTGCCGAATTAAATTACGATACGATAAATATTTCGGGTGAAAATCGAATTTTTCGAATTTCGGGGGCGGAAGGGGGCGTGGCCAAAATTTGAAATAAACTTGGTCTGCGTGCACACTGCACGCATCTAATGTCCAAATCCGAAAGCTCTATCTTTTATAGTTCCCGAGATATGGAGGCTCAAAATATTGTTTTCCAAATAGCGGGGGCGGAAGGGGGCGGGGCGAAAAAAAAAATAAACTTGATCAGCGTACACACCAAACGAGTCTACATGCCAAATTTGGTAGCTCTAGCTTGTATAGTTGCTGAGATCTAGGCACTCTATCGGACGGACGGACGGACGGACGGACGGACGGACAGACAGACGGACATGTCTCAATCGACTCGGCTATTGATACTGATCAAGAATATATATACTTTATAGGGTCGGAGAAGCTTCCTTCTCCCTGTTACATACATTTTGGCGACTTTAATATACCATTTCATTCTATGAATGCATGGTATAAAAACATTGAAAAATTTGTGACAACCAAAACTACAGCCAAAAGAAAAGTGTTAACACTTTCAGCTACATGAAACATAAAAGCCTACAATTTGCATAAGACACAAGACTAGAGCCAGGCCTAGCAGACATAGGCCTTAGCTCACTCGGAAGATTTCGTTAAGATAAACGGATGAGGAGGGTCTTGCCGGAAGTTTCAAGTTGAAAGTTAAATTGAACAGAAATATGAGTACCCGGTACCTGGGTTTTATCTCAACTCATGCAATCTAAATATCAAAAATTCGATTAGAAAAACTTATTTCTATACATTTGCTGTTGAGCTTATGCAAAGATTAAAACCTCCCCAAACTACCTAAAGAATATAGAAAAACTAGCTTCAATTAATTATTTAAAAATTTTAAAAAAATAAAGAAAAATAACTTAACGCCTGTTCTGTATTCTATGTAATATTTTATATATTCGTCGAATTATAATTAACAACGAAAATAATTTCATGTAAACTCACCTTAAAATCCAATTGCAAATTTTCGCATTAATCCAAAAGTTCAGAATCCTTAATCGTTTTCTCTCTTTTTTGTGTTGATGTGTTTTTTTTTTTGAGTTTATAAATTTGGTACAAAAAATGTTTTACAAATTTGATTTTGTTGTTGTTATTAATATTAATTTGTGTTGATTTCTATTTTGTTGTTCCGGCAAATGCACTTTATGCCGTAAACAAATGCTGGATTTGTTTTAGTTTTTGTATTGAATATTTTATCAAAATTGTTTAGTATATAATCTTATATAACTTGCAAGCATATCATATATTTAGATACGTATAAATATATATATATCGATATATTTTTATATATATATATATTTTTTACTTGATCGAAACGAAATTTTTGATGCAAACTAACACACACACACGTTTTGCTGCTGCTGCTGTTGTTACTATTGTTGCTGTTGTTGTTGTTGGTTGTAATTGTTGCTGCTAATTGTTGCTGTTGTTGTTGATGTTGCTGTGTTTAGTATTGCTGTATGTCCGAACCAATAATTTTGAATAGTTGACCAATTTCTGAGTGGCTTAAATTTTGGGGTTTTTTTGTTGCGTTTTTCAAAGGATTTCCATTAACTGAATTTTATTTGATTTGTTTGTTAATTAATTTGCCGGTTGTTTTTTGTTTAAGTTTTAGTTAAAAAGTTACATTTGATACGTTATGTGTGGACGTTAGATAAATAAATATAGATACATGTATATATATATATATTCTTTTTTTTATTTTATATTTTTGCACGCACTTTTCCTAAATTGTTTCGTTTTTTGCTTCTTGTTTAGATTAAATTGAAATTTTCATTTTTTCTTCTTTTTTGTGTTTCTGCCAATTTGAATTTTTGCGTTGCTTTTTTGTTAAAAAGTTTTCTTCAGTTCATGTTTTTTAATTTCGGTTTTTTTTTGTTTAGTTTATTAAATGTTCATAAATTGTTGGTGCTGCATTTTGTTGCAGATGTTGTTGCCGTTTTTGGTGCCGTTGTAAGTTTTTGTTGCTGTTGTTGTTGGTGTAGCGATTAGTTTTTTGAGACATTTTCACAGTGACATTTGGCTAAAACATGGAAAGAAAGAAAGAGAACGAGAGAAATATAAAGTTTTAGTTGGAAAAGTCTCAAAAATTCGAAACAAACAATTTTATCAACTGCCAGAATGACAAAAAATAGCTTAGTTTATGATAAGTCTCCAAAATTCTCCACACTCAAATAATTTCTCATTATTTCTCATTAAGTATAATTACGATATCTCCACAAGTCTACACCACCTATTCCCGAAAAACAATCGTATAAAGAAATCCATCTCTACTTGGGGAGGATTTCAGAATTGCAAATTTTTTTATTGTTTTTGCAATGTTAATATTAATATTGAAATATTATACTTTTATAATTGACAACAATTCATTCATAAGAAATTGAATTTCTCCTTATCAGCGTGAAAACTATGAAGTCAAATTTTTGATAGCAGAGATCATTTATTTCTAACTTAGTTTTGATTATACAAATATAAAAATTTATATTTACATACATATGTACATATATACAGATGTATGTATATATTTAAATGTGTTACGGTCAAGTAATTACTCAATACAACTTGTTTCGCCCTCTTTTCTAAGCTTTTAAGTGCTCAAACAACATTTGAAATTTTTATCGCTTTTGTTGGGTGTCTGGATAATGTGTAAAAATTGAAAATTATCAGCTGGTAAATGTAATTGATTGTCCAGCTGTTTGTATTATGGATAAAAGGAAACATCTATGGTCATGGATTGAAACATTTTTTAAAAGCTTTTATTAGAATCCATAACTAACTAAATTTGGTAACCCTCTAAAAAACTGTAGCGCGAAAGCCATCTGGGTTCCGCTCAATTCATAGAAAAATATCTGGTTAAAATTCGTTAATGATTAATATTAGATCCAACTTGAAAAATATTTTTAAAAATTATACTCAGACTTCCAGTCATTTTAAATGATGAATGTAAATTATTTCATATCATAAACAATTTTAAATCTCTTATTGAGATTATTGTTTATTATTATTATTATTGTTTTTAGATGCACTGCTAAATGATATGTTTTTGGTATATTACTTTTTCTGCATGTTGTCTTAGGGTTTAAAAAGCTATGAGTTATAGTAGCCAAACTTAGGTATAAAAGATATCACATATTTATCGGGTTGTTTCTAATAATAACAGTTCTTTAGAAGCCGGCTTATACAGAGGATCTCCCAGTGTTAATGAAGATATCGATTTTTGTTCCTATTAAACAAGTGCGGCCCGTAAAATTTGTTGTTTCTAGTTTTATCCTGGATTGCACTGCTTAAGGGCACACACAATCACAATCACACACACATACATATGTACACATACGAAAAGGGGTTCAATTTGTTTAGTCCATTTCCTTTTTCAGGTTTAGGGGAGGGTGGGCAGGGGCACAGGGTAGAATCTGTGTTCTTGTTGTTGCCGATTTTACTATTGTTGTTTCTTGATTAAAAATGCAGACGTTTTGCTTTATGCATAAAATTTGTTTTTTTGTTTTGTCATTCTCCTTTTCGTTTTCTACGTTTTGCCAAACTTTTTTTTGGTTGCCTGTTTGGCTTTCTTTTTTTTTTTTTTGGGTTGCAGCGTTTTACCGATTGTAATTGCAGTAAAAAGAGAGGTGAGGAGGACGAGAGCAACCCCATTCATGCACACACACACATACACAATCATACAAGATGTACATGCATACATTTGTAGTGGAACTTTGCGGTTTTACTTATTATACATGCATTTAAAAACTATAGCAATACGGGAAAAAAGCCGATAAACTTTTTTGGTTTTTTTTTACCTTTTCATCACTAGTCAAAAAAAAAGCAATTCTGACTTTTACACACACACTCACACAAATATGCACATTAATGGACACTTGTCTGTTTTACTACTCTTTTATTTTGCATAAATTTATTTGATTTAAAACTTATTGAAAATCATAAATATAAATGTTTGGTTAAATAAAAACTTTGCATTTCATTTATAATGATTTTTCTTTTATTTATTTGGCTTTATTTAAACTTTTTGCTTTAAAATTTCACATGAATTGCATTGCATTGTAGGAAATTAATAATAATTTATTTTTATTCTTTTTCGTTTTGTTCGTTTCGTTTAATTTTAAAATTTGATGAATTTTTTGTATGTTAGTTTTTTTCCTCTGCTGTTGCAAATTTTATTTATAATTTTTTGGTTTTTGGTTTTTACACGAGAGACAAGACAAAAATGCACATGCACATGCCTGCTGCTGCCTGCGAGCTGCGAGCACCACCGAAACCGAGAGCCGAAAAGCGAATAGCTGAAAAAGCGAATAACGGATGCAAGGCAAAGTCTCAGCGATAAAGATGGAGACAAAACAAACGAACTTGCACGAACTAGCTCGAACCTAGTCAAACCTCGTCAAACCTTATCGAACAGCGCTCGAACCACATCAAACATTCGCCGGAAACTGCAGAAATTCACGATGCACAGTGGTCACAATTAAATTTATATTGTGATAAATTCTTCAAAATTAGTACATTCATTTAACTTATACCTATACTAGATCGAAATCGATCTTGAAATATTGGGGATAAGAAAGGTCTAAACAGAGCAAAATATTATTAGTTTTCCAACTCTTTCAAATCCATCAAGTTGTCAATAAAACAGGATATTTATGTATATTGACCCACTGTGCGAGAAGTAAAAAAACACGTGTGAAAGAGAGAGAGAAAACGAGTCTTGTTGGACTCTCTGAGAGCGAATATGCCCTTGCTCTTTCGCGCTCTCTCTCTCTCTCTCTTTATAATCCAATTGGAATGCAAGCGGCATAACTTGCATTTGTCCAATTGGGCAGCATTTAAAGGATGATATTTTTGAAAAAAATTATAGAAATTCTTTTACCTTTACCTTATGTTATACCTTTTGTTTATTAAACAAAACTGGAGCTATCAATTGGGGAAACGATATGATGTCATAAAGAATTGCAACATTCTGAATGGTTTTGTATGTATGCACTGCCGCCCCTTTTTAGCCGAGGATACACACACACACACGCATACTCACACGCATATATCCTTGCTGTTGTATTGGGGTGAGTTTTATGTGTGTACTCTCACCGAATTGCATAAGGCCGCATGAGGTAATAACTGGTAACTGCTATTGAGTCCTGCCCCGAGTCCTGAGTCCTTTCGAGCTTGGCAACGTTTGGCTCTCTTCAAGTGGAAAAAAAGGGGCAAAGAAAAAAACCTAATATGGAAAAACATAACTTTGGTTTTGCTAGAAAAAAAAAACATCATCCTTGCCAGAGGGGGGTAAATATGCAGAAATATTACGTCGGCTCTCTGTGCCATATGCAGATGCATTCGAAGAGAAGGATGTGATTATGCAGCGATTTGCAGCAGCACTTTTGGGGGTAAATCCTTACCCCGTTGCACGACTCACAAAAGATTTCTTCAAGTATTGCAAACTTGTCATCGAGTCATCTCTGTTTGATAATCAAGCAGAAATAGATGGGATTATGCACTCAGAGAGTTGTGAAGGAATTCGTTGGAGGTAAAGCGGATTTTATTATTATTTTAGGGGTAAGTCCCTACGACGTTTATGGATTGCAAAACCTGTTTGAGACGATGGCACCATATCCTGTTGCGTCGATATTACGGAATAGTGACATTTACGTAGCTTAGGGGCAAAGATTATTTAATATGCAATAATTAATAATTGATCTTGTATGACTAAAGCAACCTGTTGAAACTATCTGAAACTTGGCATTTAGATTAAAGTTGTAAATTGCAAATTGCTTGTAAAGTTGTCCTCTAGTTGCAATTCCCAATTAGTTTTAGCGGAGACAATAAGTTATAATTGTACGTAAGGAAGATATATGCATATGGGGTGCTTTATTTTAAACAAATAACTATAATTTATGAATCGTGTTCATAAACGAAAGGTATGTAAGCCCCTTTGGGTTTACTCTTTATTCTTCTTCTAGTCTTTTTCAAATTGCATTGCTTTTCTTTTTTTTTGTTAGTTCATTAAGTTTCTTGGTTCCTAAAAAATTCTTTTACCTTATGCGGTAGTTGTTACTTTTCACTAATGTTGTGATATTTGATGAAAATTACCTCAAAAAGGCTTAATTTTTACTTTCATTATTTTGTTAAGGGGTTAGGTGTGTTTCCAAAGGGGTTTAGCATCATCATAGAAAGAAACAACTAAAAGGTGAAGGATCTTTAATCGACTTATTGTTCTGATGCACATTCCCACAGAAATGTGGCAAAAAACACGCTTGTTCTTAATCAATCTATTCAAAAATATTGTGAACAATAAACCCTTAAAAGAAGCCGCCGATCTCAAGGCTTTCGCTTTCCATCAACTTCCCTTATCATAGGCAATTGATTCCATTCACAACGAATTCCCACAAGTGTCCCACCAATCATAATATCAAATTCCCTTGCTGAACACACACAATCAACATGTAATTTTTTCCCTTAAAAAATCACAAAAATTAACCCAAAAGAAATATGTTTTATGTTTCTTTGTGTAACAATTAATTAAAGGTTGATTATTTAGTTAAAAGATCCCGGAAAAGAAATAAAGCAAAAGCAAAATGCAAAGACAAAAAGACAGAGGGAAAGAGCGTGTGAGAGAGAGAGAGAGGGAAAGAGAACTAAAGAACTGTTGAAAAACAACTCGTTTCTCCTTCGAGCAAATTTTGCGCGCATGATCTCTTTCTCGCTCTCTCTCTCTCTCTCTCACACGCTCACTCTCTGTATTTGTGCTGCTGCTGCTGCCATTTTCTGCATAACTGCGGCGAGAGAGAACAAATGACAAAAGTTTACCCGATGTGTGAGTGTGTTGTGAGAGAGAGAGAGATGTGATGGGTGATTTTACGCAATAAGAAAAGCTTCACTGGCACACACCAATGCAGGCCATTATATGCGTGTGCCTAGATGCTTGTATTAGTGACTCGTTGCGTGTATTGCGTATTTTTGGCAGCAGCAGCATACAATGGCCGACAACGTCGACGTTGACAGAGGCGCAGCGCAACAGGGACGGATTAACTCCTTTTCTTGCATCAAAGTTTATCTCAATTTCCACGGATTATTGTCGGGTTAGATTTTGTGTTGGATTTATATTTTAATTTGCAGCTGCTTTAAAAGCAAATTCATTTCCTTCCCTCGCTGACAGCTCCGCCAAAAACATGTCCCCTGCAATGCGCTCCTGTTCTTAGGCTGAGGTCTTTGGGCATCAACTTTGTTGTTTTTTTCTTTTTGGTTTTGCAGTGCTGCACGCACTTTTTGAAACACCCCCTCCATTGGTCCCCCCTCTGCCAAAAACCAACCAACCGACCGACCAACCCGTCTTCGTCTTTTGCCGACGTCCCTTCGCAATGTTTTTGCTTAGCTACACAAAAATTGTTTTTTCCTCTGTTGTTGTTGTTGTTGGAAAGGCCTATGTACCAAAAGTTTGTTGTTGTGGGGGAGTATTGGGGCGGTGGTTGTGTGTGTATGGCATTTTATATGCTCCAATTTTGTTGGGCACCCAACCCTGCTAGCACCCCCCCCACACCCTCCCACACCCACCCACCGCTTCTCTTCATCGTCGTCAGGCACAGTTGGAACGCACTTTTGCAGCTTGCGCTTGTATATACATAAGTGTATCTGTGTGTGTGTGTGTGGGGCGCGTGCGTTTGCTTGTGTATGTGTGTGCTTTTTTGGGTGTGCGTTTTTCGTGAAATTTTAGCATTTATTTGTTATGTACTTTTTGGCTGCGTCGACTGACGCTGACTGCAAAGTTGTTGTTGTTGCTGCTGCCGCTTGCGCTGGTATTGGTGATGGTGATGGTGTTGGTGTGCGTAGGCCCAAAACTATTTGGCAATTACATACAAGTAAATATGTGTTTTTGTTTTTTGGCGCGGGGGACTGTACCCAAAAAAATGCGCCGCCAAAACCAAAAAAAAAAAAAAAAAATAAAAGCATTTTATGTGTGTATACTGCATTTCAGTGTGCCATATTTAGGTGTGTGTATACCCCGAATAAATAGACCTACAATGTAAAGACTGAAAGGGTATACGGTAAACTTGAAATTTGTATCCAGAAATGCGATGAAATAAATACTCATATGTATGTACATACCCTAGGTCTGGAAGAAAGAATCCATCGGTATGTGGGCGGATGTATCATTTATGTATGTATGTACGTACATATCTAACGAATTAGGCATTAGTGAAGCATTAAAGCGCATTCTAAAACCTATGTTATTCAACACTGGAAAAGTATTCTATGAAGATGTTTTTATGTTATTTTATCTACAAAAAGCGTGTTTTATGGCCAAACATTTAAAACTTTCACTTAAAATGATCTTATTTATTCCATTTATTATAGAATTACAAAAGAATTCCATACTTTTGTATTAAACAATATATGAAAGAAACATTTCACTGTGTTAATTTTGATGTTAATTTTGGCATGTGGTCATATGATAATCAATATGAGTAAATATCTCGTTTATTTTCTAGGACGAATTATATTTTGTAATGATTCTTTAATTTATCTTAAAGGTGCAGAACCACTTCTTCTTTGGATCCACCTCCAAAAATGGTTCTAGTCATCTTAGTCACTTATTTATTTTGACTAAAAATTCACCATAGTTAGTCTCGAATATAATTTAAAACTAATTAAATTGTTTCTGTTGGTTATTTATTGTTTTACAAAGTTAGAAAAAGCATTTATACTAAACCAAATAAAGGGAAAATATGAGTTAAGGAAGTTAAAAAGTTGATGATTTGTATAATCTAGTTTCTATATTTTCATAAAGTTTGAATTAAGCTTTAATATTACTCTTTACTAGAAACAAATATTTAAAACTAAATCGTTTTGGAGCAATTAAAGCAGAGGCACGATTATATTAAGCAGTACAAAGCAGTGTTTTCCCTCTCTATGTCTCTCCATTTCGTATTGAGAAAAATTGCACAAAAATAAATATTTTCACTCAACTGCCTGTCAATACACACTCCAACACCCTCCACCCCACACACACATACATATATTTTATTTTTTTTCATGGACAAACACCCCCAACCCCCCACAATCACCCTCTCTGCCATCATCTCCAACGCTTCTGTTGTTTTTCGTTGCGTTTTCAGATAAGATGATATCATTTGTTTTTGTACCACACACACACACATACACACCCACACACAGATACAGATACATAATTCCCATCTATGTATGTATGTATGTTTGGGGTTTTTTTTGGGGCTGTGGCTGCTCATTTGTGGCGCTTGCAATGAGTGCGCTTCAATGTTTCCCTTTCAATTGGGTTGAACCAATTTAATGAGCAAAAATTTTCTGACAATGAAAATGAGTAGGAAAATGAAATTGTTGCATATGTTTGGCCCAACACGTGTGTCTGTGTGTGTGTGTGTGTCTAGTCTAGGGCAGTATAACTGTAATTGGGATTCATTAAATTCCCAACAAAAGGTAAGCAACATATTGATAAAGACCAAGGGAATGTGTGTTGTTGCTGCAATGGTAATGTGAGAATGTGAACAAGTGTAGGCTATACTATGACCCATAAGATAAGGTCTCTCATATTGTTCAGGATCTTATAACGAAGCTTAGTTTTAACACCCAATTAACTTCTAACTGTTTTCTGTTTAAGGGCGATGATTTAGAAAATTTTAAAAAATAGGTTTGGAATTTAAATTGCCATTAAAGTAATATAATTTGAAGCTCACCTCTATATACATTGTAAAAATTACATAAAAAACAAATATAAAATTAGTTAACATTATAAATAATTTAATATTTTTCTATCCCAATTATTCTATTTTCCAATTCTGTTTCCAGTCTCAATTTTTTATTAAATATTTTCAGAAATGTCTCTTTCGGCAGGGAAATTCATTTACTTTCTTTTTTTCCACTAGGATCGCAGGTCCTTGCTTAAATGGCTTAAATATTAAGGTTCTTACTTGATACTAATTAGAGGAATTTCTTAATTTTAAAATATATCCCCAAATTCTATAAATGATAGGAAAACTGTCACAAACTATCTTGATGGTGACAAGAAACGTTTAAAACAAAGAAAAACTTAAGTAAACTTAAAACTAATTAAATAAAACTTAGGCATTAAAAAAAGGAAGAATAAAAAATAATAGGAAATGCTTAAAGTGTAAACAAAAATAATTTTAAAATAATTTAAAGCTAAATTTTTAATTTTGTTAATACAATACTCACTTCTAATTGTAATTCTCATTTAGTTTAAGCGTAGAAGATATGATATGGTCATTAAAATTTTGGAGTCTTTGCAAAATCTGATGATAACACTTAGAACTTGCTGTTTTTAGTTATAAGATTGACCTCTAGCAAGATAATATTTAAGGTTTGAATTTATTATATTTTTATATCATTTGGCAAATCCACTGAAAGACCCTTAAATATCTAGTTAGTTCTAATGAGGACTTAACCTTTTACCCACAAAAACTGAATCCAACAAGTGTCATTTTAGAAACCCTATTTCACATTCGGATAAATGACTCTTAAAAAACAATTTATTTCTACTGCAAATGGAGACAACCTCAAGATGAGAGAGAGAGAGAGAAACAGAATTCAACTTCACTTTGACATCAAAGCTTAAAAATGCAAAAGAAGGCATCAAGAAAAATTCGAAGGAAACCGCTGGAGATTGCCGAAGCCCCAAACCAGCTGATGACTCGATGGGGGAAAACTCAAGAAAATTGTGACGTTGACAGGACACCAACAAAACAAGAGACAACAAAAAAGAAAGGAAACGAAAATTTTAACATAATTTCAAAACAATGACGCAGGGGAAAAGAACGAGAAACCCAGAAAAAAAGGGGAAAAATATTACCCTCTCTATTTCCATTCATTCATTTATTTCTTTTCGGTTTTCTTTTACTTGTAACAAAAGGATAGAAGGATAACAACAAGAAGGAAAAAAAGGGGTTCAAGGACATTTTACACATAATTTTTACTACCTTACACACGCAGACAAAAGGAAGCGATGCTAATGTAATATTTTTTGAGGATGTGCTCGAAGGACTTCTCCTGTTGCTTCCAACCAGTTTAATGCTCTATTACGCACAATCAGCGATGGGGTAGTAAAAATATATATATAGGTATGTATGTACGAGTATAATAAAATTGACGAAAACTTCTAGGACGACAACATTGATTGCCTTTTCACCTTTGGGTTCGCCGCTGTCGACCTGGCAAATCGATTATAATGATTTGGGTGAATGAACTTGGAGCTTGTCCAACAGTTTTACACCATTTTGTTCAGTAATTTGCATATTTATATTTGTATTTATATAATTAGAGAGATGATTGCAGTATGGTTTATATAATAAACTTGAATTCTGCTCAATGAATTGAAGCGCATTGTAGTCTGTGTGTGAATTAGAGCAAATAGCTGCGCCGAATTGGGTCAGGCACGCATCATATGATGATGGGCTGCATAGATATGACGACGAAACACTGACACTGACTGACGACCGACCGTTCGAACGACTGTTTAAATGCGGCAGACAATGCGACGCAGCGCAACGCATCAATTGTGGGGGAGGTTCAACTAAGAGAAACAGAGAGAGAGAGAACGTAGAGCGCTTAGTAGGCGGCGGTGCATGCAATTTACAAGTACAGTGAGGCTTCCATTAAAGTCTTGGACTTTGTAGCCCATGATACTTGGGTTATTATGAGTTTATGGTGCTAAAATTTACAACCATTTTCGGTGTTGTTCGCATTTTCGTTTCATGGAACTTAAATTCAAAACGCTTCTTATGAGAAGTTACAAAGTCTCAGATTCACCTCTCCCAACGAATTGTATTAATGCACTAATAAAAGAATTTTTTTGTGTCGACTATTTCTCTTACATAAAATTTACAACTATTTTCAATGTCGTTCGCATTTTCGTTTCATAGAACTTAAACTTAAATAATAAAGTAATAAATGAATTTTCTGTGCCGATCATTTCTTTCGATAACTTTTATTTAACTTTAGTAAACCAAAACAATTTTCAGTTGTATTTTTGAATGTAATTTGCTTGCTCTAAGTAACTATATTAGGGATGTGGTGTCCATATTAATAGGTACACTTAAGAAAAACCTGATAGCAAGGAAACAAATGCTTTATTTTCGTAATTAAATTGAGGATTAGTATTCAATGACTATCTCAGAATTTTAAAAGTTTATTTAATTACGTTACGATGTGTAATTATGCACAATTTAAAGAATTTTCTACCGTTTTGACTTTCATGAGCTCTCCAATCGATGAATATTACTTAAAGTTATTACAATCTGGGGGAGGTTAACTGAAAAATAATCGTCATTAAATACACTATTAGCTTTTTTTTTGTTTTTACCCCCAAGACAAGAGTTTTGCTTAAATGCTTGGAAAAAAGTGCAAGTTTAGCTTTTATTTAAATAAATAAAGGCAAATTTCTTAGACGGTTGGTAGTGTGTTTTACACGAGGGTTTTTTGGGTGGGTCAGCCAAGGAACAAGCATAACCATGAAGAAAATATTTTACACATGGTTTCGATTTTTATTAGACACTTAAGAAGACATTGTCGATCCAATAAATCACCTAAAAGAGTAACTAAAATGTCGTGTGCCAAAGATAACTTTCAGTTTTTTTTTTGTTAAGATAATCAAACAAGTTAAGGCTATCAATTTAAATGAGTCCGTCCACTTGGGATATTTTCTATTCATAGGTGAAACTATTTAAATGTAAATAAACCCTCATCGTGCCAAAGTCTCATTGGGGCATTGGAGAGGCTTTTGCATCAGCTGTTTCCGTGGTGTAGCGGTTATCACATCTGCCTAACACGCAGAAGGCCCCCGGTTCGATCCCGGGCGGAAACATGTATTCTTTTTTATTTTTTCTTTGTTCATTTTTGAAATTAATTATTATAGTATTTTTTCCCCCACACGCAAATATTTTTTTTTCTTCACTGAGCCTTGCCACCTTTATTTTATTCACTTTTACCTAATCGATTATTTGACGAGGATCATCTTCATCTATGTAATTTTGTTCTCTGTTTTTTACTAGATATAACAAGGATCATCTATGTAAACTAGATATGTATGTATATGTAAGTATAAATAGAGGTGGTAAAAATGTCAAAGTTTTGGCATTAGCTATCAATGGTCTAACATTAATTAAATTAACTTTAAAATCATTGTATGATTTAATATATGATTTGATTGAACACGAAATGGTGGAACGAAATGTTCCATTTATTTTTAAATATTTCTTCTGCAAAAACGATTTAAACGGAGGCCTCAGTAATTAAGTATTAAATTAATAATATTAAAAGCCCTTCTATTTTAATTAATTACATCGAATTTAAGATAAAAACAAATTCTGTTGTGCTGAAATGAAACATTTTTCCAATGTCCGATGGTAGTATATAAGGTCTTTAGTGCGCTTTAGTTAATGCCACCTGTAGTTAATTTATTCATTCATTCATAATGAAGTTATGAACGTGTTTGGTGGTGGTGAATGTGCTTTCCCTGTGGTGGTTAGTGGGTGGTTGGGTGGGTGGTTGGGTGGTTGGTAGGCTTGCTTTCTCATCTAATTCATCCATTTCTTTCTGTCATATCTTCTCTTTGTCTCTCTCCCCAATGCTCATTCTCTCTTTACCTAACTCCCCATGCAATTCTTATATGGTTCTTCTTGTTCTTGTTGTTGTTGTCAGTGAGGTCTAAAATTGGGTCACTGCATACATATGTACACCCATTTAGCGCGTGTGTATGTGTGTGTGTTGGTCGGGTGGATGTTGCAATAGTCTTCTATTGCTGACGCAGTTGTACTATAATTTCTGTAGCTTTGATCTTCAGTTCGTTTGGCCTCGGGGCAATACTACTCATTCACGCTGCGTGCCTTCGCGTCGTTGCGTCGCTTCGTCGTTGTGTGGCAACACTCAGAATGCAATCTATCAATCGACGGCGGCGGTGGTGGCCTCCGCTGCCTCCGTTTTGCTGGCGTTTAGGTCTCTCTGCAATTATGTAATCTGGACCTGCTGTGAGGCATTGCCCAAAAGCCAAATATTACAATAAGTGAGGAAATTTTAATAATAGAAAGCAACATTCACAGAATTGTTAGTTAAATATTGATAAAGTCTAGAGCAAGAAATTACAGAACAACTTAATAGTGCATTGAGATCGAAAATTGGTTTGATTTATCCAACTATTAAGCAATGTCAAGTGCAGTCTACTTATTCTTCGCTGACATAGGAAATATTCAAAATTTAGGCAGAGAGATTCCAATATAAAACGCAGAAAAGAATCAATCTGTCTCTCATCTAAGGCAAACTCCTAACTGATCTTAAATACGGATTATTTAAATTCAGAAATCGCTAGAAGTTAAGTTGAGAAATGGTTTAGATTCTCCCAAAAGGTTCCAAATAAATTAACTTTGTAACAATTTTATAAGAGCTTTATCGATATTTGCAAAATGCAATTAGAGAAAAAAAGAAGAAAAGATAAATTTTACTTAGACTTGGCCTAGAAGTTTCGCCTAATAGGCACATTTTTTTTTAAAATATCCCTGTTACGGTTGCAATAGAATACCTATCAATTCCTTATATTGTTTTTTTAAATAGAAGATTTTATTTAAATTTCAGTCAGTTAGCAAGTTTGTCTATAGTTGCTTTTTTGATCCTTAAGTCCTTAAGACTATTACCGTTCAATTAAAAATTATATATATTAAAAATAAAAATTCCAGCTTTGTTTTTTTAATGTAATTTTTAAAAAGTTCTTAGAGATTTATGTCACGACTTTAATATAATATTTACTAGGGTTTTTATATATGTATTTGAAACTGAATCTGAATTTCTCGAAATAAATTGAGACTGCTGACCAGGGAGGCCAGGAATCATTAATTTCTGTGAAGACAACGATGAAGGGAGAAAGTTTTAGAAAAAATAAGTGAGCAAGTTAAAGTATTTTTCAAAGCACCTCCACTCAAATGGAGCATAACGTGTAAGTATTAACATTTTTTGAATATGGAATCTTGTGCTAAGAATTCATCTTGCACTTCATCTCTTTAGATATGAAACCCTCTTTATGATATTTTCCGTTATTGTCCATTATCACATTGTAATACAATTACATTTACTGTCATTAGAATTAAACATAAATTAAATTAACCACAAGAAATACCCCACAAGAACAAGAACAAAAAAAAAAACGAGAAGGCCGGGCTAACTTCGGCCATGCCGAAGTTTGTATACCCTTGCAAGCCCTTGGTGTTACTAGATCCCTAAAAAGAGTTTTCTAAATGTAAAGACACTGGTGTTAAAATCCGTTTTTACACGCCATAGCACGGCACGCATACATATGCATGTATGTAGACATGCAGCATGCAATTTTTTCATATGTTTGTATGACAGCTATATGATATAGTCATCCGATTTTGATCAAATTTACCAGAATTATAATTTTCAATGTGGAAATGTTATTTACCAAGTTTAACGATGATCGCATAAGAACGAAAAAAGTTTCTAGAAGAAAAACTATTTTTGGTCCGATCGTTCATATGGGAGCTATATGATATAGTAGTCCGATCTTGATCAAATTTGGCACGGATGTTTGGATGTATAGTAAACTGCCAAATGTTAAGTTTTATGATAATCGGGTGAAAAAGAAATGCCTTCGTGCAAAATTGCAGCTCTGTAGCTTTAGCAGTTTCGGAGGAGAAGCTGTTGATCCAGACAGACGGACGGACGGACGGACGGACAGACGGACAGACAGACGGACAAACGGATTTGAACTCGCCTTGTCATGCTGATCAAGAATATATATACTTTATATGGTCGGAGATGCCTCCTTCTATGCGTTGCACACTTCTGACCAAAATTAATATACCCTTTTTTCAAGGGTATAAAAACACTGAAGTGGTTCAGCACCACCAAAAGCACTTGCCAAAAATCTATCTACAACCACAAAATGTCAACAATTTTCCTTCATTTTTGTTTTTTTCTGTTTCTTGTTGTTGTTTTCCATTCAGATTGGTTTGTATTTATATTTATTTTATGCAAAAAGTGGGAGAAAAACAAAAAGCAAAGCATTTTCAACAATTTTCTTTATTTGTTTATTATGCATGGAATTGTAAATGGGCTGACGCAAAGATTTCTTCTTTTTTTTTTTCTCCTGCAACCGGAAGAATTCAATTGAGTGGAAGATTTTGAGTGGGCCAAATGCGGTGGTGCGGATTTAGAAGGGAGGAAGGGATGGGGTGGGTTGGGATGCTTACAGCAATTGTAAAAGAAAGTACAAAGAGCAAAAAAAAAAAAAAAACAATTGCTATGTCTATTTATGCTTATGAGAGAATATCAATTAGCCAAAATTTTCTTTTCCCACGCCTGCCATTATTTATGCCTCGAACTAATTGCAAATTAATGACTTACGAAAGTTAAAGCCTTCAGAACTAAATAGTATGTATGTATATAGCTATGTATTTACTTACTTATGTCGATAATGGGTCGCAAAATATTTCGTACAGTGATTGAAAATCTTACAATATCGAAAAACATGTTTTTCAATGTTTGATGATTTTTTTTCTGTTTTGAATTCGAATATATGGGTTCAAGTTTTGAAAGAGACTAAACTTAAAAAGTGTCTTTCAATTATTAACAAAAAAAGAAAACAAAAAAGGAAATATTAATTTTGTTGTTAGAAAACTTGAATATATTTACTTTATTTTCGTATAATATTAACGATTTGGCATTAAGAAAGCGATAATTTTATTGCAATAACATGCCATTTTGGTTTTTCAACCTTAAATGTTCCCAGTCTTATTGCAATTTAGAATTTGTGTTGTACAAACTTACCCGCCAGTCACTGTGTCTTAGTTTATCTTCGATTTTTGCGCATCTTTTCTTATTAAAGGGTCCCAAACCTTCATGCCCTTTGGCGGCTGAAGTAAATCAATCAATCAATCATTTTGTCTATTACTGCAACTGGAAAAACGTGTTTTACACAATTTCTATAACAAGTCTGTCAATTCTTTTTCGCTAATACTAATTAGTTTCTTTTCTGGCTCTTGTTTCTTTTTTGCAGAGATCAATCCAAAAGTGCAAGCGAGATAGCTACATACATATACGAAGCCATTGCAATTGAAAGCCTAATTAAGAGGGCAAGCGAGATAGCTATATGCACACACAAATTGCAATTCTAAAGCTTATTCATTCTTCTGCTCTTATCTTCCCATGTGCTTGCATTTGTGTGCGACTAAAGCGAATGCGTTTGTATCTGTGTGCGTCAACAGCGCAAGCAAGCAAGAGAGAGAGAGAAAGCGGAGATAGTAGTCTCGCAAATCTTAATGGCAACTTTTGCGCGAAAATGGCGATGCGATCGTTGCGAAAAATATGTATGAAAACTTGTTCTAGAGACAAAGAGATAGAAATTCGACGTATTCAATTAAGTGAATTAATTTTTCAGTAATTGTGTAAATAATTTGGCAATAATTTTGTTTCTCAAATTTTTTAATTGCAGGATTAATTGTGTGTTTTATAAACTTATTTTTCTTTTAGTGGCTGAATTGTAAAATATTAATTTCAAAATCGAAATCGAATTAGAAAAATATCTTTAAGTTGCATAAGACATTCAATTTTAAATCTAAAATCACTATGTCAAAATGAATATTTCTCAGACTTAGACTGGCAACATTTGAAGCTTTTGCAGTATCAAAATATATATTTTTTCCAACTGAAGAAGAAGTTACCCTTTGCCATTTGCCCTTTGTCTATTTAATGTTATTACCAAATTATGTATATGGATTTTCTACCGAAACTACTACTATTTTAAAAAGCCGTCTCTCAATACGATACAGGAAGATTAAAAAGAATCGTTTTTTTTCTCGGGTTCTTGTATCGCAATTCAAATTTACACCATTAATTGCTATTTATAGGGCATCTTTAGCCCTGGCATAGTCATCAACCCTTGATAGATAAGTTTATTGTTTTATATTCAAAAGATAACAATACTTCAGATAGACTTGCATCGCTTAAACACAAAAGATTTGACAATATATATTTTTTTAAACGTTTAACTTTATTTAATTGTCGAAATCTATTCCCTAAAATAAATAAATAATAAATTTTTAAAGAAAGCAACAAATATTTTTATATCTAGAGTTAATAATCTCAATTTGCTACCGATTAGTTTTCAAATTTCAAACAAGTTTATTTCAGTTTACATTTATCACTTGTTTAATAGCTTCCACACCTCCTCATTTTAAGTTCCTACAAGCCTATTGTTATTAACCTTTAAACTAATTTAACAAATAGACTAAAGCCATAAGATTAAGTATACGCAAGTCCAACACAAAATGAGTCTCGTTGAATGTCGAATGGTATTCTAAGTTCCAATAGAATTTTCTTAAATGCAAAAGCCAACAACAATTTTTGAAGAGCATAATGTATATAGAGATATACATACAAACATACATACACACACATGTAAGTAGTGTGCCAAACAAGTTTCATCATATACAACATGATGATTATTGTTTTTGTTGTTGTTGCTGTTGCTGTTGCTGCTGCTGTTGCTGCTGGTGTTAATCTTAGAGTCGAGAACCGCGTGGACTACGAAATTTATGGGATGTCAAAGGGCCATAATCTAGCTACAAAAGAACCTCCAAAAAAATGCGAGTGTGTGTGTGTGTGGGGGGTGAGAAGAGGGGGGGGGCGTCTAGGGGTACTGGCGCGTGCAACGGTCTTTGAACAATTTTTGCGCTCACGCATACTCACGCACATTTTGATGATTACCTCATCGCAAGCGAACCGAATGTCAGCCAAAAGCGCAGAGCAAAAGCAAAGCATGAAATGCGTGCGCATAAAAAAGCACAAAACTCTGCTGATGAGAGAGAGACAGAGAGAGAGAGAGGGCGGAGCAGCAACAACAACATTAGGCAGAGGCGAAGCAACGCGACGCGACGCACTTTAATTTTGTATGCTAGAGGCCACGCACACACACACACACACACACACATATATGCTCCTCGGTTCTTCTACTGATTAAAAAATAAGAATTCAACATGTTTTAAAAACCAAATCTGAACGACTTCAATATACTCATTAGGGGCCGTAAGAATGCAATTTCGGGTGAAATTATCTACTGGGTGAGGAGAATCTGGGGGTGGCCAAAAAAAGCGTTACGTAACACTGTTTTTCAATGGAAATTTCTTTGGAATCGTTGTGAACTAAAAGTCCAGGAAACAAAAAGGAGAACAAAGACGAAAATAATTGTAATTTTTAGCTTGTCACTTTTGTTAAGGCGAGTTAGACGAACTACTATTTAAAATTCTAATGGCTAAACGTGTTTCAGATGAGACACCTATTTATGCACCTAGGTGAGATCCATTTATAATGCTGGGCAAGGACGTGTAAGACTTTTTATTTCAGAATCTTTGTCATATGTTAGATTTTACTTAGAAATTTCCCAAATCATTTTTGATGCATGAGAGTTGCTATTAAGTTATCGATTATTTGACAGATATCGATAGAAATATAACTGCCAACAAGTCTAATAAGCATCATTATGCTTATTCAAAGAACTTTTTCCTTTTGCAATATAATAGCATTAAAAGTGGATCTCCACCAATAAGTCAAGATACTGAACTAATAAATCGATAGAAATCGAAATAGAAATATATACATATGTATTTGCCAAAACTTTTTCAACGTCACTTTCACTATTAAATATGCTTACACAAAAAAAAAAAAAAACTTTCAATATAAATATAACATTCACATATAAAAACAGATTTTATTTTCAAGATGTGAGCCCAAAAATGTAATAGATCTTGAAATACAAATACTATTCCAGGTTTTTACAATTAAGAAACAATATTTTTGTAAGTGAAAGTTTTTTTTTTGTAAGTTTAAAATGATACAGCATGATTTATTATAGAAATTCAACATTAAATATCTTAAGTTAATAAAAGAATAAAACATAAAAATCGTTAAAACTAAATCCTATAGAAGTCAACGAAATTTGCTCTGGAAGTTATCTTAAAATAAAAACCTCTAAAATTTAGTGCAATATTTTAAAAATTATTTCTCAAATATGTCAAAAGTATTTCAACATTTTCTGAAAATCCATCAATGCTTTTCTTTTTATATTTTACCTAACCAACCATTGATCTTAACAGACTCCTCCACTCATAGAGCAACGGGTATCATATAAAACCCTGTGATCTTGAGTTCTCCTCAAGCGTCTGCCCGTTGTAACTATTGCCTAAAATAATACATAGAAGCAAAGAGAAGAATCACAAAAAAAACCACAACACAGCGAACTGGTCCAGCAACATTTTAATTAATGATCTTGATGCTTGTCTCTAACAACGAAAAGTTTTTGTGTATGGTAGGTCATTCTGCTTGAAATTTTGTTGTTGGTTTTCTCGATTCTCAGTTGTAAGTGCCGGAAATGTGGCTTGTTTCTGTGTGTTAAGTTTACTCAACTTCACTTACAAGATGAAGTCACTAAAAGACATTTTCTTTGACTCTTTCTGTTTCTGCACAAACAATTCTGTAAAGCAATTAATCAAAAGGCAAAAACCTAAAGAAATATTACCATAAATCACAATGGGTGTGCGTTTGTGTGTGTGTGGTGCACTCACCTTTCATCAGGCAGAAAAAAAGAATAAAAAAGGCACGCAATGTCAGAGGAAAAAACATAATTATTATAATTTGCATTTGACCATATAATAATAATGGCCTGAAGGGAGGGGGGAAAAAAGTGGGGGTGGTTGGTTGGGTGGTAGAAAATGTGCGTATAAACTATGGTAATCATAAATCAAACAAGTGGAACTGGAACAACATTAGGTCAACTGTTTGAAATTCACAAAACGAAACAAGTCGCCAACATAATGTGATTTAAATATGGTTAAAGCTCTGATGAAAAACTAATCTAGATAATGATGAGGGTTGCTTTTTCCTGCAGTTCAGTTTTAGTTATTTATTTGAAAGAAATTAGAACACACTGATAGTTCAGTTTATATGTATAAAGATGTCGTATAAAATTAACGTATGAATAGGGACAATATTTTTCAATCAATTTGGAATTTTTTAAGAAACAGAATCAAGCTAAATAGTGACAAAAATTATTTTTATCATTTAGTATTTCTTAATTTGATTAACTCGATTAATTGTTTAAAGTAACATTTTATAAAAGTAACGATTTCATTTAAATTTTGTAATATGTTTTATTATTAAATTCACAAGAAGGAGTCTGACAAAAAACTATTGTAAAGTAAAGAATTTTATTTTGTTGCCATTAAATACCACAAATATATTTTCATATAAAATTGTACATTTTTTATTCATATTATAAGGAACACTTTATTTGAGTTACATTCAATTTGATTAACATGATAACCAAATTAAAAGTACAGTGGTTGACCTTTTCTGCTTAAACAAATAATAAATAATTCAATTTATTTCTAAGGTAATGATGTTATATGAAAGGGCAGAAAATTTATTAAAACAAAACATAAGAAATTGTACATTAAATTTCTATGCTTCATTCATCAAAAGTTTTTTTTTCCAAGTTTTTAAATAAAGCTAAACTTTTTAAAAATATTTTTTTTTTGAGTGATTAACTACAAATTTTATTTTCTAAGAACGATTAAAATATGAGTTTTGCAAGACAACTCATAATTGTTAGAGCATTTGCTTTTACATAGTTTAAAGTGCAATTTCAGAAGATCCAGAAAAAGTTATCCATAGTCTAGCATAGTCTACTACTTATCTAGGGACCTTCCATAATTGAAACTCAAATATCCAAGACATTAATTTTCTTTAACCTTCTTTGTCTCCAAATTTTTGTAACGATTTATCTACCTATCAATAACCAATAATCAATGTAGACTTAGACTCGATGATCACTTTAATGAATGTCAGTCGAATTTTAGTATTAAATTTGATACTTTTTTTATAGATTGACCAAAACACTAAACAAAACTAGTACTACTTTTTTACTACCCCTTTTGGTTACTCTACTTGACCGCGCACACATATAATTTCCTTTCATTATTAGGCTCCCCTAAAACTTCCTGTCCCAAGCAAAATATAACCCATAATAAAATAACAAAAAAAAAGAGAAGAGGAGAAGAAAAATCACATTCATATGGTAAAAAGTTTGAGTTAAGGATGTTTAGATGTTTGTTGCTGCGCCCAGTTAAAAAGCTAGAAGGGTCAACCCGTCGTATGCGTAATATGAAAGCACGCAGGTCACTCAAGAAATAACAAAAACAAAGTCATAGCACTGCAGACCTTTGGGGGAAGACCAACGCCGCCCGGGTCTTTCCTATGCCTATGTATTATTATTAGTTAATGGACAAAAGGCATTCGAAATCAGGGCACACACATACGCCATGTGGGCCACGCCTAGACGACAAATTTCCATGCTCTCTGGTATGAAATGTATTTTGCTTTTAATTTTATTATTTTCACATAAATTTCATCATGATACATTCAAAGAATACATGTATATGTGTAGTATAAGTAACTTTTGTAGTTGTTTTTCCCCCTTTTATTGCATTTTAATGGAAATTTTTTCTACCATCCTTTCTTTTTTTGGTGGTTTGTTCTTCTTTTTTTTTTTGGACGCCCTCCTTCTGTGCGTTAATGTGCACAAAAGAAATGGCAAAACGACAAAATATTCATTACCAAAAATTAAGTAATTTAATTACACATATTTGCTGCGTTTTTTTACTCATTTCCTTTTTTTTTTTTGGGGCTTGGCGCATTTCAATGTTTTTTTTTTTTGTTTTCTTTTTATTGCAAAATTGCGTTTTCATTTATAATATTAATGGAATAAAATGACCCGCAATTGTATGGAATTTTTCAAAGACAACACGGGTGGGGCATCCGAACATTATTCTTCAGCTAAAAGTCATAAAGTTTCATCGGCTCATCGTTGAGACTCTAAGAGAATGGGCCCACAATTGTCTTTATTAGCAACCAGAACTTGGATACAGCGGGAAAGTATACCAGAGATGGCCAGGAATATGCCTTCTCGTTTGGTATTCAATTGATTTTGAATTAGGTATGAAAATTATCTATCCAGGATCGGTTTATTTTGGAAGCGAAGCAGTGATAAACCCCAACACTAAAGGCGATTTTATGATCTATGTAAAATTTATAATACATACAGAAATCTAATAAAAAACTATAACAAAATTTTTTTTTCCTTTCAATAAATTATATAAATTTTATTATGTCGAATTTGGCAATAAATCACAACCATTTTGGGTCCTACTTAACTTTAGGATCTTTATTTTTGGGCTTTAAAAAAACTAGGTACCGCTTGAAAAAATTATAATATATTTAACTATGCTTAATCTGTATCATATAATTTTTTTTTTATAAATAATTGGGTGAAGTAAGCCACTTATGCGATACTTTTTTAAGCTTCTCAGTTCATTAATTTTCTAGTCTCATTAATTTGTCCTTAAACTAGGAGGTTTTTTCTAAGCAATAGTCTAGTTTATTGGAAAAGTATTAAAACAAAAAGAAATGAAATTAGCTTGTTTTTATCATACATTTTCAAACAATAAAACAAAAGTCTATTGTTTAGCAAATATATTGAAGAGCCCTGTGTTAAAAATTGAGCTTAATATTATTGCTTTTTGCGTTGAAATTACAGTAAAATTTGGAAAATGTCCTTTAAAGAAAAAGGTATTTAAAGATTTAACTAAGCAGCTTAAAGGACTTTGATTTAAAAAGAATATTAGATACTGACTTGGAATTTATTTAGTATAGGATATAGTTGTAAACTATCAACCTAACAAGTGTCTTGGAATTTAAAAAATATGAACTGAACAAATAAACATCTCACATTAGTATAACCCCTTGAAAGTTCATCCAGGAATAAAATTAGGGAAATTTTAACCATAAATCATACATTTATGTAACTCCTTTCAAGGCACTTGATAAAATATAACGTCAAGTTTCTATCGAAAACCAATAAAAGTGTTTTTTTTTGCTACAACTTTAATTTCGTTTGATTGGTCAGATTGCAGTCCCTTTTTCACCTATTTTTCCTTCGTCTCAAAAATGCTCTTCAACAATTACAAAACAAATAAGTGCTCTGTCTTTCAATTTCCAATTTTTTTGAGCACTTCAAAAGGCCAATAAATGTCAAAAAATATATGTGTATATATGTAAGAATCAAGCCCCCTCTGACAGCCCATAAAGCGGCGCTGTCAAATACAAAAGTTGTAATGACAGCTCAAGAAAAGGACACCGGGCGACAATGGTAAAGGACCAAGAGAAAGAAAGACATTAACATGTGGCACACATTTTCAATGACCGCCTTTTTGAAAGCGAAAGGAAGCGGGAAAGAAAGCGCAAAAGCCAAAGGACAAAAATTGTGGGAAAAAGCCAAAATAGACAAACAACATAAATCGAGCAAGTAAAACTGGGTCTATGACATTGACTTCTTGTGTTGTTTTTGTTGGATATTGGCAATATGATAAGTACTTTTTCTTTTGCCATCCATTGGCCAACATTTCGCTAACAAATTGTCGCGTTAATAATGCCAATGACAACAACAACAACAACAAATTTCCCTCAAAAACAAATGTCAATAGAAAAATAATGTTATCAGAAAAACAAGAAAACCAATAGAACAACTGGCCAATGGAATACTCTACTCAAAAATTAAGTAAGGGTAGATTGAAGATGTGGTTGTAGTTAGCGTTAGGCTATAATAGAAGAATATATATTAAATATATATGAGGATAAATCGATCTATTCAAAGTTTGCGTTTGGTGGTCTTGACTTATAGTTAATCGAAATCCCCTCAAAAAGCACAGAATTTAATTAATATTTTGTAAAATGAATTCGATTTTCATAAAACTTCGTATCTGCGATCAAAAATAGTAGAAACAATCTAAAGAGGTCCAATCAAATTTCGGATATAGTCTTGCTTCGATTTTACATTAGGAAAATGTGTTGAAGGGGTTACAGAAAATGTATATACGTAGCTAGACTTCTAGGGTTATGATACCACTAATATTTCATTAATAGATAGTTCTTCGAATTGGGATCTTTAAATTGGAAATTCCCTTAATTTTTGATCATGTTTGGTGCGTTCTTTGTCCAAAAGAATAAGGTAAAGTCGACAGATTTAAGGATTTCGTTCTTAAAATGTTTTATAAATTATCGAAATTCTTAAAAAGTATTTACAATAGGTTGGCACAATACAACAATTTCGGAGACTAAATATTAAATATTAAATTATTTACATATTTTTAAAATTTGGAATATTAGTGTTCTTGGAGTAACAGAAATCTGGGTCAATCTGAAAAGCAAAAACTTAAAACATAACGAGGTCTAAAAGAATTTTGGATAGATAGAGCCTTGTTTCGATTAAATAAATTTTCAAAACATTAAAACATTAGTTGTATTTTTTTCTGCAGACGTGTCGTTTGCATTACGAAATGTTAAAAAATATTTCTAAATCAAAATCAATCGATTTAGGTTATTAGATATGAATTTCTACAATATAAAATTAATAAAATGATTCACTAAATATAAAAATAATAATTTTCATAGTTTTTCGAAAGTTTTCAGCAAAATATTTGTTCAAATAATTTCTAGTTTTATTTAAGATTCCAATCTGAGACAAAATAGTATTGATTTTGGGACTTTGATCTTTTTAGAATATATTTTCAAGTCTTGCAGAGATTTTTTTTTAATTTTTCTTAAAACTCTGTTGATTTATGCATAATATATTTAAAAATTTGGTTCTGAGTGTCCTATTTCTTGGCAAGTGTAACTTAATTTCGGCTTTTCTTGCCTTTAGTTTTTCTCCGTCTCTTCTTCTAGCTTTTGCCCATTCCCAAATCTCCCTTCTTTTCCAAGGAGAGCAACAAAATGTCTCTATCATGGCTGTGGCATCATCGAAATGCCTGCTTGCCGCCATCTTTCGCAGTTTTTAGGCCACACTCGTTCATGCAGTTTGCTGTGGCACACACAGACAAACATATTTTCTGCTTATCAATTTAATGGCCAACTGGCGTCAGAGAAATATCTTACAAATGTCACAAACAGCAGCAGGAGCAGCAGCAGCAGCCAGAAGCACTGCAAAAATGTTGGTGAGTTTAACCATTAAATGCCAAAAACAAGAACCAACAACCCCAAGCACCAGAACGACCAAGATGAAGATGAAGAAGAAGGTCCTGGGAAAAAATTCGCCAGCGTCGCCAGAATGCAATAACATTGTCTGGCTAAAATTCGTTTTGGACCGACCAAAATAGGCAAAAACAAGCCGACAAAAGATTAAAAACAAACGCATGAACAACAACAAAAATGGAGAACAACGAAGTTAACTAACCAAAGCAAACCCAACTACATATACGAGCGAATGTTGTTGGCAGCATTTTTATGAGCCTTCAGTAGGCGCCAGGATTCCTGCTTCCTCGATAGGCTCTCGGGGGCTCAGTGAAATTCGCTTTCACTTGCACATTTATTTTGACTTGCTTTCTGATTGGATTGGTTTTCCCTCTTGCCCCCATCTTGCCATTTCTCTGCTCATTTATGCCATTTCCATTTTCGTTTTTACTTTTATGCTGCTGTTGCTGGTTTTTTTGTTTTTTTTTTTTTTGTGTGTGTTTTGTTTTTTTCGCAAACTAATTTGAATGATTTTAGTGCCTGTCAGAGATATAAATTCTTGCAAGTTTATTATCATATTTTGAGATACATTTTAATGGGTTAAGAGCTATCCGGTTGTGGCAAAAAAATAGAAAAAGGTAGCTACATTTTAATCAAACTAAACAAAAGGAATATAATTATTCTTTAAATATTTTCGAACCATATATAATATGACCTACATTGGGTCGCAGCTTATTTTAATTAAAACAATAAAAAAATGTGTATAACTTGAACTCCAAAAATATAAATATATCCAAAAAGTACAAATATCAAATGAATAGTGGGCAATAGTGGACAAATACTTAGCTTCATGTATTTGAATAAACAAACTATTTTACATATTACAAGACGTATTAACATTGATTCCACCAAGTATTTAGAGGTTTTATTCCCAACGAAAGCAATATTTATCAACATTGTTTTTATTAAAAATATATTTGGGTATCCCAGATTGTCTATAGACTCTTAATAATAGTAGATCTGATGACTGCGCTGACAATTTTATGGCATATGACCAATTATAAATCACCCAATTTCGAAGCATTTTCTTAGTAGTAGTAGATTTGCTCCTATTTACCGAAATTTTGAGTACATTTGTTGGAAGTTTCAACCTTACTAGTTATGAATTATAGTTTTTCGAGAAATGCTGAGCGATGTGGCATAGTTGTAATGAAAGAGGGGAACAAACGACACATAAAAGAGTTACTACCTTAAGTTAATAAAGGTTTGAGAGAAGTTGTCAATATTTCTTAAGTTGTATCTAATCCCGTTCTGTTCGACTATCATCTATTAAATTAAATCCGATAGATTGATGGTTTGATTATGACCATATCTCCCTAAGAATTGTATCTTTCTCCAGATGTTATTAATAATAATAATAATAATAATAATTAAATTTATTGCACCTAAACCCCATGAATACAGTAAAATTCCAATTATTTTTCGATTACCCGAATTTTTATTAATCCAAAAAAAGAAACTCTTTTATCATAATTTTTAAAATTTAAATTATTTAGATATTGAAATTCTGACGTAATTTATATCGTAAATAAAAATTCGTAAGTCATTGCGGAGTAAATTATATCAATTTTGACTATCCGACAATTATTGGGATCGAAACCTTTTTTAAATCGTCTTCTATATAAGATTTTAATTGTTTTAAAAATAAAGATGTATGTTTGTAGGCTAAAACTAGAGAGCTGCATGGCTCCATTCACAAGAAACTTAAAATGAATGCATTCGAAGTGAGTTGAGTTGAATGAGTGTCAGGCACACAATGAAACGAATGTGTATGAGTATGTGAGTTCAGTGAAATGAATGAAAATAAATGAAATGTCAAACGCAATGAAACATTTGACAAAGCCTATAACATTCGAGTTACTCGATTAATTCGAAAGGGGCTAGTAGCCTGTAAGATGTGTTCTATTACCTTCAATTTGTCGGGAAGCACATCTAACCTAGTCTAACGTAAATGTTACTTCCCGAATAGGTGAAATTTGCATTAAATACGTGAATTCTATGGATAAATACGGACACATTTTACACTGATTTTCGTTTTTCTTTATTTTTGATTAGGCATTCGAATGCATTCGAAACAAAGCATCTCAATAATTCGCATTCTCAGTCATTCAATTCATTTGTGTTCCATTTAAATGTTGTGCGACTGAGTTTTTCATCAGCTTACTTATTCATTCAAACTAGTTCGGCTTCTCACTCAATCCATTTAATTTATTTTGACAATTGTTAATTTCAATTTGATATTTTTGTCACTCATGCAGCTCTCTAGCTGAAACTATCTTTTTATTTAGTTTTATTCGTTGCGTTTATCTAGACTAAATGAGACCTTGCTTAGTAAACTATGTTTTTAATGCTTGATGTAATGATATCTCTATGTAGGCCATTTATTATTATTTGTTTTTATACTTATATTGGTTATCGATCTTATCTGCATAAATAGTCATAAAACCCATTTGCTTAGATTCTTCAAGGGCAGCCTTAAGATAACCAAAACTAAGCATGTTTAATGAGGTGAGAAATTTATTTAACAAATTAAAATAAAATAAAATAATATAATAAAATCAAATTTGATACGTTTTTGGCATATTTAATTAAACAATTTAAGTAAGAGAAGCAAAGCACAAGCGAAATGCACAAAGAGAACGCCGTGGGAGTGAGAGAAGATAAAATTTAAGAGTGCAATTTTTGGATGACTCTTCGAAATTGTTTCGTTAAGCTGAACGAAAGCAAAAGTCAAATGCGCATTCGTTCAAATTGGTTCAAAGCTTCAATAAGACAAACTCTCGTTCAGACGTTAAATTCAAAATTATTTTAGAACAAGGCAAACGTTTTTCTTTATTTTTATAAAAATGCGGAAATTGTTCTTTGAAAGCAAAATTTATGATGATCTGTATAGAAATAGTAGGCATTATTTTTTTAGTTAGATAAAATTTTCTCAGGCTGCCAGTTTGCAGCGTCATTTTTTTGGCTTATTCGTTTCTTGATTCGTATAATTACCGGTTATTGTACGACCTTACGCATAAAATGCGTGTAAGCACACACACACACACACACACACACCATCTTGAGTGTGTGTGTGTGTTTCGATAAGACTTGGCAACAAGCTAATGCTGCTGCGCATGCTGATCTCACGAATGTTTGACAAAACACAAAAAAAAAAAAAAATATGTATGTATATAATTCTGGTTTTTCAAGCCGACGAAAAAAAAAAAATTAGTTTGGAGTCTAGGCCTAAAGCCCAGGTCGAACAAACAAAAATAAAACTACAGAAAACCGCACGCAGAATTTTTTATGCGTTTGCAAAGTTTTCGTTTTCGTTGTCGTTTTTGGTTTGCCTTTTTTTCTTCCATCGTCATTCGTTAGTGGCTTTTGTGCTTCAAATTCGTAGTAAGACAAAGTTAGACTAAGGTTTTTTTTTCAAAGCTAAGGGCTTTTGAGGCCTACCAAGTGCCCTACAAATACGAATACTTCAAGTGATTCTTCTTATAAGTTGAGAGTTTGCCTATAAGTGGGCATATTTGATACTTTTTTGAACTTCCTGCAAAGAGTATCTATGATAGTAACTTTTTTGTGGAGCTTAATCGACGCACGATATGAGTTTACCTATTAAAATATTTTCTAAAGAAAATCATAACTCATTTTACTGCTCTTTGAGAGACATTTGCCAAAGATTTTTATTGTTTTGTTCAATGTAACTAGATATTAAATGATGTTAGACAGATAATTATAAATTTAAGAAACTTAAAATTTTGATTCATTGGAAGAAAATAAAAAAGTATCCACAAAGTACAAATATATGAAAAGTAGTTGTCTGTATAAGCAGACGTCAAAGCTAAAACAAGTTGGGAATTACAACCAGATAAAGCGAAAATAGGAGGCCCAGCTTATAACTGCAGAGTTCACAAACCAAAAGGAGTCTAGATCAATCCACGAGAAGCAGCTTTCCTAAGAGATAAAAATAGATCTTCGTCTAAAAATGAATGCTCCAAAATTTGGAGTCCAAATATGATTATAAAAAATGAAATTACATTGTTTTATAATTTATTGAACTTTCTAATATGTGAATTTGGAAAATAAAACTGTAGAAAATTTAGTATTTTGATAAAAAACAAAGCTTAAAAATTAAATTACAAAAATACAAGCAAACATATCAGTTTTGTAGTAAAAGTTGCCTCAGAAGTTTAAATTGAAGAGTGTTGTTTTAGGGGCACATTAAGTGTTATTTAACGCAAATTCGGAAGATTTTTGACAATTCCTACTCCCCAGTAAAGCATTTTCGTTTCATGGTATTTCAATTCACAACGATTCTAATGATTAAACGCCCCAAAGAAGCTATCACACTCAAATAATCATAACTTTTATAATAATCTGTATATTTCCAGCAAAGATATCTTTAAAAATTCGTAAAAATATGTACTTTTAAGATGACATCAAAAAAATAAAGTGTTATTACCCCATTGTAGATATCTCTGCCATTAATGCATATGGTAAGTTAATTGATATTTAACTTGGTGACCTTATCTGCAATTGAGTTGAGTAAGGTTCTATCTTATCTAACTAACCTAGTAGCCAACTTTTGATTCGTAAAACTATTCCATCATGGTCACTTGTTGTAATTTGTAAACCGATCTCTGACCATATCAATTGTAGCATTTCGAATGGCACTTAAAGCGCATTGACACAACCCACACAACCTAATCGAAAAGTTTCATTTAGCGCATATTTCAAGTGCCCCATGCGTCTAGGCCTAGGCCTGTGAGTGCGAGTGTGTGTGTGTGTGTGTGCCTACCTAAAACTATCTTTCGTTGTATGCGTGTGCCTACTCTATCCGTATCTGAATCTATGTGTTCCGACTATTCGTATCTGCTCATGTGCGTAACGCATTTTTTCGCTGTTAGCTGCGCCTCGCTCTAACGCATTTTGTTGAAATTTATGAAAAAAAAAAAATTTACGAATCTTTAAATAACAAAAAAAATCAACTCAACTCAAGGTTATGTTCAGGGCTATACGCATCGCATCGACAACGATTTTGGTGTGTATTCGAGTGTGTGTGTGTGTGTGTACATATATTTTTTCTTTTAGCAGTTTTTTGTTGAATTTTTCGACAGTGCGTTTGTCATTTCGTTTGTAGTTTTAGTTGTTGTTGTTTGGTTTTTTTGTTTTTGTTGTTTTTCACGCATATTTCTCTAGCATTATGCCACTTACCCTTTACTCTGGGGTATATACATTTTGAACCAAGTTATCATACATTGAAAATAAAGTTTCTCTTGGAGTTTTTAGAACTAGTCACTTGGTTTAAGTGAAATCACAAATATATCTTTTTATTTGTATTTATCTGTTTCCCATTAGACTCAATTGTTCCAATCAAATTTAAGGTTCTCACAGCGATTGCAAGAAAAATTCCAAAAATTTTGCTTTTATAAAATAAGAATAAAAATAAAAATTCTTTTTTGTGAGACCTTTGCAAATAATTTATATTGGGGAACAAAATTTATATTTTTTACCGATCTATTTATTATTTATATTCTTACAGATCTCACTAAAACTTTAAAAAACTTCAAGAAAATCCAAAAAATGTACACCAATTTTTACATAATACTTGACAGTTTTTTTTTTTTTACAATTTTTGGATTATATTTAGAATCAAGCAGGGAGTAGTTATAAAGGAACCTAATTGTTTAATTATTCTTTCCCATTTGTTTTTATAAAAAAAATGTGAATGACTTTTCCAAGTTTTTAAATGTAAAAATACAAAAAAAAAAAAACAAATAAAAATGTTAAATTTTGATGAAATATGAAATCCAAATCAAATAGAAATCGTAAAAACAAATCGTAAATAGAATGCATTTGATTTTTTTTTGCGTTTTCTGTTGTATTTTGTATTGCTTAATTTTTAAAAAATAGAAACAATTGGTTTAAGCTTCTAAAAAATCAATAAACTATTTTACAAGAATGCTAGAACATGCGACTTTGCTTTAGTGCAACAAGAATTGCTAAACCTGTTCGGTTTCTAGAGATTTTTATTAAAAACACGTGTGTGTTAGCATGGTGGACCTAAAGCTAAACCGGAGTTATCTGGATCCTCTCTGTTGTATTTTATCAAAAACGGATGAATAGAGTGTATTGAGCTTGAGGCCTAGCCCTACTTAGTTGGTTGGACTTTTGGTCTTTTTTTGGGTATTTTTTGCAGCTGCTAATCAAAATGCCTAATGCTCCGGCATCGGCCTGTCGCTTGCTGTAATTTATAAATGCCCCAACTAGCTTGTCTTTCTTTCATTTTTTTCTTCTCGTTGTATAACAAATTATTTCATTTTTAAACATTTTTTTCCCTAGTTTTTGGTAGGGCGATACGCATTATTTACGCAACTGATTTGTATTTGCAGTGCAAAGTAACAATTTTTTTTTTGTCGTCGTATTCAGTAACATATTTTCCGATGGGTGGGGCTATTTATTATATACATAGCATAGAGACATGTCTATGTACATTTTATGCATGCTAAATTAAAGTTGATAATTAAAATTGGAGCTTGGTAGGCAATCGTAATTAGAATTATTCTAAGGTTAACTGAAAGTTAAATTTTATTGTCGTTTTGGCAATAAAAAGTTGTTTAGAAATGCTAATGTCAGGGCTGCAAAAACTCTAGCTTCAAAATCGCCTAAGAAATCTGACTCACCCTATACAGGAATATAATAATTAAATCTTCTAATTTGTACACTTGGCGGTTGCCAAAACTTCGACTGTGTATGTTGGTGCTCCTTATACTTCGAGAAATTCGTCCGAATCCAATTGCGATATACGTGAATACTGCACGTCACGCCTGACAATGTGACCGTCCTTGCCTGGGAAGAAAATCCTTCCCCTTACTCCTCGCTAGTCACGCTTTGGTACAGAAGGTGCAGAAGGTTTATGGATGCTAAATTGTCATGTTCTATATATTCAATAAGGGATTGAGATATTATTGACTTGACTCTGGAACTTTTTTTTTCAGAAACAGAAATTCAAAATGAAAAAGAAATTAACTCGAGTTCTGAATAGTTTTCAAAAAAGTATTATTTTAATAGATTTTTGAATTAGAAAGTTACAGAAACTTTTAAAATGAAAGAAGAGAAGGATTTAATTGGATAAAATTGCATCACATGTAAATCAAATTATGAAACTAAAAAGCTAAAAGCCAATTCCTAATATCTATGTCCCAATAATTTGATTAAAAGTTTTATATTAAAATACTATATTGGAAGTATATAACCATTCCATGAACCAAAACAAAAACCTATATCCATTTGAATGGGACTTGAGAAAAGTTTTTTAAAATTAAATTAGTATGTGGGAATATATTTCCCAGATTACGATTGTTTTTCGCTGCATGCAAGTGAAACAACAATTATAATTATACACACACACCTTAAGCTTAGCTATCTAATTATAAGTAATTAGATATGTAGTAAGCCACCCCCACCCACAAAAATCTGATGAATATTTTATTGAGATTTGAACAAGCAGTGAAACGAACATTTTCAACGCCCTCAAATGCTTCTTTCCGTTTTCGATCATAAATTGTGCACCAATCAAAATGTTAAATTCCTATAATCGAATCGCATTCAAATCGTTTCAAATAAAACTTCAGCTAATGGAATGCCACATTAAGATACACGTGCATCTTTACAAATTACATTAAAACGGTTATTCATGGATCTGACCATGCACCGCAGAGGTCAAGTCGAAGACCAATCCAAAAACCAGAAACCAGAAACCAAATAAATCGAATGTTAACCTTGAAAACAGCCGACACGTATTACAAAGTTACAAGTTTATAGCTCAATTTAAATATTTGAGCTGCACGCAAAGTTGTTTGACCAAAAAACTAAAAGCCAGTTGTTGTCTCTCTCATGATGGACAACGTTTGAGTATTCGTCTTCGATGCCCTCACAAAAAAAGGTATAGTTACTTGGTAATTTTCAGATGTATATCTATTTGATTAGCATCACTTTTTAGTCACTTATTTCTATTAGTTCATAAGTTAGTATATGGATTTTTTAGAAATCGTCGTTACTCAATCTAAAATTAGTTTTCAAGCTAGTTCAGCCAAGTGCAGAATAAATAAGTTCGTATAATGCAAGATCATTAAAAAAATGTCTTACACATATTTTTGGTTTATATATTTCTCAGATTGTGAAATAAAGTTTACTACATTTTGTTTGGATCGTATATCTATATACTATTTTTGTCCATTTTTGACAGGTGCTTTAAAATATTTGGAAATTCTTTGATCTGATCAATGTACTGATAAATATAAGAGGAATTCGCAATATTTATTTACCTGATTGCTATTCTCATGTATGTCTTTAGAATGCATTTCTTTACTTTCTAAATATTTGTATATATCAATAATGTCAGTGTGGAAAATGGTATAAACTCTCTGTTTACTAAGTGTTGGAAAGCTCAGTAGGTTGAAAATCGTATGTACGTTGCTATGTTAACTAAGTATTGGAAAACGTAATGAAAGCTTTACGGAGTTTGGATAGCGTAAATATGATATGAACAAATTTAGAACTCTTCCAATGAAGAGTTTATGAATAAAGTTAAATGTAGGATTACAGATAAAAAACAATATCATAGAGTAAGAATAATCACTATTTTACAGAAACAAGTATTATTTGAAATAAAAGTTCCAAGTTCATAGAGTAAGAATAATTTTACAGAAATAAGTATTATTTGAACTGAAAGTTCCAAGACTAACAATTTTGTCTACATTTTGGTATTCATATAGTGAAAGTTTATATATGGAAAGAAAATAAAATTAAACTTCTAATAACAAATTCAGCGTCTTCATATAGTGAAAGTTTATATTTAGAAAGAAAATAAAATAAAATTTCTAAAAACAAATTCAGAGTTCTAATTCATTATATTATTCATATATAATTATATTTATTAGCTTTGATCAGTTAGAACTGCATCGCTTGATAGATATATTTATAGGTATGGATATTAGATCAATGAAATACTAGCTAGTGAATTTTTAGGGCATTGAAATTTCGTTGTTTGCATTTGTCGCTTGACCGGCCCTCTGACTGAAATTAAGAATTCTTATTTTGTCCTTGAGCAAGTTCAACATTTTGTTTCCTATGCATTCTTCTTTTTTTTTTAGTGTTAAACATGAAAAAATTATTGTAATTTTTGGTTTATTAATAATTTTGATTTAGCAGCTCCTCCTAATCATATCAGTTCTGGGCAGTCAACTCGTTTGCACTTGCGGAAATGAACAAAAGTCTTTAGCTAGACGCGTTTCTATGGAAGGGCCTATGGCCTCGACAACAACAAAAACCAACAAAAATATTTAATTGATAGCCAAACAGCCAACAATACACAAAATGTTGTCGAATTGTCGATTTTTATTTCGGTGCGGTTACTCGAAGGGCAGTGCGACTGCGAGTACGAGTATGAGTGTGAGTATGAGTATGAGTGTGAGTGTTAGTTTGAGAATGAGTTTTTGGGGGCCCTTAACAGCAACAGCAGCAAACTACCTACTTCAAGGTCGACTTCTTCAAGTCGACGACAACGAACCAACAAATAAATATCTATATAAAATAGAAATAACAACAGTTGTTGTCTCTTTTTCATTGGCTGCGTTTCAGAAAATCTTGCAGCTTGTAAAATTGATGAAGTCATCGAACATATATTTCATTGCAAGGCCAAAACTTAGAATCAACATTACAAAACAAAGATAAAATTAATGTTGTTAATTTTATATGCGATTCGAAATGAACTCTTTATAAATTTTATATCAAAATCTTGATTTGATGAATTGAATTAATTTTAAGAAATTGGAAACTAAGAAAAGTATTCAAATTAAAAAAATTAATATACGAATGCAGATCAACTAAAGATTTGATCTGCAGCTAAATTTGAAAAAAACGTTAATATCATTCATAGGACATGTTGTACATTAGAGTATATTTTGACCTTTGTTAATCTACTTACTATATAAAGTACATTCGTAACAAATTTAGGAATATATTTAATCATTAAAAATTTGTGATCTGACGTTTGTATCTAAAATTTCGTGTGTTTTTAGTTGTTATTAATTTAAAATTTATCAAAATAAATTTTTTATATTGAAAATTAGTGTAATCTAACACCAATCTGTTTATTTGAACTTAATTTACATGTAAGACATTGGAAGGGTAATTAAAATTAGAATCACAAATCGGAAGCTGTCATACACTGAGAAAATGAAGTGATGCTGCTTTGCTGTATGGATCTTTTAGAATAAATCGTGTATAATTAGTATATATCATTTGAAATTGGATAATTTGACGACTCGGTTTCACAGTCATTTCATTTTCCATTTTTCTACAATTTCGATCTAAAGGTATATCAACATTTAGTATAACTACCATAGTTAGGACCACAATAGTTGACCAAAAGTTGAAATATTCAGTAGTGATGAAATATGGAAATTTTCAAGAATATAGTGCATAGGAACAATCGTTGATGAAATAGTTATATTGGGTATATCTGTATCATAGATTAATTTGGAATTATTGTACACTTTAATTAACATAATTAACATATCTATGATTTCGTTTTTCTCAGTGTACAGCTTATCAGTCACTCACACGGAGAGCAGCAAACGAAGAGAAAAAAACATTGCAAGCATAAAAATCATAAATCAAAATCAAGTGAGTCTTTAGCCACAGCGAAAATATTTGAAGCGCGTGTCGCTTTTAATAGGAAATTGCGTATACGCAGCATTTTGCGGGCGTGCCAGTGAAAACCGACCACAAAAGAAAAGGGAGAAACGTGAAGAGACATACTTAACATATGCATGTTGGTTTGTTTGTCTGTATGTTTGTCTGTATACATTATGTATGTTTACATGATTATTTCATAAAATTTAATTACACATTCACACTTGCCACAAGATTTGTAGGTGTGACAGGCACGCGATTTTTTCTACTCTTCGTGTCCCTCTTCTTGCCTTTTGGTGCTACTTCATTTTGATTTGTTATGGAACTCTTTCCTATTTCATACCCTGTTAAGTTTTGAACAAGTCTTGAATGGAATTTTGCTTCTCATAGACGATGAAAGTAATAAACGATGAGATTTTATTAATATTTCACTTGTTCATTCTTCTGCAACTATCCGTAAATCTAAATTTAACATTTATTTTTGGGTTTTGGCAATAGGGTAAAAATATTGATAGATTTGCAATTTATTTAGGTTGAAAATTTGAATAATTTTCTATTTTTTAGTTTAGTTTTTTAATTTTTTGCCTTTTATTTTATGATAATATTTATAATATTTGATTTTCTTAATGTCAAACCGTTTTTTAAATTTTCAATAATTAACTTTATGCATTAAGAATCGAATTATACATCTTTCCAAAACCACTGCAAAGTGTTTGAGATTTATTTATTTTCTGTCGTTTTTCAATCGTTTTCAAATCGCTTAAAGTAGGAAAACGATTTAAAACTGATTCAGGGCAACAGATCCCAATTCCGATTCGGACAAATTTATTATAACAACAGAACTGAATGAATATTATTTTTGGATAATTTTCTTCAAACTTGAATTTGTTTTCAATTAAAAAAATTTTCTAACAACTTGCATTACCTCCAACTAGAAGAAAGAACGATTTTTTCAATTTAGCTCGATGTCAGATAATATGCCTTTTTCAAAACCAAACTTTGACATTTAATATGGAAAATAGAGTCTGAAATCAAGACCAAAACAACAAAAATAAGATTTTTTTGTTTTAAATTTGAATTATTGTTTAATTTTGTGCTAACAAATTTGGAAATTCATTCGAAAAATTGTATTATGTTAGGTAAGAAAGCGAACTAATGAACTGGAACCATACATTTTGATTGAGAAAAGTTATGGATCTCTCATTTTTTTCATTACAAGATATTTGTCAGCAAAGTCGAACTGAAATGGTGGGCATGGCTGGTCTGCCTTTATGTGAAAATAATTCCTTAGAGTTTCTAGTTAGTTCAAGAAAACCTGGTAAATGCCCTTAAGTGGTTCAAAAGAAAAGACCATTCTAATGTTATCGATAACTTAGCGGTATTAGTGTTACCAGATTTTCACCTTTAAAGTTGCCAGACCACTTGTTTCTTTAGTCCTTGTTGGTATCAAAATCACAATAAAAGGGAAAATCACCTGCTTAAACTCTTTAGGATAAAAGTTGTCTTTGTTATATCAGTTATTACAGGGTATTTTACAATCGGTGCCTTCGTTTTGAAGTCACCTGAAGCATGGACTGCTTTGGCCTAGTGACATATGCGTAGGTGGCTGAGTTTTGGCTTTGTAAAATGCATTTATGTCTCTCTTTACCACTCTTTTTTTTTGCCACGTTGCTGTTGTTGTTGTATACAATTTAATTACTTGGGCACTAATTAAATTGCCAAGTGTCTTGTTGAGTAATTTGAATTTGATTTTAAGTTGACAGTTATGACGAAATGTCGTGAGGCCCAAAAGACAGTGAACGACAAAGGTTAGGAATGAGTGTGGGTGGTCGGTTCCAAGTCATTCATAAATAAATCACACGCAGTTTTCTAATTAGACCACCCACATTCACAATATTTTGTCATTTTACTAAAAATATATTTCAGATACAATATTCGTTTTTTTTTCGTTTTGTTTTCGAAAACTTTCGAAAACTGCTTCTTCAAATGCAAAAGACATTAATCAAATGGCAAAACAAAACTAAAACTAAAACTTACCACCGCATTTGACAGCTGTCATACAAGATACATATGTGGTGTGCATGTGTGTGTGTGTGTGTGTGTGCAGCTTACGCACCGAAATAAAAACCAAAAAACATTTAAACAATTACCAAAGAGTAGCTACTCGCACAATGCGTGTCATTAGCAGGCGGAAATATTAGACAAAACCGAAAAAACATCAACAAAAAACATTTATAAATAAAATTATTACTGCTTAGGCTTAGACGGATGTGTGCGTTAAAAAAAACACAATTAAAAAACATAAATTTTGCAAATAAAAAATATTAATCATTATGCTAGAGTTATAAGCAAAGGCAAAGGTGAACTAATCAGATCTGTGAATCGAACTTTGACTTTTGTGAATGTTGGCATGAAAGAAGTTTCTTTGATGCAAAAATATCAACTTTTCATCACAGCTTCGATCTATTTGAAATCCTGCATATTTTCTTAAATTATTTTTGAAATACTAGAATAAGTTTTTAATGTAGAATGTCCCTGTCCTTTACCTTTATCCTATATTCAATTTAATTCAATATATGCTTTATTTCCATAACATTATAATTAGCTTAAAGCCAGCTTATATATTTTTACAGAGTTTATCCTATATAAAGAATCGAAACTTATTTTCTGTTAAAATATTTGAACCTACAACACATTCAATAAAGAAATATTGTTTCGAAAATGTAAATTTGAAGAAAATCATCCTGGAATTAGTATCGATAAATCTTAAATAAAATATTTAAACCTACAATTAATATCGATAAATCTTAAATAAAATATTTAAACCTACAACACATTCAATAAAGAAATATTGCTTCAAAAATGCCCTGAAAAAAGTATGAAAGCTGTGAAGAAGCTCGTTGAGTTCTTGTGAAAGAATTCAGAATTATTAAACTATATAAATATAAAGAAGATGAAAATCTCAGTTGTGGAAATCGTCATGGAATTAGTATCGATAAATCTTCAATAATGCTATATACAAGGACATTAAGTAACGATTTGTCGACTCGGATTTGGGCACTCACTGTGTACTTTATGGCTTTAATTGGCTTTTTGCCTATAAAAGTGCCTATGAAACTCAGCTATCTGCGAGTCTTTGTTAAGCATATTAAATGAATAATAATAATGGGGATTCAGTAGCTGCAGAAGATCTGCAGCTCTATATCCTTAAAGATATAACCCTCGTCATAATTCCCATCATAGAGATTCCACGATCTTAATCTAACTTAATGAAAAATCCTACATAGACCTAGTTCTTAGTGTTATCTGGGATATTCGTCCTTTTTATATAGACTAAAAAATATACTACACTTATTCAATTTTATTAAAAATCAAAACTTGCTTAAATTGTTTGACTTTCAAACCGACTTGACGTCATTTTTGGTTGTTTGTGTAGCTATTTTAGAACTAGCATGATCTATAATAGTCGGATTTTGCTTCAGACTTAAGAATTGCAATGGACATACCACTCCTTTAACGCTAAAACTAGTTGAGAATTACAACTAAATGGCAAAGTGCGCCTTTTCGTGCATTCCATAGTCCACTAATTAATGTTCTCGTTTATTTAATACACAAAATTATACTATATAAAAAAATAATATCTCGGGACAAAGTTCCAAGTTTCAAGTTTAGAGCTTAAATTTTGTAGTAGTTCTAGCATATGTAAATTTGCTAACCAGGATATGCATAAAGAAGAGTCATAGAATGTCAATTAAAAACTCATATGTTTTGTTTTTTTTTTATAGCCTATAAAGTATCCCATGCGACAAGGCCAGACATTAATCATTACGCACTTGCAATTTGAAATCTGTCAAAAATATACATTTATATCTATATACATTTATATATTCACTATATTCATATTCATGAATATTGGCTCCCTGCTGTTTGCCATAATGGAATACATCAGCAGCAGCAGCAGCAGCGGCAGCGGCAATAGGGGCACTCACGCACACACACGCACCAGATCGCGAGTGAGTTGCGTTGGGTCGAATAGAATAGAGAATTTCAAGGTTAGAGAGGGTTACTGACTTTCAAAAATGCGATAGAAGCAGCAGCAGCAGCATGTTTTATGCCCATTTTTTTTTCAAATATTAATTGAGCTTTTTTTTGCGTGTGCGAGTGGGATAGACGAAAAATGTCATGTCAGAGAGAGGCAAACTATAAAAAATGAAAGAGAGGCACTGCCAGTAATGATAGAACTAAAAAGTATCTATGTGTGAGGAGGGTATCTATAGGTGTGTGACTGTGTGTGTGTGTTAGTGTGGGATGTTGCAGGTAGAACAACAAAGGTAGAGTCTTGTTTTGTTGTTGCTGCTGTGTGTGAATAATTCTCATTGCTTCGCTTTACACGCACTTTCGTAAACAACTTAGTTGGTGATTTGAACATTTTTTTTTTTGGGGTTCTATGATTCTTTATGTTTGTATCTCTGTGTGTGTGTGTGTAGTGCAAATTTTGGTTCTCAAATGGACAACAACAATAGAGACATGGCATGGAGGAGGAGAAGGAGGAGGAGGAGTGGAGTGCGGTTGGGATCATGTGACTGCGTCATGATGAATGCGAATTCTCAATTCGAAGAAAATGTTTTGTGCAATTAACAAACCAAAAGAGATTAAAATATTGAAAACGCCAACTAAAAACCACATTGAAAAATATACAATCTCTGATTTTAAATATTTTATTTCTAGGGCATTTAAATAGAAATGCATGAGTTATACAAATTTTACACAAAATACTTTAAAAGTTTAAAAGTTAAAGGCGAAGCAAATAAAGCAGCACTCCCAAAAATGTCAGTTTTTCAAATTTAGGCAAAATGGAAAATAACTTCAAATGAGTTATTGATTTTATATAATTGTTCTATGAATTTTGAGTTAAATGATTGACAATTACATTCAAAAATTTGAATAAAAAAATTTAAATTTTTTTAAATTTTGTATCTGAGTCTAGAGTGTATTTATAGTATATATAGTATAAGCCAAACAATTTTAGTTACTTTGGTGCTGAAATAAATAAACTAAAATCCATTCGTTACCTTACAATAGATTTAAATATTTTGAGAATTAAGCGTGTCAAGAATATATATCTTTTTTTAAGGTGTCCGTAGATAATTATTAAGTGTATCCACAAATAAATTATGATAACAGTTGTACGGAAAATCATGATTTATTTCGTGACTTCAAATGGTAATTGGTTGGTTTTAGAACTTGAAACACAATTTCACAAATAAATGAACTGATTACTGAAATAATGACTGATCGAAAGAGGCTAAATATGAGCTAAATATATAAATATATATGTATCATAAAGGATCTAGAATGGAGGGAACTATGTTATTATGTAAATATTAACCATATAAACTTCCGCAACTGTAGGAAATTGATTGAGAAAACTAAAATTTTTAAATAAAATAATATCCTACTTTATTGGAAAATGGGTTTAGTTTTTTATCCAGTTATATTAGATTGGATTAAGATCCACTAAAATGGTCAAAAGCCTTAGCTACTAAACAAAACTTTGGCATAGACTTAACTCTAAATATTATAGCTTTATTTATGAAGTATAAAAGAAAGCAAAATATTTTATTTTTTAAGCCGATGTTTTCTACCAAAAAAAAGGAAGTTTCATTTAACTAGCATTAAAACTAAGGGAGTCGAAAAATAGATAAAGAAACAGGCAAACGATAGTCAGAGAGATAGAAAGAGGTCAGGCAAACTAACAGATAGACATCGAAGGAGATAAACAAATAAATAGACCTTCTTCGGCTAGATCGAGTCTGCATAGTAACGCTATCTTCTGTATGCCAACGAAAAATGGAACTACCCAGCTCAGAAAATTATTAAAGTTAACATTAACGATACTTACTCAGACCGAACGATTGGAAGTTGTTGTCATTTCTTTGTTTTTTTTAAAGCACAACTCTATTTTATTTTATATTCAGTCAATAAGGAAACTTAAATTTCAGTTTATTTACTCAAGTGCGTACTAAAATTTGGCAAAAACAATAAAACTATCAAAAATAAAAGGGCATTACTCATACGCCCCGTTTAGCTGGCTGCACACGCAACGCGAACGTAAATCTAGATTCTAGAGTACAACAGCAGCAGCAGCAACAACGACCAACACAAATGTCAGGCGTGTTGAATAGAACTGAAATTTCGCTACGAGGTTATTGCACTTTCTAATGCTCGCCAACAAAAAAAAGCATAGTACAATCAGCAACCGCTCAAAAAATATACCAAATTTCGTACAATAAGTTGAGGCAGTGGCTTGAAGTTACCCTATAACAATCGGGGGCAGACTCATAATATAAATCCTCAATAACTTTTATACCTAGGGCCCAAGCTAGTCATACACCAACAGACACAGAGAGATAGAGAGAGATAAAGTAAACGAAGCTCAATGGTGTAAATTCTACAGATCGAATTTACAGATGCTGCCCGCTGCAGTATGCAACTGGAAAGTGTTAGATATATTTTTTTACTTGACAAACAAAACGTGTTGGACGAGTTTTCTTAAGAAATTAGGATTTTCCATAACTTAAGGAGATCAATTTAGACGAAATGTACTATATATCGATTAATATTATCGATTTTCTATTAAGTTTTGCTTTCGCTTCTATAACTATAGCATAAATTTATACAAGTATATATCCGATTTCACGAAATATCCAAAACTTTAACATCCAATTATGAAAGTATACATATAATTACATAAAATATATTAAATATCGGTTAATATAATCGATTTTTATCGGTTTCTATTCATATTCCAAAACTATAGCAGCAAATTACATAAATGCTCAATCAAATACTAAATATCAATTAATACGACCGATTTCCAGTCGGCTTTTGTTTTACCCTACACAACTTTAGCATTTTACATCAAAACACAACAAATATTCAAAATATCGATTAATACATATTATCGATTTGTAATATTTAAATATGTTTGATTAGCTAAAGTGGGGTACAGGGCAAAGCAAAAACTGTTTTACTTAAACTAATAAGTTATTACTTAATCTTAAATACAAATGTTATGAGCTTCATCTTTAGACTCTTCAATATTTAGATTGGCATGGGAATTTCACGTCCTTTTATGCACAATGGGCAGAGCCTAATCTACCCTATTTACACTAGTGGAGTGTGGGGTATGAAAAGCAGTAGGCGACGCACAACGCACGCAGCTAACGTCAACAATTAAACGAGGCAAACGCCAAAAATAATGCCTTTGTATTGGTGCAAAATGTATGAAAAAAATTCCACAAGCATTGCCAATGATCAGCATAAATACGCAACACGCGCACACACACACATGCAGTAATGGCAGCAGCAGCAGCAACACCAACATCACCAGCAGCAGCAGCAGCGACGTCAGCAGCAGCAACTGCGTTTGGTCGCAGTTAAGAACGAATCCACGATCTAACTTCGGTTCTTCACTTCGTTTATGCTCGTCTCGTTTCACTTTGTGTGGTGCGTACAACAAAAACGTGTGTGTGTGTGTATATGTGTTAGAATTGTTGTTATTTTTTCTAAATTTGATGATGCAATACACGCATTTTGCTGCCGGCAACCATATTGCTATTACAGTAGACGCTCGCAATGGTGAACCAATAGGAAATCTCAAGTCAAGAATTTTTTCTACAGGGTGAAAATACTTTACACAAACGATAGAAAATTCAACAATATTCGACCTGGAGTTGCAACTGGTCGTATACGTTATATTTGCAGAAATTATGAATTATTTTGTTTTTGGCATAATTGGAAAATCCAAATAACTTCTCCAGAATCAGAAATCCCAATTCTTGAAGTACACATCATATTTATTGTTTCATTCATTCATTTAATTATAATATACACATTTATTTCGTTCGTGAGAGTAAAATACAAAGAATTTAAGTTTGCTTGCTACAAAAACATTTTTTTCTTAGATATACAACAACAAATTAAAGATATTGTTGCTTAAAGATATGTAATAAATCTTATTATTATTCAAATATGGTTTTGCAAGTAAAAAAGTGAAGTATTTTTTAGAAAAGAAAATTGCAAATTTAATTGCGTTTTAAAAGGATATTTCTATATAAAAAGTTGAAGGTTTCAAAGTCATAAAAAAGTGTTGGAAGACGTAACTGAAATATTCCTAAATTTTTTTATTGAAAACATTAAAATATACCTTATGAATTCACCCAGAAAAACTCCATATTTAGCATAGTATACTTGCGGGATGAAGTTGAGATTTATCGACATTTGTCTTGAGAGTACTTCATTCAATTCACCTTAGTTTGTTTCGATTGTATTTGCCTCTTGGCTCTATATATTCTTCTCAACTCTTTCAATTTCTTCTCTTTTCCTTCTTCTAGCACGCACTCTGCACTTTGCTTGTCTAGGCGACTTTTGTTTCATTCTTCTTTGAGCTAAAATTTCTTATTCGTATGCAGAGTCGTGTTAGAGAGGAGGGAGAGGGGCGTGGTAGGGTTTATGTTTCGATGTGTGTGTGCGTGTTTGTGTGTGTGTTGTGTGTGTGTGTGTGTGTGGGCGAGGTGATGTCTGTTAGCATGAATAATAGGCTAAGTATATAGGCAAATGCCAACTGAAAATGGCGATTCATCAAAGTCCAAAATGAACAAGTTTTTTGCATTTGACAATAGAAATGAAAGAAAGAGATGAGAGAAGACATGGATAGAAAGAAGCACAATTAAACTAAGTCAAAGACTTGACAGACATATGTATGTATTTGCGAAATAGGCAAATCAAGAATATGAACTTAAGAAAAACGTTATAAACTTTTGATGGAATCTCCCTCATTTGCTTCTCAGATTTATGACCAACTATAAAAATACATAAAAATACAAATAGATTGCTTTCTCACTCTATTTTCATTTTTTGTTTTGATTATTTCATTTTTGTAAAAAAGAAACAACAACAACAACCATTTCTTGATTAGTTTTCCCTCAATGACCTTGAGGCACTATTTATTTTCGACTTTCCCATATGTTTGGGTCTCTCTCTCTCTCTCTCTCTGTCTTTTGTTATGATTAGCCCATTCGCTGGCTAAAAATTCTAATTTTACTTTTTCTTTTCGCACGCAGACAAACGCACAAAATAGTATAATATAGGAATGGCAATAATATATATATATACAAATGTGCGTAAGCGAAGGTTACTTTAAAAGTAGCTGGAAACAACATTTAAATATAAATTCAAAGCAATGAAGTCTCAAAATAAAAGAAAGAAGTGAAAAAATAATCAAGAAGCAATCATAAATCTACAGTTTATGATCATTATTAGCCTGAAGTTTGTTCTACAGGAAATTCCCAGAAATCGATTTAAAATTCAGGCCCCCATAGGTATGCAATACAAAAAAAAATTGCAGGATATGGGCTTTAGAAAGCCTTTGAAACCAAAATATTTCCTTTGTTGATGCAAACTCTTTAGTTAACCCTCGTCTGGAAGTGTATTTTTAATTTCAGTTCTTTCGGCGGCACGTTTTGGGCCTAGGAAAACAAAAAATAAGTTGAAACTTATACGGGGGAAAAAAAAACAAGTAATAAGAGAAAGAATGAAAGAGAATGAACGAGAGAAAAGAAGAAATAAATAACACTATCACTTTTTATCAATTTCACAAGCGTAGATGACATAGTTCTTCTTTTGTTATAATTTAAATATTTAAGCAAATTTATATACTTTCGTTCAAAATTTATTGGATCATTAATAAAATATCAAGCATACGCCATGTGGAGGGCGAATGGTAAAAAGAAAAAAATCTCCCACGCTATTCAAAAAAACGAGATTAATTTATGTTCATTATTGTGTGTGCGTGTCAGTGTGTGTGTGTGTGTGTAGCAGTCATTGCACTCTGCCTAAGCTCAAATCAACAAAACAACAAGAAATTTTATTTTGTTTCGTTTTTTTTTCAAGATTTGTTGTTTTTTTTTTTTTTGCCCAAATGATAATACTCAAAAAGAAATTTTTGCAAACGCGAAACAGAAAAAAACCAAAAATTACCGCATCGTGAGCGGCAGCGGCAGCGCATAAAAAAGTTCATTGACTTCATTAGAAATGTGTTTTGCGAGAATTTTCGCTGCTGCTGACTCTTTGCTGTGCTGTTGTTGCCGTGCACCAATCAGCAGCAACGCCAACAGCAGCAACAGCAGTTGACGCCGACAGCGACGACGCCTTGACTTTGACATTAGAGCTAAATATTTCCTTACTCTTTTCATGTTTTACGTTTGAGTTAATGTTCTCCAAATTAAGTGATCTGCAGATGTTATTTCTGAGTGTAAAAATTTCATGTAGACCCAAAACTCATCTCTGCAGATTTAGTTTCTTGTTTCCAATTGTTTTTTTTATCTATTGGCAGCAAACGCCGACAACGGCCAATACATTTTCTTATTTCTAAGCTTCAAATGTTGCTCTTGTTTCTTATGATGCTGCTCTTGTTTCTAATGATGTTGTTGCCGCTTTTTGCTAATGACAGGTTCTTGTATTTTGATATTAAAATTGAACTGCAGAGGATGCCAGGTTGATGGTTGCTCTCAATTATGCAGATACATTTTTTCTATTTGAAAAAACATCAATTTTAATTTATTTGAAATGCCTACAAACCCAAAAAAAAAAAAGAAAAAAAACACAAAACAAAGAAGAGTGGCAAAAAGAGAGCAGAAAAAGTTTCCGCACAATTATGCAAAACTCACTCAAAAGTCTGTTCTGTTAAATTGAATATCAAATTTGGTGAATAAAAAAACAATTGAAAGCGATTCCCTGTAAAATCTCTAACTACACTTATCAACTCTTACTTTTACTTTTGCAGCAAAAGTTCTCAAATTCTCTATACTTACAATTCTCATCACACCTTTCTCTTACCAAAAACATTCATTCATTGCATATCAAAATCATAGATAGACACATAAATACATAATTTTATGGCCTTTACAGAACAGAGAAGAACACAACAAATTTGTTTTTTTTTTAAGCTGTGTTGAGAACTTGTAAATACCCTATAATAAATAGGTTTCAATTGAAAGTTATTTGGTTTTTGTTATTTATTGAATTTGTTGAATGAAGCTTAGTTTAGATGAATGTGCCAAATATTTGTAGGGGGCAAAATACAATTTTATATAATTTTTTGTAAGTTCCATTTTATTCGGTTAATCAATTTTCTTTAGTTTTTTAATATTTAATATTTAGTTTAATATTTAATAATTTAGAATTTATTAGTGTCCCTTTTTAAGACTTAGGATAATCAATTTTGTATAGTGTTTTATGTGTATATACTCTTTGCGCTTCTTTGATTACAGAGTATAGTCAGGGTAACCTTGAAATTTTGTCTAAGCGCGATCATTCCACTCTTTGCATACAAAATTCCAAGCGGAGGCAAAAGTTTTGTTGTTGTTTTTGTTCTGTTGCCTCTTTATTATTATGCGTATAGTTTGAATAAAAAATTGTTGGTGCGTTCATTTCTCATTCCATATATTGTGCGTTCTATGAAGAGAACTAAGCAATTAATTAACCAAGAAACTTGCCTGTAAATTGATTGGCAAGCCATATTCTGACTGTAAGACACAAAGGGGATTGGCAATGGATGGTCAAAGATTGGTAGCCAAGACATCAAGTTACATTTATACATACATATGTAGGTATGTATGTATGTATGTACACTGCGTGGGCTTGAGTCGTGTGCGTTTTACTAGATACTTCAATTTCAAAGCAACAACAAAAAACAAACTCATCGAACGCAATGGAAAATTAATGAATCTTATTTTTAGAATGGCGCATAAGTACAATAGAATATAAGTGAATTTATATTCGGCTAGGGTCAAGTTGCAGAATCATTAACGCAACTAACTGAAACTTGTTTTTGTAAAAGTTCTGATATCAACTAAAGCCACAATTAAGTGACAAACAAACTAAGAAAATCAAATTAAATATTTCATACTTTTTAAACGAGAATTTGTTTAAATATTTAGTGATTTTTCATGCATATATTAATCCAATATTCAATAATTATCATTTGAACTAAAATTTTTGAGTTTTTTCCTATCTGTAATATATTTTTAAACTAAGCTTACGGCAAATTTTTATTGAAAGCAATTTAAATGAACTAAAGATATAATAAGCAAGCTAATTTGATTTGGAATGACTGAAAAAATTCACTTTCTAATTCGGTTCTAAACCGTTGCTCTACGTTTAGCTGAAGAATATTGTAATAATCTTAACAAGAGTGAAAGGGGATCTTAAAGATACAACTTTTTGAAAATAACTCTGGCTTTTCGATAGAAATACTTTTTATTTTTCAACTTTGTCTTAGCTTACCTAATACTTCTAATAAATATATGTCTAATATTTCTAGAATTCCCTTTTAAAATATAATATTTTTCGAGATCCCCAAAAAAAGGTATTTATTTGTAAAATGATGTTGACATTTAATTAAAATCTCCTTCAAATCTTAGTCACTAGATATAAAACCTAGAAAATAGGGAGCTGATGAGGATTCGTAACCCAATTCAGAAAACCTCGCAAAATGATATAAGACTTAAATATATGATACATCGTTATATCTCTCCATTAAGTGCAAGATATGCTTATTTAAAGAAACTATTAAACCAGTTTTTATCTATTTTGGTAATGCAAGTTAAAATCACTTAAAAGTAGTGACAAGAAAAAATACTACGATTAGTCTTAAAGCGAAATAATTCTGAACTTAAGCCTAATTAAAGTAAACAAAGTTTCCACTTAATTTTAGATTAACTTAATTTCCAAAAACAGCCTAAAAATTAAACTATAAATATCATGGAACTTAATTTCATACCAAATACAAATTTTCGGACTGAATTAATCGATTTTTAACCTGACCAAATTTTGCCACCTAATCGATTTGGCACTGAATCAATTATTAGGTCCCCAAATTTGGCATCAAATCGATGTAAAATTTTGCACCATTGTTAACCAAGCGACTTAAAGCCCTTTGCCATTCGCCCATTTAAAGTGAATGATTTGTAAATTACGAAAAGCAAAAAAAAAAACGAATAGACAAACAAACAAACGAAGGTGGAAGAGATGAGAGAAAAAAAACAAGAACACAGATAGAACTTCTGCTCGGTTGATGGCGATGCTTGAGGAAGCGAGAAAAAAAGTCCAGTGCAAACCATTAGCAAACCCGTCAAGAAAATAGCAAAAAAAGCAAAAGAAAAAAGAGTCTTGTGGGCAGTGGGATAGCCAAGAATAAACGTAGAAACAACAGAGCCCACAAAAATGACTCTTCGGCCAAGACTAACAACGGCAACAGCAGCAGCAGCAGCCAACCAAACTAACAACAAACCAACCAAGTAAAACCCTGGCTTGGGTTGCCTCCGCTGCTGCTGCGGACTCATTCAAATTTTGTCTAACAATTCTTTTGGTTCGGCACTTTTTGTTCTACTCTTACCAGAATGGGTATAAGCCATGCTAAGCTATCAAAATTGTATAGACTCTTTATCGGAATTGGGAACTTCCTGAATCAAATGACTCTCATTGAACCATTCAACATTTCCTATTTTAATTATGGGGTTTTTGGATCAATTGTTAGACAATTAGTAGACTTTGAAGGTTGCTATATAAATGCATACATTTGAAAACGTTTAAAAATCTAACCGAGTAAATTTTATTTTTACCTTTAAAAACATTTTTCAATCAAGATCTTTGCATTTCTAAAATTATAATTTCTTTATTTCGAACTAATAGAATTGTAATTCCCAACTGGTTTAAGCATAAAAAAAAGGATTGCGGTTTCTAGTAAAGAGATTATCGAAATGGCTATTCATTTCGCAGATCCCTTCAATAAATAACAAAATCTAAAGTAGCTCAGCGAGTTTAAAATTATCCAGAGGTTAATTGACAGATAGCTATTAACGGGAGTCGTATTGCCCTCTTAGTTAAGAGAAAGGAAGGTCAAATCTCTTCATGATGCACAAGTATATAATGTCCAAAGTAGATTTTCTTAAATACCCCCAAAAAAAATAGTGTCCAAGAAGTCTTAAATTTTGACTTATTATTAAGATGGACATGAAAGCAATCAGATTCAATTTAATTCGTTATACATTTCGTCTTATCGAACTGTTTTACATAATTTTCCTTGCAAGGACTTTAAGATTTAAAATAAATAAGGTCCTAGAAAATGTAACAATCAAAAACCACGATGAATTGAAAGGAATTATAGGAAATGTTTCTTGTTTTATGATGTTTTTCCAAAAAATTTGACTATTTTATTTGTTTTAATGCTACACAGGATCAAAAGTAGTGGAAAAGAAAGAGTCAGATACATATAGCAGTGTGAAAGAGACAACAAATGATTGTTGTTTTATGATGTTTTTTAAAAAATTTGACTATTTTACTTGCTCTAATGCTCCACAGTATTAAAAGTAGTGGAAAAGAAAGAGACAGACACATATAGCAGTGTGAAAGAGACAACTAGTTTGCATTAATTAGAACCATTAGGGAAAAAATGAGGGAGAGAGAGAGAGACAACGACACTTATTTCTACAACTCTATTAAGACAGACAAAGAGAGTTTGAAACGTCATAAGATTTAATGGTCAAGGACTAAAAGAGTATACAAACTTCGTTATAGTGGCAGTTGGTTTTTTTTGTTGCGTGGTCTTTCAGCTCCATCTCCAACTCCATCTCCGTGATGATGGCGATGGCAACTTGCAAGCTAGTTGTTGAGGGGTTTCAACGATGACTCTTTCTTCGGCTGAGCAATCTCCCTCTCCATCTCTCTCTCTCTTTCTCTCTCTCTCTCTGCCTCCCGCTCAATGCATATGTGTGAGTGTGTGTTGTTGTTGTTTACCTATTCCCCCAATCCCAATCACACGCTATCCGGCACACACAAAAGCTGTTCCTGTTTCTTTTGCAAGTTTTTTATTCGCAGTCGCAGTTTCTGCTGCTGTTAGCGGCGCTGTCACCGTTCTTGTCGTCGTACTCTTTGCCTATTCTTTCTAGTTTCACCTTGAAAAGTTCATTCACGCCATTTGCCAAACGCAACGACAAAGTCCACACACACTCACACACACAGACTTATACGCACCACACACACACACACACACACAATAAATAAAAAATAAAACCAAAAACAAAAAAGTAAAAAACTTGCACAAAAATAACATAATTTATTTTGACGCAGAGTTTCTTCTTGCACGCAAAAAATGCTCACACACACACACAACAAAAGTGGGGGGCCAAGACTCGGAGGGATGGGAAGAGGGGAAGGGGAGAACTCCAAGTTAGTTGGTTGGTCAATGTTTTTTAATGCAAATATATACGCATTTTTTTGCTGTTGCTATTTCTCTCCCTCTCTCACTCGTTCTCTTTTGTCGACTATTTATGGCTACTTCTTTTATTCCAATTTGCCAAAGTGGGAGTAGCAGAAGCCCATAAATGTATAAAGTTCTATGTGAAGCAGGCTTAGGTAATTCTTGGAAAATTCTAAAATCAAAACAACTCAAGAACTTTGAATATTTGGCTTGAAGTTTGGCCCAAAAATGTACATATTTTCTTTCTATTAAAAGTATCTGTAGAAATTAGAGTCGAACTTCAATGCAAAGAATTCGGTGGGGACCAGAAAAAACTTGATTATATAAAATCTTCATTAAGTAGTAACTTTATTATAAAGAAATAATATGTCTTTGCAAAAAATGCATTATCATACAAGTTATTACAAAGAATATTATATTCAAAAATATTATATAGAAGTTAACAGAATAAATATAAATAATTCTGAAAATCTTATATGAATAGCACAAGAAATTCTTAAATTAACTTTTCAAACATAAGAAAAATTCTTAATTAAGTCAGACTCAAAACATTTAATAAATTTATATTTTTAAAGGATTCAATTTTATTTTAGATACCAGCTGTCTTTATTTTTTTTCAGATACAAAGCACTTAAAAATATCTCCAATAATCAATAGAGTAAAGTCCTAAAAGTTCCTTATTTAAATCATCTTTTATCATCAATTTGACAGAATCATTAATCAACTGATATTGGCCACGATTCATTTTGTTTTGTGTATAAAAAAATGTCTTAAATTTAAGAGAATAACATATAGAATAAATTCCAAATTCATAACACTTTCTTTAAAGACTTTAAATCACTTCAACACATAAATTAAAGATTTTTGTAAATTTGGATCTGTCTAACTCTGATAATGCCATAAAGGCTACCGAAAAATGAATCACCCCAAAGTGAACTAGTTTCGTTAAACAAAAAATATATGTCAAACCGCAAAACAAATAACAAACTATTTCTACCCGGCAACAAAACTGATTACGCACAGTCGAGACTTAATCAAAAACAACAACAACAATAATTTCGCACAACCCCCACGCATCATGAAAAAAAACACAATTCGCAAAATAGATTTGCAAAAAAAAAAAATAGTTTTTGCGGTGTTTTTTTTTTTTACACACATCAAAACAAATGGCAAAAATTCGGTGAAGTTCAAGGTATTCGCCATTAAAAATAATAAAAAAGAAAGAGAAAAAACACACTAACTAACACACTATTGCCGACAGTTGCCCGGCTGAAAATAGATAAGGAATGGGGGGGAGCAGTATGGGGGCAAAGGGAGGGGGCCAATTGACTGGCCTAAGTCAAGAGTGCGTGAGATCAGAAATAGTAAAAGAGAGACACACTGAGAGATAGAGAGAGAGAGAGAGAGACAGCGAGGGAGAGTCGTCATTAGGCAAATCAAATTTATATGGTAAAGGAAAAAAGAATTGTTAATAGTCCGTTACGACTGTTTGATGCCCTGTAACTAGACAAAATCTTAGTTAGTTCTTCCTTATTTAGTGCCTGGCTTTACTATGGATGAATAAATACTATCTTTAACACCATTTGTAATTTTTTTTAGACTTTTTTAAGCTTAAGAAATGACTTCAACTGAATCTTAAGAATATAACTTGTAAATCTTCATTTTTATATAGGAAATGTAATTGGAATTATAGTGGAAGATTAGATTGTTTATGTAAGTATTAGGTACGTAACGCAATTTGGTCTTAGAGAGGGGTGAGTAGGTGAGGGATGAGTGGTTCAAACAGCGAGTTAAGTAACAATGTTCATTAAGCTAAACTTCTCTAAAGTTTTTGTGAATTCAAATTCCATGAAACGTAAGCGAAAATAATTGTAACTTTAAGGTAAAAATGTTCTCTTGGACGTTTAGGGAGGGAGATTACAGAAAAACCAGACACCAACTTTTTTAAGAACGTTTCCTTATGACTACTAAGGTCCTGTTTAATATTCGATCAAATGACTTATCCTGAAAGAAACGTACAAGAAGTTTCATTTTTAAAGTTTTATTTTGGGCAACTTGAAGTTTTCTCAAATGGGTTAATGCCAAGTTATACCATATTTCAGCACCGTACATTATCATTGGAAGTATTATTGATTTGTAAATTGTTGACTTATTTTTAGCTGAGAGTTTAGAATGACGGTTGATGAATGGATAGTGAATACAAACAGTTTTATTAATTTTGTCTATGGTGTTACTTATATGGCTACTAAATAACAGTTTTTTGTCTAAGCCTATTCCTAAATACTTAACAGATCCCTCCCATAAAATTTTATTTCCGTTCAGTTCAAGCTCAGAGGTAGGTAGAAAACATGGCTTTCGTTTTTTGGTAAGAAATAGAGCTTTGGAAATAGATATATTTCATTAAAACTAATCTTAAGGTGGTAATAATAACAGTGTTTTATCAGACCCTAACCACAAGATACTCAACAATCTAAGTGGCCTACAATCCAGCATGAACTCCATGAGGATTAGTCCACCAAATTAAATTAGTCTCCATTAAAAGGAGAGCGCATTTAAGAAGGAAATGTCCTTATGTTGAATGGACTAGTTGCAAACCTTATCCAACTCTACTTTCTAGATCGCTATGCTCCTATAAAGTGAGTAGGTATAGTATTTGTCAATGGCATAAATACATAATTAATTTCAAATTCATTGAAAATTCATCTTAATCACAAGACTCGAATAATATGAATGTTCTACATAATCAATTTGTCAATGTCATAAATACTTATTTAATTTCATATTCATTAAAAATTCATCTTAATTTCGTCCTGTGACCCTAAAATTTAGCCTTAGAATAGGAATCCATTCTGCAATAGTTCTAGAACCACAAGATCCCGTAGTGGATCAGACAAATGAGATGACATCGGGAGAATTTTCTGTTTTTAGGACTTATACAAAAGATAACAAGTGCCCAAATTTAATTCGATTTTGGGATTGTTGTGCTGATATCTGAAGATCCTTCAAGGCTTTTGATATCCTTATCACTTAGAAGTTCATAAACTTGTCTAACCAAAAGATACTTCAGGCTTTTTGATAGCCTTTATAAGTTGAGAAGTTTATAACTTACCATTTATAATCAAGGGTTCCAAGATAACGTAAAAAGGAGTCCACAGTGAGGTATAGATGAACTCAAAGATCTTAAGGGCCTATCTATACGAGTGATCAAAAAGGATTGCAGAGTGTATACATCTGATCATATGAAACGATTTTACGTCAATCTTCGCTAATAAACGCACTTCGCCCATCGCATATATTTCTTAGAACTCAATGAACTCTTTTCACGCCTTTACTACAGGGTACTAAAAGCTCTAACCGCATGTTTACATAGTTTTTTGTGCCTCTCTCTTTTTTATTCTCTACTACTTTTCATACTCAACGCTCTCAAAATCGTTATGCCAAAAAAAAAAAAAAAAAATTGGGAATCTTATCTGAAGCGATCGTGCGTTCTATTTGACTGACTGACAACTATAACTATAACAACAACAACTTGTTGGGCAAACGCACTTTCTGTGAGTGTGTGTGTGTATGTGTGTTTGTGTATTGGGTGTATGTGTGTGTGCTTTTGTTGGTCTGGCGAGCAGAGCGTGTGGTCTATTCTACATAATCTATGATGATAATTATGTATTTTTGGTTCTAGGTCTGGGTCTAGCCTAAAACTCTGACAAAGTGTCGTGTGTCGTCGATTTTTTTTTGTGTGTTGGTAGTTTTTGTTGTTGTTTCTTTCTTTTTGTATCTGTTGGTTTAATTTTTATCTAATTCTGTTTGACATATATTAAAAAAACAAGAGAGAGAAAAAAAAGACAGCAACATATTTAATGTTAAATATGCCAACTAGGCATAGGTAGACAGGGCGACATGTGAAAAGATAACACAATAAATTGGGGTAATTGTGGGCAATTAAATGAAATGTGGCTATTTTTTTTTTTTTCATTCTTTGCTTTGGATGATCCATTTAAATAGAACACGATTTGAAACGAAAAATGAAAGTTGTTAAAAAATTATGTTGCAAATTTAGTTATCTTTGCATATTTGCATATTTGAGATTGAAATTTTTCTCTTTTCGTGATTGGTAATCAGTTTCACCTCGTTGTTGAATTGTCTTAAGTTTATGTATAATGTTTTTGACCCTACATAATTTGGCGAGATGTCAGGTGACCAAAATTTAATAAATGAATTCGGGCTTATGATTTTGAATTCCCTTTCCCACTTAATGTGAGGTATACCCAAAGATTCTGAATTAATTTTCAACATTTCACTAAGCCTTGTGTAAAATCCATAATGTTGTAATATTAATGTTTGTATCTTTTCATGACTTTTATTTGAGAATTTCGCTCTATATCCATTTTTTCTTTTAATGATATGTTGTTAAAGCTGTTGAAGAGCTAAAGAGTTACATCTCTTTTGCAATTTGATCAGCTTGCCAGAAGTCTGGAAAATTGTCAATTTACGGTGGAAACATTTTTTCACCATTGCAGATCATGTGAAATCACAAAATCAAAAAGTTTTTATTAGGTTTTTATTTTTATACATAAACCTAAGACAATTCAACAACAAGGTGAAACTGATTATCCCAACTCACCTAAATCACTAGAAAAGAAAAATTTAAATCTCAAATATGCAAAGATAACTGAACTTTTTTTTAAAATTTTTTAAAACATTTGAATTAAAATTTTCATTTTAACAGGAATAAATTTCTAAAATATTGTTTATTGAAAAACTTATGTATATGTATAAATATAAACAAAAAACCCCATTGATATAAAATTTTGACCCACCGCATCGCTTTCTTTTGGACCCTAAAACTATTTCCACCACCCCTTCACCCCCTTTTAACGCTTAAACTAGTTGTGAACTACTTACACTTCGATTAACTGTTATTCTATTTTATAACCAAGTCTTTGAGCCATCTAACCTCATAGGATTGATAAAATTCATGGGGGTTGGCATTTAAAAATTTTGTTTAAAATTTTGACAAAACAAATTATGGTTTTTAGCATACTTTCGACAAACTGAACTATTAGCAAAGTTTCAGCATTTCATTTTTACAAGCACCCGCAAAGCATGCAACAGTTTTTTTCGGTATTTATTTTCGAACAATGTTTCACATAAGTTTTAAATGCTTGGATAAAGAAAGTTTTAAATTACACAAATTAATGGAATGCAGAGAGACAAGGCATGCAAGTAATTATCCTTTTTCTCTAACTCTGGCAGAGATTTATTTTTCACCTACTTTGATCTGGGTGAAATGTTGTTGTTGCTGCTGCTGCTGGGTTGCTTGACCTGAAATTTTGGTTGGTTATCGCATACGCATCTTCTCAATGATTTAAATATCTCATTTAACGCCAGGACGAGTACCCGAGTCCCACATAAGTCCACAGGGTGGAAAGGTTTAACTGCATTTCGCTTTCACAAACGACCGCAAACACACACACACACACACACACACACACACACACACAAAGAACATACAATAAATTTCAACATGTTTATCCCTTTTCTTTTCTCACTGGTTCTGGTCCTAGGACTAGTCCTGCTCTTTATATATATATATATATATATATATATCTATCCCATATCCCCTTTTGTGTGCGTGTGTGTGTGCGTGTGTGTGCCCGCAGCGCTCAAAGTGTGTCAAAAACTTTTTTGGCTATTACTTTCACTACTTAGAGCTAAAGCAATAGGAGTGTTGATTGAGAGTAGAAGTGGCAATGCTAGGAGGAGGGAGGGGTCGGGGCGGAACTGTAACTGGAACTGTTCCACTATAGACCGACATTTCTTTCACTTTTTGGAGGGTGAAATTCTACTATTCTGTGTGTAAGTGTGGGTGTGCGTGTGTGTGTTTTGGGCGGCTTGTGTAATGCGACAAATTAACGATGTTCGTAATTAATATGTCACAATTGGCTTACAATTTGCTCAAAATTTGTCATGTTTGGGCCATTATGAGATTGTGCACAAAGCTTGATATAATAAAAGCTTGATATTAACTAATTAAATGAAAAATACATTACTACATTTTGGCAAAGTATTTTCATAGTCATCTCCTTTAGTCAAACATACAGTTTTGGTCCTTATAATTTTGATTTATTTTTGTGGGCATTTCGTTAATGAAAAGTGCAACTGAAAATACAATATAATTTCCAATTTACTTTACTTTAATAAGTATATGACTGAAATTTTGTGCACAAAACCAATCAAAGTATGTATAAATTAACTCAAAACTAAAAACGTTTATATAAGAACAAATGGTGGACTTATTTATTTAGAGAGTAGCCAATATCTGAAGGATTTCTGAAAAACGAATGACATTTTTGAGTTTCTCAACTCAAAATTACTAGCGTAATAGGTAAAAAAATGTGGGAATCAAAAAAGAATCAGAAGAGCGTAAGCCTTAGCTACCAGGATAAGAAGCGATGATTAGTTATACATTTACGGGTCTTTAACATGGTCGGAATCAAGGTTTTTTGTGCACTTTAAATAGAATAAATAACAATTATGTATACACATTGTTCTAATCTAAAGCAAACTAAAATTGCAATTAATAAACTATTTATTTCTAGTTAACTTAACTTATGCATATTATTTCAGATATCTGCGAAAAAGGGATTATGGAAACACTAAGAAGATTATCATCATCAGAAAATGTTTTCATACCTACAAAACGTAGAGATTCATATATGCGAGGGGGGAAGTATGGGGGAATTAATAAATATCTTTATTGTGTTGGTAAATGGTAGGTTTTAGGTATATTTGAGTTCTTGACACTTAAAATTAATATGTTTCCCTCCTAAAGAAAAAGCAAATTCGCGCATTTCTGTGAGTTAAAATAAATAAAAAATGTATTTCGAAGTTAAATCTGAAATTATAGAAAAGTTATCTAATTAGGTTATTGAATTTATGTTATAAATGTTAATATTATTATCCAAAAATCGTTTCTTTTTTTTTTTGTTTAAAGTATGTGCAGGCTTTTATAGTTTATTTTATAAATGAGCAATAGTATTTTAATTAGCAATATTAAGTTTCTGCTTTTGGAAATATGCAATCGAACCGAACCAACGTGTTGGTCAAGTTTTATAGTTATTTAACATTTATTTGGATTTAGGTTTAGTTATTGTATAAAAAAATATATAGAAAAGTGGTATTAGGTAAATGCTTAAAATTTGGTAACAGTTTTTCAATGATTTCATTTCAAATTGTTGAGCTCAATATCCTCAGATAGTTAGGATTATTGTTTAATCGTTGAAATTTAATAAATATGAAAAGTGTTTAATGAATTGATTTATTCACTTTCTTTAAGATATTCAGACACGCATTTGTGTATAATCATCTTATTCCTCTGATGCAAAAGCCACTAAAAACTTATCCTCCTCAGCGCATATATAAATTTTAATTAGACTCTTCAACACACACACACACACACACACACACACACACAGAGAGAGAGATAGAAATTTTTGAATTAGGCTTCTTCTCTACACTTTGGCCTTAATTAATTTCTTTGAAGCGGGCTGAGGGGGGTGTGGGTAGTGGTAGAGGCGGAAGGGGGAGGCCCGTTGGGGCGGCCTAGTGACATTGCGTCTTGTTGGGAAGCTGGCTCTGTTCATGATGAATTGATTTTGCACAGTTTTATGTACACTAGAAAGTGAAAACGAGAGTGAAACTGAAAGTGAAAGTTTCCTACAAGTGCAAAAGCGCAGCACGAAAAGTATCTTACAGATACACAAGAGAAATTGTAGGCTGCTGCCTGCCAAGTGGGTGGGGTGGGGAAGTGGAGGATGGGGGGCGGGGGTGGACAAACTGTTGTCAAAGTAACGAGTGCGCTGTCAGACTGTCAGCCACACCTACCCCGCATCATCTCTCACCCATGCCCACGCCCACTCCCACGCCTACGCCTACCGAATGCCGCCTTCCTCTTGCTCTTTTGCTTCTTCATGCCGTTGCGTCGTCTCCTTGTTTGTTGCTGCTTGTCAGAAGTAAGTAAACTAAAAAGACAAAAGCCTCGCCTAAAAGTGTGCTACACATAAACGGGAAAAACAGGACGAAAGTATATAAGGACCTGCTGCTGCTGCCTCTTCTACAGCATTTTCTTCTTCTACTTGTTTAGCTTCTGCTGCGTCTTCATCTTTTAGGTTTTTTCTTTCTTTTTTTTTTGCACGTTGCCCCTGACAACGCGTTGCGGACTTGGCCACGAGCTTCGGCTCAGCCAAGTGCAACAACAACGACAGCAAAAGCAGCAGCAGCAGCAACATTGACAAAAGGTTTGGCATTTTGGGGTTGCCATACGCACGCAACGTCCCCCCATCTACCCCACCTTCCCCCTCCCACTCCCTCACCATCTCTCTCCTTCTCTCTCTCTCTCTCTTGGTCTTAGTGTCCATGTAAAGGAAAAGTTGGGGCCGCATTTTGTTGGAAAATTCGAATGTCAGTTGTAATAGCTTTGGCATATAAATCAATAAAATGATTGTACGCACCTTTGCGCCTTTCCTTTTTCCCTGTGTTGTTGTTGCTGCTGTTGTTGTGTCTTCCTCTTTATTTTTTGAGTCGTTTTCTTGCAGCTTCTGGCTATGTGGGCACTTGTAGCCGCTGCTGGCGGCCGTTTTCAGTTGCTGTTCTCTCCATCTCCTTGTTCCTTGTTGTTGCAATGTTGTTGCCATACACACACCAACACACACCCATTTATATATCTATATACCAACAGAGGGAAGGAGGTCCTGACACACAATTTGCGAGGGTGGCTCAAGAATAGACTGTATGTCGAAGAAGAAGAAGAGTAAGTGATTAGTATGCAAATGCAAAATTTGTCACAATTGATTGATGTGTAACGAGAAGAAAAAACAAAACATCATCAAAAATCATTTATATTTATCTGTTCTATATTTAAAGCCATAACAATATCAAAGGCAAAGTGTTAAAAAAATATGTATCTTAAAGAATAAATTTGGGGAGACTAAGAATGATCTGACATTATTTATTTTAAATATATAAAAACGAAAAAGAAAATTTATAATAGTTAATGTTGGATTGAGAAACATAAAGCTAAACGTAAGTTAACTTAATGTTCCAAAAAAGAACTAATTTATATGGTATAAAAATTATTTTTGTTCACTAATATATTTAATTGCCATACATATATGGAAATTTTGTAACCTTTTGAAAATTATTTGTTTAGAAAGTTTTCAGCATTTGGCTCATTTATAATTTCAAAACATCTTAAGGGAAATATTCCATTCTTCAAGTCGTATTTTTCGTATAATTCTCATAAAAGCTATTAAGTTTAAATAAAGTCTATTATCTGATTCTCTTAAAATTGACTAGGTTAGTTTTTTAAAATTTTAGTAATCAATATTTAATGTAGATTATTTATAGTTCGCTTTTTTAAAGCTTAATCTTAGAGATTTGTCTATATAGTTGCATAGCTTTATCCTCTTTAACTTAGGCTCAACAATCAGACAACTTTATTATAAATAAGCAAATAAATAATTAAGTGATTTTTTTTTTGTAAATGTTTTTTTTTTTTATTTTGTTATAAAGTTATATATTAAATAATTAGTATAATAATCATTAGTATTTTGAAGGTTTCATTGCATCTTCTTTACCCAAAAGTGTTTCCTGAAATTAATATTGGTATTTAGGATTTCTTTTTAGAAACAAGAATGGTTTTGATTGATAATTTTTACGGGTTAAGTTTTAGAGTAGCGTACGTAATGAAATAAATAATGCAAAAGCATTGCAGGATAAAGCAAACTTGTTTATTCTTCTCGAAATAACTTGAAATTTTATTTAACATTTTTGTTAAATTATGATTGAATGTTGAAATATGACTATTTAGAGCTGAAACTTTAGCATTAATTATTATTTTTAGTTGCAATTTAATTTATTAACATCTTTTCTACAATCTTTCAGTGATCGATCGAGATTCCATCCGTCAAATTCGTCGGAATTTGTCTTTCTTAAGTTATGTATAATTATATATGTTTACAATATTTTTTTCAACAAAACAGTTTAGCGAATTCTAAGTTATTAAACTGGCTCAAGTGAAGTTAGCAGATAGAAATATAAAACTATTGTTATTATTTGTTATTTTTTCAACAATTTTTTTCAATTCAATAGTTTGATTCAGTAAAAATATGTAGAATATTTTGATTATGCAAAGAAGAAAAAAAACGTATTGAATTTTAAATAAATATTATTTGCTCAATTCAAAAAAAAAGAAGTAAAATATGTTGTTTTAATTTTAACATTTATGTCGGTTTCAAGTGTCCGAAATTATCTATAAAATATATAAACGATTTTTCTTAGTCGAAATATAGTGTTTTTGATTTATTTAATGAAAAATATTTGTTTTGAAATGCCGAAAGCTTGTTAAAAAATTATCTTACATTGTTTATACAAAATTTTCGCTTTGGAGTCACCAACAATTTATTTCCAAATTAACACGAAAATAATATAAAATCAACTCTTTAGAAGGTTTTGTGCATTTGGGACATCTGTATATACTTTAAGTTTAAAAACCGGTGGTAGGTAGTTTTTAAAATATAACTAAATTGAAATTTCGCAACTTATTTTTTTCTATTAATAAAAAGCAAAAGTCGTGGAAATATTAATATTTTAATGTTAGTTTTTGGAATAATTTTTGGTTGCTTTTATATGATTGGGGTTTTGAAAACTTTTGCAGCCAACCTCATGGCTTCAGGTGCGTCTGCTTGTTGCCGTTTGGCCACACAAGTTGGGCCATTTTGCTGACTGTTGATGATGATAATGGGCCTGGGTATTTTTTTTTTTTGCCCTGTGCTGCTACTGCTGGTGGTTAGAGAGAATGTGTTGGAGAATGGGGCGGGGCAGATGGGTTGTGCTGTACCCCAACCAACGAAAGAAACGAACAAAAATAAAACCAAGCAAGCAAACTTTGTCCCCATCCTGACCAAACTGGGCAAGGGGAGGACGAGGAGAACGAGGACGATGTCGTAACGTAGTTAGGATGGGTATAAATTTTTACGCATTTTTGATTTATGGCAGGGCAAATAAATTGTCGACTTGACTTTTGGTATATTGAAAATGCATTCCCCACAAAAACAGCAAAAGAAACGAAACCGAAGAGCAAAAGTGGCAAGTTTCAGCTTTAAAGGTATCGAAGCAATATTGTTAATGATTATGGGCCAGGAGTTGAGTTAAGTTAAGTTAAACAGGCAACAGCTGTAAAGTTGTTGCCAAAAACATTAAGAAACGCAAGCACCTGAGGTACACACATGCACACACACACACACACAGAGTGAGAGAGAGGGGGGGAGAAAGTGGGCAGGAAGTTCTATTACTGGTGTTGTTGTTCTTGTTGTTGTTCCTACTGCCTTTTGGCCATTAAAAGTTTTTTTACAATGCAGGCACACGCACTTTTACTTTGCTTTTTTCCAGGGGTTGGTTACCTGGCCAAACGAAACACAAGAAAAAAAAAGAAAAAGGAAAGAACAATTTTTTAGGCACACTTTAGTGAGGTCTCCTGGCCAACAGTGCGCATACTTGATGCCCCCCGTCCCTCGCCCCATACATACGTCTCTGTCTCATTCCTGTTCATGATGAAAGACCACAACACATGCGAACTTAAGTTAACTTCACTTTCTTCCCTTCTTCTTATTTATTTGGATGATTTTTTTGGTTTGTTGGCTCTTTTTGGCAAATTTACAACAAGTAGGCCAAGTGAAGGAGCACTTGAAATTTATTTCTTGACTCTGCGAGTGCAATTTAAGTTCTTTAAAGTGGCCAAGATGGCCAAAAGCGAGGCATAAATATCAGCATAAGCATAAGCTTCTATTTCTTTTTTTTTTTTTGCTTGTCCTTTTCTGAAGAGAAATAAAAAAGCACCCAATGGCAAAATTTGTTTAAAGATAACAAACATTTTTATACCCTAACTTAGAGATGGAAAAATGGTGATTAATAATAATAATTAATTCATTTACATGTAAACATATAAGCAGTTATTTTATTGCGTCTATTGGGACACGAATGAATGATGAAAAATCAGAAATTATGCCTCGAATCGTTGAAAAATTATTAACGAATGAATATGAAATTGAATATTTTAGTATTTTAGATAGCAGATTTTATTTACAAAACAAAAAATTAAAAAATATTTAAATGCTTAAATTTTCAAAGTTTTCTACTCGACTTTATTAAAAACAAATGTATTCACAGTGGTGCATTTAAATTCTGATTTTGTCGATTGTCAGATTTTCAATTTTAGTTAAACAATTTTTCTCTGATATATCGGAGATGATATACCTTAAGTTTTTCTAACTTAGCTTTTATTTTACGGTACATTTTAATGAGACAAAACCCAATTCGATTATTGGTAAATATAATATAAACTTTTTCAAGGAGGAAAAAAGGGGGAAAAAAAAATGAGGGAACATCTATAGTATAAATTTGGAAATTTGTGTTATAAAATTGTTCGAAGTTGTGCTAGACCTAGAAGCCTACAGCCAAAGTAAAATTGGACATCATCTTAATACTAACAACAAATGGAAAGAGAGTTTAACAAAATTATATAAAAATCAGGAATCATGAAAAATGAAAGAAGGTGCAAAACAAACTCTACGAAATCCACTTTCATCAGCCATGAGAAAATAAGAAGTTCCACATTTTACTACAGTTGATTATTTGGTGACCTTTTTGGTTGATATCAAACCTTTTGTTTGCCAGCTCGAGATCGATTTCGAAAGGTTTTTCCTTTGAATTTACCTCAATATATTTAAATCCTCTACGGAAATCGTTTCAGCGTTATTTTTAAATGTTTTACTAAAAAAGAAAACAATTATTTTGGCTTTAAATTTATGAAAGTTAACATTTAATTTCTCTGTTAATATTTTTTCTAGATAAAATCATTTTAGCTTTGTTTAATGGTAATCTTAATTTATGAAAATAAACATTTAATTTCTTTGTTAATACTTTTATCTAGATAAAATCATTTTAGATTTGTTGAAATGGTAAAAATTCACCATTTTCCCACCTGAATCTTCGTTAGCCACAAAAAAAATATACAATTGAGTTAGATTAAATTCTATATGCTACCTTAAATGCTAAACTGATGTGCCCTTTATCTGTTAGTAATCGTTTTTATTTGGTTTTTGTTTTTGTTGTTCGACGGGAGGTAACACCTCATTAAAGTAACATAGAAGTCTCACATATAACTAACGAGCCATTCACTCAAACCTGCATAAGGGCACGCGTTACCTCCTGCCCAGACACACGCACCCCCACACGCACCCCCACACGCACACACCACACACACACACACTCCACACACAGAGATGGAATGGGCAAAAAAATATACATCCAGATTGCCACAGGGACTCACAGACGACGGCTGGCCTGACATTGCTGTGACAGCAAAGATAACGCAGCAGCAGCAGCAGCTCCAACTCCAACTCCAATTCCAGATTCAGCTCCAACAAATGTCAATGCATGTGTTGTGGCAAGCGAAGGCGAAATGACCAGCACCAGCAGATGTAGATGAAGCAGCAGCAGCAGCATGAGGACTAAGGACTAAGGACGAGCCCCATGAACCAGGAGCACACACAAACTGACCGTGTGATCTATGCCTATCTGATGTATTTTAATGGTGCTCACATATATTTTTCATTATTGCTCTACACACTTCCCACATACCAAAAAAAAAAAGGAAAGGAAAAAACGTATGCACAAAGATATGTTACCCTGTATAGAACAGCAATAACTAAAACAAAAATATTTTGGTCCCAAAGGAGATTTACTAAAACTAAGAGAAACGGATAACAAGAAACAGAAAAAATCCTTTTAGAGCATTTTCTTTTTTGAAAGGAAAATCTTTACTGGTCTAAACAGATTTTTCCCTTTTATTTGCCAGTTTTATTGCTATAGTCAAAACTTTGCTGTGGATATTCCAAAAATTTACTCAGGTTGCTAACAAAGCTCTGGACATACATACATGTATACATGTATAGTTTGTAGTTTTATAATACAATATCCATTGAGCTTATTTTTCTGGATTTCGTCACCTAAAATTATATTAAAATAATTGTCCGTTCCTGAGAAAAAAATTAGTAAAGCGAAATTAGAAACCAGTAAATTTTATTATAAATATATATATAGAAAATTTTAATTATACATATAAATAACATTATTATAATTTACTTTAAACTAAAATTTATTATTTAAATAAAAATGTCTTATTTTTTAATTTAGTAAAAAAATAAAAAAAATTATAAAATATTCAAAATTTCAGTGTATATTTCAGGGACTGAAAATAGTTATTATTTTGGAAATGTTCTTCGAAAAAATCATGGATTCAATGATTATTACGAACGAACTTACTTCGAATTCTTTTATTTTGATTTTTTAAATATTTCCTGAGAATAACTGTTATTTTTATACCATGCATTCGTAGAATGAAATGGTATATTAAAGTCGCCAAAATGTATGTAACAGGGAGAAGGAAGCTTCTCCGACCCTATAAAGTATATATATTCTTGATCAGTATCAATAGCCGAGTCGATTGAGACATGTCCGTCTGTCTGTCCGTCTGTCCGTCTGTCCGTCTGAAGAATCATCGAGATCTCGGAGACTATAAGAGCTAGAGCTACCAAACTTGGCATGTAGACCCGTTTGCTCTGCAGGCAGATCGAGTTTATTTTTTTTTTTCGCCCCGCCCCCTTCCGCCCCCGCTATTTGAAAAACAATATTTTGAGCCTCCATATCTCGGGAACTATAAAAGATAGAGCTTTCGGATTTGGACATTAGATGCGTGCAGTGTGCACGCAGACCAAGTTTGTTTCAAATTTTGGCCACGCCCCCTTCCGCCCCCGAAATTCGAAAAATTCGATTTTCAGCCGAAATATTTATCGTATCGTAATTTAATTTGGCACACCAATACATGTCACGTATATCTATCATTCCATCAAATATCACAAGAATCGGAATAAAAATGAAAAAGTTATACATAGAAACGTTTTTCACTCATAGCGGTGCAAGGCAGTTGCACGCGAAAAAGAGCGAGATAGCATATGCTGCAAATCACCGATTTGGTCGGGGGGCGCTAAAGTGCTCATTTCCACATAAGAGAGATAACATTTGAAAGAAATTTAATATATATCTCTTCACCTAATGCATGGTATATCCAAGTCGGCCCGGCGACTTACTTACTTTATTGATATTTGTTTTTTTACTCTGCATAACTGTTTAATACAAAAACGTAATAAAAGAGAACAAAATTATCAAAATTATTTTTCATTTAATAAAATGAATCACAAAAAACCACCATAAAAATGTTTAACAATGTTTATTTCAACATTCGAATTAAGGGAATAATTGAAAAAGAAAAAAAAAAAGAAACAGAATTTAATTTTGAAAAGATTGGAATCAAGTAAATTGGGAAAATCGGATCGTTTCAAAAAGTGATCAAAAATCTTTTGGAATTGATGACAACTATATTTTTTCGTTTTCTTTCGACTAGGAAATAAATGTTATTTGTATTAAACTAGGGTAACAGCCATCCAAAGCAATAGCTAGTCATATGGACCTGCTCCTGCTTTCCCTTTTCACATTTCAGCACAACCAACAAACGCCCAAAATATTACGTATACGCAATGACTCTGCCGCCACATTTTTTTTGGTACAAAATAGAAAAAAAAAACAAAAAAAGAGAACAAAATTTATGTTCTATACACCAGAGGCCGCGAAATTTTTACTCTTTGCTCTGCGACAAATGCGACGGCTGCATCCCATATAGAATACATAGATGAGGCGACCACCCACAGGCGCAGGCACAGACCCAAGCAACCAACCGACCAAACAGCAAAACCAACCAACCAACCGACCATCAAAATATACAAAGTTCAGTCCCAATTCCATTCAAATTTTTGCCTCCCCCGACCAGTTTATATTTTTTGTTTTTGCAAATTTTTTGGGTGCCATTGTAGAATATGGAATGAGAGACGATTGTGGGTAGAAGGATATTTTTTTATGGCCCGTTGAGATTGCAATTCCAAAATCGATAAATTGCAATTAATTTAATGGTCACAACAACGACATATCGAAAGGCATAAAAAATGCTGCCGAAATGCGTGTATATGTTTCCATATAAATCACAAATACTGCAGTCAAAATAAACGGAGAATTTCTTTGGAGAGAGAGAGAGAGAGAGAGAACGAGGTTGAGAAAAAAAAAGGGAAAAATTTGTCTACTCACTTAAAGTAGAAATATGCCAAGAAATTGTAATTTATTAAGGGCCGGCAGTCACTTAATTAGCCCAAAAATTAGTTAAATGCCTGTGGAATCCACAGAGCATAAGAAAGATTTTCAAATTTCCAAGGAAACCAACAACAACAACAACAAAGTCACAAACGGTAAAGATAAATGACTAAAAGCCAAGGAACAAAAAAAACGGCAAAAGAGAGAGAGAGAGAGAAACTTAGACAAGAATTTAGTCAAAAAGGGTCAACAAAAAGTCAAAGTTCAGAAATATTTATATGAGCATTAATTTAATTTAGGAAAATTAACCAGCAAGTTAGGTAAATCTTTAAGCGTTAGTACAAATATATTCCTGTAAAAAAATGCTGGGAGTACCAACAGGGATTACTCCTTGAAGTCTGGAACTTTTGCTCGGATTAATGCATTGAGATGGGAGAGAAATTCTTGCTGGTCAACTGTTTTCTTTTCGCTAATCTACTGGCCATGAAAGAAACAAAATTTTAAGCCTTGTAAGCTCAGAATAACAATGAACAGAGATCGCATTCACAAATCTAAGAATGGGGGATATTTCCTTATTAAATATCCTTGATAATTTTCTATACAACTCTAAGAACATAAGTATAAGAAACAATTTTTTTGAGAATATTTTATCAAAGAAGAAAATTATCTCAATCGAAAAGTCAAACTTCCTGAAATATAACTGCATTTAAATGGTACTCCTCAGGGATTCCTCGGGGATATATTTATTTGTAAAGCCCAGGGATTCCTCCTTAGAGATTACTTGTCATTTTTATATGGGAGTTTTCAGAAATTCCTCAAGAACAAATTTATATGCGAGTCTTTAAGTGTTCCTCAAGGAAATATTCCTCCCCAATATTCCTCTTGGTCAAATTTATATGAAAGTCCTCAGGGATTCTACAGGTACAAATGCATATGGGAGTTCTCATGGATTGCTCGAAAACAAATTTTATTTGGGATTCCTCAGAGTTTTCTTTTGAACAAGTATACTCGAGAATTCTGAGGCATTTCTCAAAGACTAATTTATATTGGAGTCTTCCGAAATTTCTAGGGTACAATTGTGTATGAGAGTTCTAAAGGATTCCTCAAGGACAAATTGATGTTCGAGTCTCTAGGAATGCCTCGGGGACATTTTTATATCGAAAATTTCAAGGACAAATTTGTACAAAAGTTCAGAGGAATTTGTTAAGGAAAAACTCAATTAAAGTCCTTAAGAATTTCTCAATGATACATTTAAATGGTAGTCCTCAGGGATTCCTTAAGGAAAAATAATATAGGAGTTCTCAGGGACAAATTTATATCAAAATTCTCAACGATCCCTAAAGGACAATTTTATCTGGGAGTCCTTAAAGATTCCTCGGTTACAAATTTATATAAGAGTCCTCAAAGATTCCTCTGGTACAACTTTATATGGGATTTATCAAGGACAAATTGACATTAGACACCCCTGGGAAAGCTCAAAGATAAAGGCTACAGTGTGTATACAGGGTGCCCTCGTTACACAGGGTGCACTGGGTACCTAAGTATATACTGCAGTAGGAAAGCGTAATGTAAAAATTTATCATTACATTTCGATTGGCAATAACTGATTTTGAATCCGTAATGAAAATTGTAATTTGTTCGATGTTTTTGGAAAATTTTTAATTAAACTGCTTCGCTTTGTGATGAAGCATATTTTGAATGCATCAATGAAAAGCAATTTAGCATTGAGCCTTGGTACTACATAGGCACATGCGCGCATTTGCATAATTTCCACCCTCAGTCGAGATTCAGTTTCATATTACCTGGTGCTCCTGCTGCTGGCTGGGATTGCTGATTAGGTGCTCCTACAGCCCACCACCACCACCACCATCACCACCACCCACTCCACATTTTCATCCTCATCTGGTATTACTGTGTGGTCGGTCCAGCAGCAGGCAGCATTTAATTACCACCCAACAAAAAGTTTAAGGGCAACAACAAAAACAGGTTAACGTAAAAGCGAACAGGAACGGCAACGGCATCGGGGAACTGGGCTGGGATGATGCCCAAAAGGAAAAACAAAAACATAACCTAATTTTCTCAAATTTCGCCCAAAAACGTAGGCGACGACAACAACAACAACAAGGACGTGGGCTACAGGACAACAAGGCGACGGCAACGATATCGGTAACGTTAACATTGGGTAAAGGATGGGAATCGTTTCGTAGTCAACATTTGTGTTTGGGGAAATATGGCGCAGTTTAAGTGCCCTAAACCGAGAGTGCGGGAAAAGGAATGCACTGTAAAAAAGAAAATCTACCTACATATAGACTAGAACTTAACATATTCATTGAAAAGGTAAACGAAAACATATTAATTATAATTCTATGAACAATAATATGTAGCAAAGAAGTAGGTAATTAACTCGTTTGGTTGAAAGTGTTTGACAACGATTTATTTATATTTGGCAAGTCCAAAAGGACAAAACTGTATGCGAAACGCTTCTGTTATCGATTTAAAAGAAGTTCGCCTTAAAAAATTAAATTCACATGTCTCGAGTGTGCCAATTTTTACAATATTTAACATATTTTAAATTTCTTAAAGAAAAACCATTTCTATTTGATAAAAAATGTGCCATACGCATTCTAAGCCTTTTTTTGACGAAGATCTGGCATTAAAATTAAATATTTACGTAAGCATTTTAAAAGACATAATTCAAATAGTAAACAGTGAAAATAAATCCAAAGGTTTGTCATTCGTCACTGATTTTTGTACACTATTGTATACAAGTCAGCTATGTTTCTATTTTTCTGAGCAGCGAAAGTATATACATAAGTATATTCTGCATTTTGGCCCAACTGAGTTTCATGAAGGATATTAATTTCTTCCTGGAAAATCATTCTAATGTCTCTTGTAATGATTTCAACTCGAAGGCGTATCACACAATTAAGAAATATTATTTTTCTGACTTATACTAACAGAGATAAGCAAAATGGATGGACATTTTTCTTTGATCCTGATAATATTCTGGATTTCTGTAGATTTTTGACGCTCGATTTGCTTATTTATCATTTATTCTGATGTAATAAAGAATATTCTTAGTTCAAACTTATTCTCTATTACTCGCCCTATAAATATATACTTCCTATTACCTACAATTGGTGTAATTGAGACAAAGAAATTCTGGTGGACAATGGATTTATATTCCATTTGTTAACTATTTTCATCTTGCCACATATATATTTAAAATACATAGTTATATGTAGAACTTAAAACTGATTACTATAAATTAAAATAAAACTGTTTCAATATATATTTATATTTTATATAGTTATAATTGTTTTTGGAATTTCTATTCGTTTAGAATATAACTCTTAATATCCATGTAATTCATTTGGCCACCAACTTCTTGTTTGTGTATAGTATAATACATATATAATTGCAATTAGCTCTGGGAAAAAATGTACAACATAAAATAAAATTAAGTTGAACACACATTTTCGATATCTTTCTTAATTCTATATGAAATTAATTAAGTGAAGACACTCGACGAGCAAAAGTCGAAAGAGACATATAAAGTTCAATGGGCAGATTAATCATATCATATTAATTATTATAATGAGTGATTCAGAAAATATGCACCACTGATTATCGCATTATGCATAGTTTTTTAAATCATTTTTAAACATTTCTGTTTTCGATGTCCTTTCGAAAATCTCAACAAAAATATTGTTTTTCAAATCGAGATTTTTCCCATTAAGAGGGGAAGTGAATTTTCAGTAATTTTGCCTTTAACATATATTAGTTCTAGTCTCTGCCTTTGACATTCCATAACAACAAGAACAAAGCAACATTAGCCAACTGCCAAAATAGAAAAGCAAAGGCAACAAACAATGATTTTCATGGTACGTAAAATTAATTAGGGCACTGAGACAAAAATCCTCAAATTTCAATTGAGAGACAGAGATAGGCGTTACCAGATAGAGAGAAAGAGAGAGTCAGAGTGGGGAAATGGGGTGGGGGTGTTGGTTCTAGGGGTTCCTGTAGAAGATATGCAATAAAAACAAGGCGGAAAGCCCAACTAAAAATACCAGCAGAAGGAAAAACGAGAAGAGCTAGAGGAAAATGCTGCTCGAGAGCAACATAATTACTCTCTATGTGTGTGTGTGTGTGTGAGTGTGTGCGTCTGTATCTGTGTGTTTGTGTGGCTTTGTGCGTAGGCTTCGGTTTCTGCCTGCTTTTCTTTTTTGTCAATGCATCTCACATTTGAACGAAGTTGCCTTCGCTTCTTTCCGCTGCCTCTCACTGTTCCTTTTCTATGTACATGAAAAGCTTTTACATAGAACAGGGAATGCTGTGCGTGTGTGTGTGTGTGTATCAGCAGCTATAGCAATTACAGCAACTACAACAGCAGCATCTCTTGTGGCTCTTTCTTGCCTCTGCCCCAATACATAATTACAAATACATTTAAGCCTGAAAGTTGTTTTTTGTTGTTTTTAATTGTTTTTCTTTTTTATTGTCGTGGGGTTGGGGAAGGGAGGGGGGGGGGTATGTTGGTGAGGGGTGGCAATTGCTGACGTTTTGTTTTTGATTGACATTTTTGGAGAAAAGTGAAAAATCATGGAATCAGAAGGGATGAAAATTGTAAAAGGGAGCTGAATGGGCAGGTGATTAGTTAGGGGTAAATTGCATGAGATCTATGTATACCTCAAATCCAATTCAATATGATATACAAATACATTTTTAATCTACACTTACATTTGAAAGAAATCAAAAATTGATTAAAGTGAAGCATCTTTGAATGGTGACCCCGACGTTATCCTAGCAAAAGCTATTCTGACCCAATGTGAAATGAAAGTGCTTTGTGATTAAAATGGATTAATTCAAACTATCTGATATAGAAATACATTTTTAATCTGCACTTACATTAAAAATGGATTAGAGTAAAGTATTGAAACAATTTCTATAATTGCTGACCCCGAAGTTTTCGTTACATAAACTCCTTCAAATATCTAAAACACTGTGTCAAGTGAAAATGCAATTTAAATGGATTATTTTGAACTATGTTTTAATAAAAATGTGCACTATATATTGGTGACCCCGATGTTGCTGTAATATTATGCTGCAAGTACATAGTTCGAGTAATTTTTTTAATAACTGATCACTAAGAATACCTAAATGAAATGTATTAAATTTTTAAATAATTGTGTATATTGATTTTGACATACATATAAAATAAATTGACTTAAAAACGTATGTATAAAATAATTCGATTTATGAAGAAAGCAAAAACAAGTCATAAAAAAAATTGAGAAATCATTTTTGTGTTAATTAATTAAAACAACATATTTGTTGCTTAATAAATTATAAAATAATACATCAAATAAATTATTTTCATGTGAATTGGTATTTTTTATAAGTTATATAAAATATATAATTAAAAGTAAAAAACATTAAGTTAAGTAATTTAATACTTAATTCTGTCTAAGAAAGCAAAAATAAGTCATAAAAAAAATTGAGAAATCATTTTAATGTTAATTAATTAAAGCAACATAAATATTAACATAATAATAAATAAATTAATAAATTATAAAATAAATAATACATAAAATAAATGATTTTCATGTGAATTGGTATTTTTATAAGTTATATAAAATATATAAATAAAAGTAAACAAAATTAAGTTAAGTAATTTAATACTTAATTCTGTCTAATTTAGGTTAAGGCTCAGGTAAAATAAGTTACAGCTCCATTTAAACCACAAAGTAACATTATTATGCTTTTTTAAAGCTTTCTATGATTATAATTTCACTTAACATTATGAACAGAAGTCAAATATTTGAAGATAACTGAAATATTTCAATGTTTGCATCGATTTGTAATTTCTTAAAGCTTCAAAATTGCAATTAACTTACAACCTTAACCTCATACCCAATATCAAATACACTCACGCACTTTATTAGAAGCAAGAAGATGCGGAAAAATGTTGGCATAGCAGAAATAGATATAAAACCTCAGACCTCAAAGAGAATTTCACCAGGCAGAACCACAATTCAGCCTTTACTCTCTACACTTTGCAACCCCTTTCCAGAACGATTGTCGAAACTTTAAACTAAAGCAGCCCCACATACAGGGCCCATCATATGTATGTATATGGAAGGGCCTACTCATTGCTATGCAGTGCATAGCTTAGCATAGCTGCTGCTGCTGCTGCTGTTTGCGACCCACATTGATGGAAAGGCAAAAGCCGCAAACCACATCTCTCTCTTTTTGCTTTTCCTATCATGCATTCTAAAGGGATGCGGTAGAAAAAAAAAAAGAAAACTACGCAATTTACGAAAAAGCAGGCCTGCAATCTAGAAGAAGAAAAAGGGAAGCTAAGCTCTTATATATATATATATGATACCCAAAAACTCCCTATATACTTTTATATATACATAGAGAGCGAGCTGCCTGCCTCCCCCTTAAGCATACCAACAACAGCAATCAATGTCAGTCACATGGCTCCCAGCACACGCACACACACACACAGACACAGCTACCCGCCGCTGCACACGCACAAAAGCGCCAAAATTACAAACGCAGCGAGTGGTCGTCGTTTGGAACGAAAGAAGAACCAAAGATTGGTGGGAGGGGGCGGCAACTGGGCGTCATAAAGGACTGCAGTGGCAGTACCCACCCCAACTGCTCGATGTTCTCAACCTACTTCTCCCCTCCCGCATGCCAATAAAACTTTATATAGGCGCCGGCGCACGCACATCTGCAACCAACAAAAAAGCAGCAGCGACAAGAAGATGGCATGTGATGGGGGAGGGGGGGAGACCCAAACCCATGTCAAAGTCAAGACCAAGCAAAGTAAATGAGAATAAGCGCCCTGCATTTTTTTCCATTTCCTTTACACAGAAACACACACACACACAAGAGCAAAAGCAAAAGCAAAAAAAAACACACCCACTGCGAGTTTTCTTGAACGTCCTTGATCCTTGCAACGCACAGTAATAATAACAAAGAAAAGAAAAAAAACAACAAGAGCGGCGCCTGCTGGTCGTCTTCCCAAAACGCACACACACACAAACACATGCACAAACACATGCACACAGGCACGAAACGAAGTGAAAAAGCATAGCATACTTTTTTGGGGCAGCACAAAACTCATCCCCATTGAGAACGACGCCGCAGTCGCTGTCGCTGTTGCCGTTGCCGTCGCCGTTGCCGCCTTATCAGTTGTAAAAACAAAACCGGAAGCCCACACAGGAAGTCACAAGACGTTGGCAGAGCAAGTGAGAAAGTAAGACTAAGAGAATGAGAGAGCAAGAGCGTGAGCGAGACAAGAATAGGAGCTGGCTAGGCGAGAGAACGTCGACGAACTTTTTCAGGGTTTCTGAAAAGTGAAAGCTGAAGGCAAAGGACAAGGCAATATTATTATTGTAAATGAAAGTGAAAGTCATCCGAGAGACAGAGAGAGAGAGAGAGAGCAACACATAGAAAGAGAGACAGGGAGAAACAAGGACAGAGAGAGAGAGAGAGAGAGAGAGAGAGAAAGCGCAGACGCAGTCTACCAAAATAGTTATAAACAATGCAGAAAAGCTTCTTTACATCGAATATGGCAGAGTGAGAGAGAGAGAGAGAGAGAGGGACTGAGAGAGAGCCAGCGAGCTGCAATTGTCTCAAGAAAAGCTCACTACATTTTTAATGGCCACAATGTCCTTGGCCAAGCAAACGTGCCGAAGGATAACGCACAACGTCGACTGCGACTGCGATGCCTGCATTTACTTTCGCTTTCTCGGCTAACCAAGTAGATGGGGCAAAACCAACCCCAGAACCCCGAATATTCTTTGCCTACCCCCTACCGCCCCTTTTACCCCCTCCTTTCCCCCTTTATGTCCCTGCTGCCATCATCATTTTTGCTTGCATATAATGTACTTTGTATTACAAACTTTTACCCCAGAGCTTTTGCTTTTTGCATTTTTTTTTTTTTTTTCTTTGGCCAACAAAGTTTATTTTTGACAGAGTTTTATACTACATGCCTGGCGGCTAGAAGGAGGACACTGCTCTTGCTGCTGCAATGGGCCAAGACCGCCAAGGGAGGACCCCCAAAAAAAAAAGGAAAAAAATGACAAAATAATGTAATTTGGTTCTTAGATTTATGCGTGCTGCGCCTTTATTTTCAGTGGGGAAAATTTTGGGTGTCTCTCTGTGTGTGTGTGTGTGTGTGTGTGTGTGTCCTGCAAGCGAAACGCAACGTTGTCGTTTCCATTTCGTTATATTCTCCTACATTTTCCTTTTTTGGGTTTTGCCGTGCCCTCCCGCTGCGCCTTATGCTGCCTGTTTTCATCTTATTTGTGAGGTTTTCCCTTTTTCCCATTTCCTTTTCTCACTCTCTGCACTTAAGCCGCTTGTGCGAATTTAGGGCAGGTTTTTTTTCTTTCGCTTTAAGCGAAATATTTGTCGTTTGGAAAAGTTCGCATAGCTAACTTTCAAGTTTTTTTTCGCCACAAAACGAAGAGAAAAATCTCCAAAATATTGTAAATTGAAAAGCACCACAAAAAAAAAAAAAAAAATTAACAATGAAAAGTTTTCTCAAATATGAGATTAACATTTGCACATTGCTTGGTCAAAATTAAATCGAAATTTTTTTGTAGATTGACTTTGACATTAAAACCAATCAACAGATTGATGGCAAAAGTACATCCTACAGCCGTTGTCCTTAGAAAATTGGGTTAGATGATGGGATCTTATCTGGGGTGGGTACACAATTTTATCTATTACAACTATAAGTTAAATAGTCAGATGTGTGAAATATAAAAACAAACAGTAATACATATTTTGCAATATAAATGGAATATAATGGAATGCTGGAAAATTGGAGAGGATAGGTTTGTTTGTACCACTCGATCTAAGGAACTGGCATGATAAATACCTGTAGGGATATATCCAAAAAGAAGAAAATTAGAAACTGTGAATTTGTTTCACAAGTTGATCTCAAGCTAAACAAACAAATTATAAACAAATCAAAGGTCGCATAAGTTCCAGAAATCTCTAAGAAGCTCTTAGTTTAAAAATAAAATATATCTTACTTCAACAACACAAGATCCAGATACTTTTTCAATTCTAATTTTTTTAATTCCACAAAAGAAAAGGGAAAATCTCTCATTGAATTTGTAATTATTTTTTAATTTAATTTAAAGAAGATTTAATTTAAAAAGATGTCGTTTAATTTAATTTATGAAGATGTTTAAAGATATGTCAATAAAAAACGAGAAGGCCGGGCTAACTTCGGCCATGCCGAAGTTTGTATACCCTTGCAAGATCTTGGTGTTACTAGATCCCTAAAAAGAGTTTTCTAAATGTAAAGACACTGGTGTTAAAATCCGTTTTTACACGCCATAGCACGGCACGCATACATATGCATGTATGTAGACATGCAGCATGCAATTTTTTCATATGTTTGTATGACAGCTATATGATATTGTCATCCGATTTTGATCAAATTTACCAGAATTATAATTTTCAATGTGGAAATGTTATTTACCAAGTTTAACGATGATCGCATAAGAACGAAAAAAGTTTCTAGAAGAAAAACTATTTTTGGTCCGATCGTTCATATGGGAGCTATATGATATAGTAGTCCGATCTTGATCAAATTTCGCACGGATGTTTGGATGTATAGTAAACTGCCAAATGTTAAGTTTTATGATAATCGGGTGAAAAAGAAAGAAGTTATTGATCTAAAACTCATTTTTCGACCGATGGTTCCTATGGGAGCTATATGATATAGTCATCCGATCCGGATGAATCCGAGATATACAATGCCTGCAGTATATACAAGACTTCGTGCAAAATTGCAGCTCTGTAGCTTTAGCAGTTTCGGAGGAGAAGCTGTTGATCCAGACAGACGGACGGACGGACGGACGGACGGACGGACGGACGGACAGACGGACAGACAGACGGACAAACGGATTTGAACTCGCCTTGTCATGCTGATCAAGAATATATATACTTTATATGGTCGGAGATGCCTACTTCTATGCGTTGCACACTTCTGACCAAAATTAATATACCCTTTTTGCAAGGGTATAAAAACTGAAACAATTTTTGGTAAATACTTTCATTTGTATAATTTCATTATAATCCAAGATCATAAATAGTGAAAAATTAAGCAAGTAAGTCGTAAGGCCGACTTGGATATACCATGCACCAAGTGAAAAAACAAATTCAAATTCATAAAATCAAATTTGTATATTTAATTGTTTTCGCTGCCCCGTTAGCTAAAACATGTAATATTGTAAATTTCTAAATATATTTAAAGACTTCTTCTATGTATTCCTATATATTACCATACATTTCTATATATTGCTCTAGATTTCTATATATTTCTAGTAGTCTAAAGAAATATAGAATATATAGAAGTCTAGGATTATATAGAAATCTATGGGAATATACAGTAATCAATAGGAATATATCGAAATCTAAGGGATTATATAGAACTGCAAGAAATTATATAGAAATCTATGGATATATATGGAAATCTATCTGATCTAACTGAGTTAATAAATGCACAATTAAATACAGAATGTTGTGGAACCTTCATTTATAGAACTACTTTAAAGCTTTTGTTTTTTCGGTAAGCATTTTAAATATGGAAAACAAACGGAGAGCAAAATGAAACGGAGACCATTGTCATGGTCACCTAATCCGGCTAAGCAAAATGACCGAGCTCTTAGTCGTCCCAGGACCCAGCACACAAAAGAAGGCTTCCAGGCAAAGAAGCGAATAAAATGTAATTTTAAATGCAAACCGAAAGCCAAATGGCAACCAGCTGGGCAACATTTTCTAAGAAGGGGATGAATGGTGGGAGGGAATGGTGGGAGGGACTGCACATATGCACAGAAGATGCTTAAATATTGAATTTTCCTTTAACAGTTCGGGTATACCTACACACACACACACACACCGAAAGAGAGCCAAAGTCTCGACTCAACTGTCAGTTGTTTGGAGCCATCATTTTTGGAGCCTCCTGACAAACTTTTGCCTGCCACGCACAATTTTCCACTTTCAACTTTTTGGGTAAAAAAAAAACAGCACATAGAAATAGGGAGAAGCCTGAGCAAGGAGTAGAGCGTTGGGTGGATTGCAGGGGGCGTGGGCTGTGGGCTGTGGGTTGTGGGTGGGGCTTGAGCTTTATGCTTGGCTGATGTTGCGATAAGCAGCCAAAGTCGTTGCTGCACACGCCAGAAAACACATCATTTCTCCCACCACCCACTCCCACAATTGCTTCCCTGGATCCACTTCACTTTCTCCGACAACCTCCACACCCCCTTGCAAGGGAGGCCCTGCGGCAGGGTTGAAAAATAGGCAGTTTGCCTGCTTCTCTGCTCTGCTCTGCTTTGCTTGCCGTTTTTGTTGTTGTAGTTGGCGCCATGTAAAAGTTTTTGCTGAAAAGTGTAACGCAGTCGAAGCTTTGCCTTTGGGAAGATGAACGAGAAGGGCCAGAGGATGGGGTAAAAGTAGTCGTGGTGATGGTGGTGGGGGGGTGTTGGTAGTGTGGCCTGAGAATGGGATGAGGCGGATGCTACTGCTGCTGCTGCTGCTCCTGATGCTGTCGCTGTCGCTGATGTTGTGGCTGCGTCGTCGCCTACGCGGCATAGTTTTTAACTTTTGTTGTTGTAATACACTCTCTTAACCACTGGACCCATTAACTTTTTAAATCAACTTGAAATCTTTTCTTTTATCATTGCGTCTTAAAATAAACAACTTAATTGTCCTTAAGAATAAAATAAAAAAAATGTAACTGGACGACAATACTTCTAAAGTGTAAATTTATAAAAATTTATTTTATTTATAGTAATTTCCATGCATTTATCTATAATCTACGACATAAAATTCTATGTAAACTTGACCTGTGATCTCTTGTTTTAAGTGTTTTCCTGGCAATTAATAATTGATATATTAACATTTGTTTAAGGGGAATGGAAAAAATCGATACCTCGAAAACTTATGATCCGATTACCTTGTAGTTATTCTTTACAACATTGTTGTTATTTAGTTTTCGACACAATAACAAAATTTTTCCTTAAAAGTCACCACTATTTTCAAATGTCCGCCATTATGACAAATGTCAATAATTTCAAAATCGCCTACGACAAAGATTAGAGTTTAGTATCTAGTTTAATAACCCTTTTGGTTTATTTTTAGTTTCGTTAATTTTTGGAGAGACGCCATTGGATAATGCAAAGACATTTTTAAGAGCTCCAAAGATTTTAGATTATCCTTCAAAATGTTCATTATTTCTTGCTAAAAGATATGCACTTTTAGATAAATAAAACCAGAATGAAAAATTTGAAATAGTTTTCCTTTAAAAAATTCTCAAAAATAGCCTTTTTCAGGCTTCTAGGTGTTCATATCACCGGAAAGAATTATAAATTTACCGTATTCTATATTCGCATTAGGTTTCTCAAGTGATCCTTGAGTTTCTTCTCAGCTGTTTGTTAAATTTTGAGAAATAATAATAATACTTTGGATGGATTTGTAAAATATTTTAAAAGGGAGTTCGATTGAAAAGTTTCCAATTGAAAGTTTCGAAAATATTAAAGCAACTCTATACCTTTAAAATATTTCAAAATCGGATTTAGTTTCATTCATTTTTGACCATACTTCTTTAAAAACAGAGATGGTCAAAAGATTTTTAAAAGAAACGCATGCATTGGAAATTTGTTGTACACAGTTTATCTAGGTTTTATTAAATATTCATTCTTCGAGAATCTCGAGACTCAACACTGAATAAATAATTTTTTTCGTTACAATAAATTTTTAAGCATAAAGTGTGGTAGATTTCATCATTTTTTAGAAAGTTTCGAATTATTATTTCGTTGATTTCTTTACTAAAACCTGTGTCATTAATTTGTGGTAAAGAAAACTATTAGTTTTAATTGTATTTTCAACAATTTTATGAGTGTTTTCCAGAATGCTTAATTACCAAATTAATTTTATTTTCATATTACTAATATTATAATAATTTTTTTTCTTTTTATAATGAACTTGAGATTCTTTGTTTATTAATATAAAATTATTAATAAACAAATTATTTATCGATTGAGCAAAACGTTTTAGTTATTGAGGTAAACGATTGGGTCAAACGATTTCGGTATATAACGGTATGTAACGGTTGTTCTAGGGTAAAAGTTGAGTTAAGTTTTGAGCGAACGAAGAGCATTCAAAATGCGTCATTCAAAAAAGGAATGTTTATTTTTTGCAGTTGTTTTTGTTTGTGCTAAAAATTCACGCACTTTCCCTTTTCACTACACTGGCCTCCTCACCCCTCCACCACACTTTTCCTGCCTTTGCTTCAGTGTGTGTGTGTGTGAGTTTCTAAGCAAGTACATAGAAGGCGCCGTTATGTGCGCAGATTTCCTTCCGCTGGAAATAGACGAGATGAAGCAGAAACAAGAGGGGAAGGCAGACTTCACTTTCGCTTTCACTTGCCACCTACATACATACATCAGGAAGGAGTAGCAGAAGGAACTAGAGCTGGGAGCCGGAGCAGGGAGTCGTGGTTGCCCACCAAAAAAAAAAAAAAGAAAAACGAAAAAAACTTTCGACATCAAAAAGAACTACTTTCGATAATCACAGGCCTGGCGCCAAAGGAATTACATTTTCTTTTAGCTGCTGCTGCTGCTGTCGTTGTTGTTGTTGCCGGTTGTTTCAGAGTTTTCCGACTTTTTACTGGGTTTATTTATTTTCTTGTTTTGCAGTGTTTTTTTTTTTTTTTTGCCAAGTTTTAAAGTAATTTCAAATTTGTATATTGCCTACTTTTATGCGCATAACAAATTTTGGCCCAAATGTTTTATGCATTTTTTTATGGCCAACTAGAAATGATTTGTAAATTGAAGGATAAATTTATATGGTTAAATATAGTATGTATGTATAAGTGGATCAAAAACATCCCTTGACCGAACATGACATCATGGCTAAAGAAAAATGCATCTGGGGAAAATGCTTGAGGCAAAATTTTCCTCTAAGGGTTGGAGATTGGGAGCTGGGAAATTGGGCATAACCGGTTTATCCTCCCGAAAAAACGAACAGCTAAACTGTTGCAGTTAGAAAGGGTTGAGCCTTGCTAGCTTTGATTTTGCGGGGGATGAAGGTTTTGCTTACCGTAGGTAAATATTTTCAGTTGGCAATGCAATTTAGAAAAATCAAAGAAAATTTTAAAAAGCTGCGATGAATCGATTTCTAAATTGGGGTGACATGAAAAGACTTAAATATTTTGTGAAATTAAAAGTATTGGAAATAAACAAACCCATTAACTTTTCTTCAAAAATTAATTATCTCTATTAGGAAGTAAAGGAAATTTTTTATTTATCTCAAACAGTTTCACGATTATGTATGCGATATGTAAGCAAAGAACATAATAATATATATAATAATACATAAATCTTTTGATGGTCGAAATTAAATTTCTTATATCATCGAAATATATAAAAAATTCAATTTCAAATTTGGCGCTCAATTTATGGTGGTGCCAGATCAAATTTTGCATCTGGCAGCACTACGCGCAGTCCGATGACAATGAAAACCCGATAGACAGATGTATTATCGATTATACTGGAAATGCTTTCCAACACTATCCCTGGAACTGGGCACTCATCGATAGTCAACACTGTGATTGTGACGAACGTCGAATATTTTCGACGATTTTGTTAACAAATAGTTACAAAATATTCAATAAAAACACAACAAAATGCTGAATGCAGTGTCGCGTCCCTTTGTGCGGGCCAGCAGCCAAGTATTGAAGGCTACCGCTGTTGGTAAGGATATGGCCAAGCAGATGTCCCCGAAAAAAAAACTAACAAAAAGGAATCTATAAAATTACATAATAAATTGAAAATTCTAATGACATTTAGTAAATGCATTTTAAACTCCAACACAAATTAAATTTAACTAAATTAGTTAATAAACTACAAACTTACATAATTTCAACATAACCTCGCCCCCGCTCAGCTGTTTTGCGAATGAACATGTGAAGCAAACAGGCAAAAACTAAGATGAAAAAGAATTCCTAATTCTTTCTCCGTTTTGTTTTTTAGCCACTCGCCAAGCGCACACGGATCTGCAGGTGCCCGATTTCTCGCCCTACCGCCGTGACTCGGTCAAGGATGAACGTCGTCGGAATACCACTTCGGAGGAGCGCAAAGCCTTCTCCTATCTGCTGGTTGGAGCCGGTGCCGTGGGCAGTGCCTATGCCGCCAAGGGTCTAGTGAATGCTTTTGTTGGCTCAATGAGCGCTTCGGCTGATGTCTTGGCCATGGCCAAGATTGAGATCAAGTTGTCGGACATCGCTGAAGGCAAGTCCGTGACATTCAAATGGCGTGGCAAGCCGCTCTTCATTCGCCACCGTACCGCCTCTGAAATCGACTCGGAGAGGAATGTGCCCACAGCGTCACTACGTGATCCCGAAACAGATGATGTATGTATGAATTGGAAATCTCCACAAGAAATGTTCTAATTCAATTTTTGAATCCAAGAGCTATTTTTTATAGGCCTGCAAATTCTCAATTTAATCGTTCGAATTATTGTAAAGGTGCTAGAAAATCTATTTAAATGCACATAATTTAAATATGAGTCCATTCAAACCGATTTCATCAAAATCGACAGGAAGATAATTTGAATATTTTCAAATCTTCATCTTCATAGTAAAAAACTGACTCTGATGGGTAGACTATCGTATCTAATATATTCAGATTTATATCACAAAAACCATTTAAGCTAATTTTGGACGCCCTTACTTACATTTTATCAATTTTTTGTTATAAAAGCTAAACTTTTTACCAAAAAACCGAAAAAAAAAAATAACTGACATTCGTACACGATTTACGAAAAATCCCTAAATTATTTACAGATCTCTCAAAAAGTATCAAATAATAATAATTAAATATTTTTAATATTTTTTTATTTTTTAGCAACGTGTGATAAAACCCGAATGGCTGGTGGTCATTGGCGTCTGCACGCACTTGGGTTGTGTCCCAATAGCTAATGCTGGTGACTTTGGAGGCTACTATTGTCCATGCCATGGCTCTCACTATGATGCATCGGGACGTATTCGCAAGGGACCGGCACCTCTGAATCTGGAAGTGCCTACCCACGAGTTCCCCGATGAAGGCACCCTAATCGTTGGTTAGATTTTTGAATGCGTTAAACGAAAAAAATTTGTTGTTGTAAATGAAAAAAACCAGCAAAATAGTGAATGGATTAATGTAAATTAATAAAAAATGTAAACAACTACACAGAATGAGCGTTGCTAGATACAAAATATTTCAGTCAAAATTCTCGCTAAGAGAAAAGAACTGAAGAATCATCTTTAAATGGTGCAAAACAGAATTGATATTCAATTTTAAGGAAATAATAACAATCACAGCTAATAACTACATACATTGTTCAGGTGTAACAATTGTTTATTTGATATACATAAATAGTTCTTTGGAAAGGTCGGTTAATTTGTTCAACTTCAAACCCGCGATCACAATAATTTATACATATGTATATTACAACAAGCTATAAAAATACTTAAATTAGAAGAGCATCTTGTAATGTTTACGGTATATATTCATATGAATCTTTAGGTTTCTCAATGCGCTTTAAGAAATATTTTTCAATTAAACTCTCAATTTCGTTTTTAATGTCCTTATCTGTAAGTAAGCGTTCTTTTGACAATGAAGTTTTTACTTTTTCGATTAGCGCTTTATGCGTCATTATTCCTACTTTTTTCATAACTCGCATTATTAGTGCTCGTATTTGAAATGGTAAGTCCGAATTTGTGGTTAGCTCTGGTAGTACATAAGTGGGGGCAATATTAATGTAATCCTCGTTGTTACTATATGCCGAACATAATTGCACAGTTGAAGTCTTGGTCAATTGGTTATTATCGCCAGAGATCAATAGATTTGCTCCAATGAGTGAATACAATACTCTTAGAGTATTTTCTAAATTGGTTCTACAATTTTTCATTAACTCCTCTACGGTATAACTAGTCTGATCGTTGAATTGCAGTAAGACAACCATTTGATAAGTATTTGCCCACAATGTATACGAATTTCCATAAATATTAAATTGAAGAACACCCTGGGACATGAAATAGTTCCAGCTTGTAATTTTTCGTTGAATGGATTGCCATTGATCAGTGCGTGGTATTTTCAATAAACGAGGCTTGTAATACATAGGATAAATCTCTGTAAAAGTCTCACGACAGTCCGAAAGAGGAGGGGGCAACTGAATTTCCCAACATTTAGAGAGTGGTTTCCAATAGTTACTTTCTATAGCTACTATACTGACATTCTCTATATATCTACTTTCTATAGCAACTATACTGACATTATCTCTACTTGTCACACAATTCTTTTTCTGAATAGAGGCATTCCAATCGGTGAAATCTTGAATCCTGCGCTTCATATCACCAATATAGTTCTCATTATCATAGTTATCATTATCATTTTCACTTTTGCCATATGTTTCGATAGTTTTAATGAATACAGTTTCATTATTTATTGAAACTGATTTTTCAAACAATCGAAATGCTTGCAATTTTGAACATGCATCAAGGAAAATCGTGCTGCTAAAATACTTGCATAGGAAAAGAGAGAGCTTTAAATGTTTTTCATCACTTTTAGTTGCGTTCCTGAGACACTGATCACAGTATGAGGCGGCATCACGTTCATTGCCTTTATTGCTGTTAAAGCATTTAACAAATATCTTTTTAATATTCCACTTATGATTTGGAAATACACTCCACAAAAGATCTTCACTATTTCTTATTATGTACTTGAAATTTTCCATAAAAGGTATTAAATTGTTATCTTTTGGTAGGGCTTCCTTAAAATGGCATATCATATCGTTTTCTATAACGGATTTCAGATGCTTTGTGATTTCGAAATTCTCAATGTTGTTTAAGTTGTTTCATAACATTGTCCACTAAGAGACTGGGTCCGAATTCCGTAAAGTATTTAAAAATGGCCTGGGCTATCAATTCGTCAATAAAATTGTATTCAATTAATTTTTTCAGACACCATTTATATACTCCATATGTGATATTATCGTCCTTTACCTCATTTTCTTTGATGCAATTGAAACAGTTGTCCAAAAGGCGAATGGATGTTATATATTGATCATTAAAATCATAATACTTTTGTAAAATAGCTTCATTATTATTTTTAAGGGATTGTATCGCAACTACGAGGTCAGAAAAATGTAATTCCAGAAATTCCCCTAGATATTTCTTATTACTGTTGTCCGAAGAACTGGGCACATCATCTAGATACAATCCACAATGCTCCGAGAAAGTTGTGTAGAAGCCAAGGATCTTTCCCATACATTTATTTGCCTTGCTTTCACTAAATATCACCTTCAATTGAAGCCATAAGTGCTCTTTCATTATGGAACAAAGTTCAATTAAATCCTCTTTAAAAATAATAAATAAATATGGAAATCTTCTTTTTAATTCATCGTATTTTCGGTGAATTAGCAATTGTTTTAATTCGCTTTTGGAATTCAACTTATAAAACTCCATATGGGAATCCTTAAAAGTATTTTGCATTTTCATGATCACAGTGATCGTTTGCCTTTCATTTTTGTCGTTGGAATACAGCTCGATAATGGATTCCATTACGCTGCCAACTAGACTTTTGTTGATAACCTCGCCCCTTTGATCTTCATCAATCGAATCGGTGACCGCATTGATTAGTGGGGTGTTTATCTTATCCAATATTTGAGTTTTGAACATTATTAATGCCGTGCGATAAACCGTATAGACATTATTATTAGTTTTCATCTCTATAGGCAACCAATTTACATTCATGTATTTGCAAAGGCCGTCAAGTAGAGCACTTGCATTCCGATATGTATTCCAGCATTTTATATAGCTAGACATTAGCTCTTCGTTATCGCTGATCGACTCCAGATCGTTCACATATTGCCTTAAATAGAATTTGAAGAATTCCAATAGATTACTGTGCAGATGTCGACCGCGCCTTTGAGGATGTTCGGAACCATTCCTTGCAAAGCACGAGCAATATGAGACAACTTGCGAATGGAATCTCGCCTTTTCCATGCTGCTCAAGTTCTCGCCATTATATATATTCTCCATGGAATTATACAAATTTGCCCATAACTTAGATAATTCGTCGTCCATTTTTCGGAGCCTGTATTGATTATGTAGAAATACTTGGGAATCCCGCTATTTCTAAATGTGAATTTGATTGCTATTATTTTAATGTATTTCTAATGCATAACGTTGTACGCTTTACTCACAATGTAAAATAATATCATTATAGTATTATTTCTTTCGATTTTTGTTCGTTTTTATAATATTTTTAGTTGAATGTTTCTTATCACACAGCACCACAATTGAATCAGATAATGCCAAAAAGTATCGATATTTCTCGTTTCTCGTATACTCGATCATTTTTCATTTTTGATATCTGCAATAGGTACTCAACATAAGTATTTGTGCGATAAACAGTTGTTTAGATTAAGTATCATTGATCTTAATTAACCAAATCGAACACAAACTATTTACAGTTTCGACATATGTTTCTTTACATCTATATCGGAACATTCGATGGTGTAAAATCACATTTAATAAATATACATATTTATAACAAATGTTTGCTGGACACTAAGCTTACGTAGTATGGTGGCTAAAAGACGTAAGACATCAGCTGTTTGTCGACCGTCTTTGTTTATGTTTTTCTAGTCCTATTGTGTGAATTTAACAATTTAAGTGGAACTTTTGTCAAATAATGGCTGAGGAAATTGATGATAGCGAATTTTATCGTGAAAACTTCAGTGCCGATTCAGATTGGGAGGTGTTCAATGCTCAACTGGGTGAAATATTGCAAAAATGGAATGTGAATGTGAGTAGTTGTGGAATCTTGGTTTAAATAATTAAATATTTAATTAACTGTCTTACAAATCGTTAGATGCCCGATGCAGCCAGATGCTTTAAGCCTGGTGAACTCTATCAGTGTAAGTGGCGCGTGGAAAGGGAAGTATTGGATACTCTAAAGAACGGCATAGAAGTGGAGTTTTTCCAGGCGTTGCTAGATGATGTGGCGATGTCGAACGTGGAGCAGGAGGAAGAGTCAAAAAAGACAGATGATTCGCAGGACGAAGGCAATTGCATGCAAAGAACTCATTTACACGAAGATCTAATGAACATGGCCAATAGTTTTGGCCCACCTTTGAGGAGAGCTTCCAGTGACCTGCACATTTTGGCCAGGATCTATGGACTCCGAAGATTCATTTTAATGCATCCGGTGAATGCGAAAAGCAATTATATGAAAAGTACATCGGAGTTCAATTTCTTTCTAAGCGCCGCCGCTGTGGTGGCCGCCGAAGTGGGCAGTGTCGTACCCATATTTGTCCAGATCTACGATCCCAATTGGAATTTCTATACAGGAGTGGCTTTGGCTCCTGCTCTGCGAACTAATTTTCGTCTGATAGGCCTAGATCAGGCTCCCACCGAATGTCGGTATTTGTTGGGACTATTGACACTCTTTAAAGAGAAAATTCCAACTGCATATAGCTCCTCCTCCCAGGCAGCGAAAGTCTCTGTTTGCACCACTTATGCCCTGGATACCATGCGCATACGTCTGCCCATGTATATTCCATTTGATCATGGTCTCAGCTCGGAGGATATTATTGTTGAAGGCGTCGATTCGTTTCAATTGGATCTGCAACAATTCTATGCCTTGCCACATGGTTATTCACCTGAATCTTGCACTGAAATTTTTGTGGTCTATACTTGGCCGTGCCTATCTGAACATGTGGCATTTGACAGTGAGCTAAGATCTGATTTTATTCCCTCCAAGGCTCCGTTGGGCAAGATATATCTTTCTGTTGAGGCTTCCTCCTATCTATCCTGTTGCCTCAAGGACTATCAAACTGTGGCCAAGGTCACCCGTTCCCTGGAATCGTATGTAGGTCGCAATTTCTCAGGTATAAGTAGCGGAGCAGAGACCACAAATCCTTTGGACCAGCTCACTGAACATCAATTGGGCACAAAACGTTTAGCTAGCAAAAGCAACTATGAGATGACCACACAGTCGACTCTAACCAAGCGGCTACCTGGACCCATGACCGAAAGAGAGCTGAATGAATTGTTGGCCTACCTTTTTCCCGATATGCATCCAGAAATGGCATTGTTCCCCTACAACAGAAAGAGTTTTAAAGACAAGGTGCGTAATCTATACCCAATTATCCCTTATCCACACAATGATAGTCTGTAAAAATAGTGAAGAAGACTCCTCCATGATTGGTCCATGATTTTTTGTTGAAAATATTAATTTAAATTTAAAATTGTGTTACTATGTACATATATCGCTTAAAATTAGATTTGATAAAAATCGAATGAGATGTAAAACTTTAGAATATAACAAACCCTCTAAAACTCTTTCTAAATAGTATTAACGAGAAATTCTCATTTTAAAAGGACTTTTCCTTCCTTTTCAACCTACTGTCTAATTTATTCCCAACTAAAATTCTTCTTTACAGTTCGATCCGATGCGCATAAAGAGTGCCGCGGCCGACTCTTTGGTCTGTCGCCTCAGTTGTCTCTTGGCCACGTGCCATGCCCATTTGGGTAGTCTGGAGGGCATGGCACAATTATGGGCAGCCTTTACACGTCAATTGCGTTTCCTTTGGGACAATTCCCTGGCTGTTCCTGGGTAAGTGAAAACGCCCAAATGAAATTCTTAACAAAAATATGCTTTATTTGGAACTTTTTGCAAACGAAATGACAAAATGTGTAACATAAAAATCTTCTTGAAAATTTTCTAGTAAATTTTGTTTGCTAATAATTTTGATATATATTATTTAAATTTGGTTTTCGTGTTCGTGTTCGCTGAAGCCGTAAGGTTAACATTTGAAATTTGTTTACTTTTTTTTTTGTTTTTTTTTTTTTTTTTTGGTTTGTTTAATATTTAACAATTTAACGCACACTTATGGATTGGCTAGAGTTAATGTTCTAAAATCTAACTTTTGATTGGTGGTTGGTGTTTTCTTGTTGTTTAATTTTCAAGATGAGCAGCAGTGTGAAAGTGATAACCATTTGAATTGGAAATGTTTTACTTATTATTATAACCTTGCAAACGGGTCTTATATTTTGATCTTTACAGGACGTAGGGAATTAGTTTAGATTTAGATTGGTATTATTTGAGATCTATTTGAAATCGGTATACTAATTAAAATTCGTTGCCTTTCCATTTCAATAAATTTGAAGTTTTGCAGATAGAGATAGATATATCTTCATACTGTATAATTTCTCTGTACCAAATTAAATATCCATCATAGGTTTTTTGCCCTCCATATGTGATTTTGCATCTCTTAAGTAAAGATAATCAAACTTAATTAAATCAGTTGAAAAATTGTCTAGCTTGACATTCGAATCGGACTATCATTGGAATTATGACCAATTCTTGCAAGGATATAGAGACTCCGACGTAGCCAAAGTTCGCATTTTGACTTGGCAGTGTTTGTGTGAGTGTGTGTATATGTTTATTTGTTTATAAAATATTGCTCATCTTTAAAATGTGTTTTAGTTTCAGTTTTGGTTTGTTAAATGTGCAGACTAAAACTAACTAAAAATTAAGCAAGTGCTCGAATTTTTGTTTTTTTTTTTTTTTAGTTTTTCTTCTTTCCTCCAGGTGCTAAGGCAGTTTGTTTTAATTATTTATTTAGGTTTTTGTTTTTGGTGTTGAAATTAAATTGGAATCTCAATATAATATTTTACACATTTTATTTGTTTTTCGTTTGTTTTTTAGCCTACAGTTTATCAATTGTTTTTTTGTTTTTGTTTTTTATATTAAATAATTGCTCCCGTTTTTCATCTAAATTGTGATTTACCTTTTGTCTAATGCTCAAAGCTATAATTTAATTGTATTTATTTATATATGCATATTTATTGTATATGTGTATAACTATTTCTTACTTGATCTAAGTATTTAGTGCCACTTGATGGGCGTGTTTGTTGGATCTATTTGCTTAGATCCTGCCCCCAGGGCACTAAATATTGTTAACTGTCAACTGTGTTCTGTTTGGATTTCAAGCTAGTATTTTCTTTGCTTTTCATCCCTTCTTCTCCTATCTCTTCAGTAATGCTAAGAACTGAAATGAAAAACTTAGATCTAGGAGGGGTTTTTTTTTCTTCCATATATACAATGATTTACAGGATGGGCTAGATAAATGAAAAAAAAACCAACTAAAGAAAAATTAAAAGTGTAATGAAATTGTTTTTAATATTTGTTGAATTAAGATTTTATTATAAAAAGAATAGAAAATCATAAAACATGAAATGTTTTATTATTACTTAAACGGAAAAACATAAACTTAGCTCACAAATATTTCAAAATCGAAACTTTTATACAAAATTATATTGAAATTTGTTTTTTTTTTTGTAGAATTTAAAAGGAAACTTAGTTTATGTTTGACTTTAAAAAAACGACGACAACAGTAATGTGTTCGATTTGAAATGAAAATCTCAATTTTCACCTGGGTTAGACAAGATTCTAAATGTGTAAACACAACAATTAAGCTTAAGACTAGAGAAACTATTGAAAACTTTTTGAGATTTAATTTTGGAAACCTTTACAAGTACTCAATGCTGGTAATTAATAGTTTAATGGAACAAAATTTGACACAACATGATAAGAGGAGATTAAAAATGTAAATTTAGGATAAAATTATGGGCAGGCTTGTTTCCAATTTCGATTTGTTGTATCGATAGATTTTTGAAAAAATTCTATTTTATCCAATTATTGAATAAAGTGTATATAGTATGTCTATGGTATGCTAGAGAACTTTAAGTTCAGTTTTTATAACGCAGATGTAATATTAACGATGTTTATTTTGTCGACTTATTGATATATCAATAAACTTATGAACGATATTAGAGACCTTAAGTTCTTGTTCTGTTTCCAATATATCGCAATAATGGAGATTTTGAAATATGATTTATTGGTTGTATTGTAGATTTATCGTAGCACTTGCCTTTAATTGATTTTCCGTTTGATAGTTGACGATTATCAACGATGCTATAGATTTAGAGATGTATTATATTTCTGCTTATCGCTAACGATAAACTATCGGTGTAACAACATTTAAATGAATACGTGTATAATTGCAAATCGAAATTGAGAATAACTTCGCAGCTCTTTTGTCAATTTCCTATATACTTATTTCGTTTTATTTACATATTGCTTTTTTCTAAATATTGTGCTTGATCAGCGACCTTCGACTTTGACTTTGAATCGTGTTCAGTGCCGTATTCTTGCCTAACCCAGACCGAAAATCAAACTTGACTAACTCTAGAATTCGTTTAATACAGAATAGATGTATGTATGTAGCTATTAAGTAGATTAGTACCATTTTTTTTTGTTCGTAGAATTATATATTAACTTTTGACTTAAGTTTTAGTTCTTTGATGGCTAAACTCAACTTCAATTGTTTTCTCCATCCTCTCAATCTTCAACTAACATACATATGCAAAGAACTTAAAAGGAAAAGAGTTATCGTCAAATACATATATGTATGTATATATATTGCACACTCAGAATAGCATATATAAAAAATAGCTAGTTGCATTTTTTCAATTGGATTTTTTTTCTTCGTTTTTTTGTTGTTTTTGTTTTATGCAAATGTCAAGACGCTAGAGCAACAGTGACAACACTAAGAAAAGTCCTTCTCAAAGCTTGGCCACGTCTGAGTGTGTTGCTGCTGCTGCTGTGTCAATGTCAGGCAATGTCAAGTTCAGAGACAAGGACACATCCTGACCAGTTGACAGCGGCTGCACTTGCTCAATGCTTGACACCGAGGTGCTGCGGGCCAAAGATGACACTTCCTCCTCTGGGTCTGGTTTTTCCTCAGTGGTTGTTGCTTCGCCATCATCTTCCTCGTTTGCTATTCTATATGTTTCTCCTTCTTCATCTGCATCTGCTTCACTTAGACTACAATTACATTTACAATTACAGTTATCACTAAATGTATGCGTCTTATAATTGTTGCTGCTATTTGTAATATTATTATTATATAAAATATTGTTAGTCGTTGCATTTGTTGCCATTGTGGGTAACTGTAAACGGAAGGCATTGCTGCGGGATGGTGGTGGTAAATGACGTGCTGTTGCTGCCGCGTTGCTGCTGCTGCTGTTGCTGCTGCTGCTGCTTGTGGAATGATGATAAATGATTTCCTGACGTTCATATTCGTTAAAATAGTTCTCAACAACAATGCCAGTGTCTGCCGCGGCTTCTAAAGTTGCTGTCAACGCAGCTAGAGGCGACTGTTGTTGGTTAATGTTGCTGCTGCTGTTGCTGCAACTGGTGCTGCTGCTGTTGTTGCTGCTATTGCTACTGTTGTTAATGTTGCTAGTGTTGTTGTTGTTGTTGCTATTGTTATGGAAATTGGCAGCACGAGGCACCACATCAGGGGGCGATGTACAGCGTTCAGCCTGTGGCATATAATAATGTAATCGTTGTTGTTGTTGTTGTTGCTGTTGATGATGTTGCTGTTGATATGGCTGCTCCAATTGCTGATTGTTTCTATGTCGTTGTTGTTGTTGTTGTTGCTGTGCTTGTTGCTGCCCATTTCTAAGCTGCCGTTGCTGCTGACGCCGACCATCATCCCCCCTAACCCCCCCATCAATGGCCGGCGTCAGATATTGTCAGAAAATGCCATCCAAATTTAATACAACATTGAAATATCAGGATAACATAAGCCGCCCTCATAATGGCACTAAACCGTTGCGCGTTGTTGGATTACGCGCCATATATATATCCATATCGTGATCTGTCCAATTATCAGATGTATCGCAATAATTATTTAATGTATGCGTTGAACCAGCCGTTGAATATCTATAAAACACAACGCATTATAACATACAGATTCAATTATAATCAGACATTTCATTTCACTTGTTTTAAATGCTTAATGATTTGTGCGAAAATGTTTAACTTTGGGCATAACTAGTGCAAATTACATTACATTACAGGTGTGTGGAAATGTCATGGTTAATAAGTTTCTGTTGAAATTGGTTTTAGTCTTATTAATTGTGAGCCATTAATGAAAAGTGTGGCTGCATATTTTAGATACGAAAATAGAAAGTAATTGAAAGTTAAGACATTACAAATGTTAGTTTCAATCAAAGGCATTCTAAATAAGTGAAATTGATCAAAACTTATGCAATGAAATTCGTATTAAACTAATTTAGGTTCGAAATCTATTATTTTTCATGCATCTATGTGCTCGTCGAAAAAGTGTGGCTGCATATTTTAAATGACAATAAGCCAAAGTTTGAAAATTATCTTCATAGCAAAAAGGCGAACTTTTTAAACATTCAGTTACTTAAAAAAAAAGAAAATATTTTAATTAGTTTATGCGCTCATAGAAAAAGTGTGGCTGTATAGGCCAAAGTTCGAAAAATATAAATTAATAATTTTTAGCTAAAAGACGAGCTTTTAAAGCATACAGTTACTTAAAAAACAATTCAATATTTTACTGAGGCTTCATATTTTAATGCTAAAGTTTGATTTCCGAATTTTCTCTACTTAGCTAAAAGACTAGCTCATGAGCCATAGATTGATAAATTTTTAAATTGAAAAATCTCAAAACTAATTCTTTTAACCCAAATCTTATAATTCAATCAATTCGAAAGCTGAAGCTTTAATTAACAAATTGTCATTCGTGTCAAATCTTTATCAGCGAATCTTAAGCATAAGTAAAAAAAACTTAATGACACATTAAAAAGTGTTAAGAAAAATAGAGAAGAAGCATAAAAAATTGAAAGTGTTGTGCTTGTGTTTTATGATTAGCAGTAAATTTTAAGCCTCTTAGCAGCATCAGACAGGTGAGAGAGCTGGTTCGAGTAGGTACCTAATTAGTTGCCAACCGCCACCAACGTAGCATAGGAACCACATACGTATTATCTCCGAGATTGATCTCGATAGTGTGTTTGGTTGTGTCTAGCGTTCTACTTACCGACTTCCCGGTCGATGGTTATGTATGTGCGTGGTATTCAACTGATCGCGTGATCTGGAACGCGGACGCGACCGTCTTGCGCTGGATGCAATGCTTGCCGGCCCGCCTCCGCTAACCAAACCGCTCATGCCCATCAAACCATTATTGCCAATCCCCATACCACTGCCGGGGCCACCAACGATACCTACACCGCCGCCACCGCCGCCGTTTCCGCCATGAATGGAACCAGCGTAGGAGGCACGTGACATACGCTCAGAGGCAGCGGCCAGTGATTGACGGGATTGGCGCAGTTCTGGGCGAGAATTGACCAAATTGGATGGGAATGCACTGCCCAAATAGCCGCGATGTGAGTTATTTGAGAAGCTATGCTGCGATTGGCCATCGGCAATGGATCTGCTATGGTTGTGTGTGTGTGTGTGTGTGTGTGTGTGTGGGGCATGCATTTGTAAGCAAATAACAAACATAACGAAAACATATACATGTAAATAAAAATAAATATGATATGTGAAATCGTAAACAAAACGTTTTCAAGTATGCAAAGAATTTTGAATAAGCAAATATTTGCCTACCAAACATAATGGAATATTAGTCGAAGGCCCATGACGCTTACCTTGACTTGGTCACTTTGCCAGGCATGCCAGAAAAATGGCTACGCATATCATCTGGCTGTTCGACAGGATAGATTCGTGGACGTGGTATGGATCGACCACTATATGCTGAAACTTGATCCCATTCCTAAAACACAAAAACAACAAGACGGTTAAACTTAATGAAAAGATTTCGAAGGAATCCAAGAAAAATGAAAATAGTGTGGCTGCATATTCACAAGAATCAAATAACAAAATAATTCCAGTTTTTCGCTATCCATTGAAATCGCTTACATAAAAATGGTTTAATTAAAAATACCAATACTAATTATTAAAAAAACATTAAGAATATATGGAAAAGATTCCACTCCGAAGGAATCCAAGAAATGCCAAAGATGAGCTGCCAAAATGGAAAACAAATTACGTTACGTAAACCTAGCAGTAACCAAAATTATTTGGCAACATTAACAGAAAGATAATTTCTCTCGGTTGCTTAAAATATTTTCGCTATGGCAGAAAACGGCTCGAAAAAATACGCTCCAGCAAAGAGCTCTTGTTTGTTTTTTTTTTATCTTACACCGAAAAATGTTCGGTTTGTTGTGGTTTCATTGCCATAAATAAAATCAGCGCCAACATCAAATTGGCTCCATGAGAGGCCACCCCAAAAAACAAAAAAAAACCAAACCACTCAGACCCCTGACCGGCCCCGGGCAGCATCAAGAGCAATTTTCTTGGCAGCGAAAAGAAAAACTGAAACTAAACTAAACTCACCTTGTGATTGTTAAATGCCGATAGCGTTGCAATTGAGCCAAGTGGTCCTGGTGAACCGGTTGGACCGCAACAATTAACGGGCAGACCTCCAATTGGCAGTGGACTCTTTTGCTGGTTGTTTTGCAACTTGCGCGACCGTCTGGGGCAGGGCGAAACGATACGAAACGAAACAAGAAGAAAAGAAACAAATTGATGATAATACTGATGATGATGAAGTGCAGATAGCATAAATAGCCAAGGCCTGAGGGGTTAAAGCGTAACAAAAGTATATGTATGTAGGTACCCCATAAAAAGGGAGCAAGGAACGTACATAAATCATGGTGGCACTTTGAACTCGTTGTTGGTAAACTCACCTGCTGGCTGCTATAAAAACAATCACTGCCACAATTATTGTGCCACAAATTGCCGCACTTGCCGCTATTGTTATTTTATCCATATTGGAGGCTTGGGAGGCCACCGTTCGCACCTCGCGACACTGCTGATACGGCACTGTTTCGGGCGTAACATGCAATTCCTCCAGCGATATCACACAAACTATTATGCACTCTTGGGCTGGCACATTTTTAATTTTGAATTCACGTTCGCTTGCCTCCAGCGGTGGCCCCTGCTTGAAGGCCTTCTCACCGAATAGTCGATAAACGACACGGAAACCCAAAATGTTTGCCGTATCCGAGTCCCATTGGATGATCACTGAGCTATCCTGACGGAAGGCATGTTTCACCTGCACTTCGTTGGCATCATCGATGCGAGTGCCACGTTGTGGGGGATATCCCAGCACCAATGGCGGACGTTGGGGTTTGTGGGGACTGCTACCACCATTGTTGTTGTTGTTGTTATTATTTCGCCATCCAGGTGCCTGCTTTGTATGCAGTGTAGATGAGGACGATGATGAAGAGGAGCTGCTTGTGGTAATGGTGGTGGCCTGGACAGTGCCTGTGCCATTGACATTGGCAAACGTTGGTGCTGCTCCCACGGAAGTGGGAGCTGTGGCAGCAGTTGTTCTAGCGGATGGACGTGTCTAGATTCATAAAACAAACGAAAAATTCAATTTTAGACAGTTATATTGATTAGTGTGGCTGCATATTCCCAAACTTAAAATAACAAACAACACAATTTTCCGTTAAAATAATATCTCAAGAAAGTTAGTTTCAAATAGAAACCCTTTAAAACCAAGTACAAGAAAAAGGACATCAGCAATATTCAATTTAGGGAGTTCAATAATAAGTGTGGCTTCATATTCCGAAATTCAATATCTAAATAAAGTTAGTTTTAAATAGAAATTGAAATACAATAAACTTTAAATACCAAACAACACAATTTTCCATTAAAATAATATCCTAAGAAAGTTAGTTTCAAATAGAAACCCTTTAAAACCAAGTACAAGAAAAAGGACATCAGAAATATTCAATTTAAGGAGTTCAATAATTAGTGTGGCTGCATATTTGTAAACTCAAAATAACATTCTTGCAGATTTCTCTTTAACTGATAAAGTTGGTTTGAATTCTGTTCGTTTACACTAAATCCAAATACATACAGGAAAAAACTAAACCACAAATAGCAATCATAGCTAGTGAGTTAGCTTTTTTTTTTGCTCACTCAACGTAAGCAAATTTATCTTTAATCTCACCGTTTTGGTCGCTGTGCTTGAACTTGAGCTCGTTGTTGGCTCTGGTGTAGTGGTTGTTGTTGCTTGCGTAGTGGTCGCCGTGGTTTTTGTAGTTGTCGGTTTCGCTGTTGAGCTACTGACACTGCTGGGAACTGGATCGGAGGCGAGAGCTGTGCCTGTGGCTAGGCCAGTTTCGAACTCCACCGAATCGGGCGATGTGGGCAAAGTGGGCTTCAGGTTATCAGCCAAGCCAACAGGACCACGCAAGGCAGCATCAGCTATTTCCGGACAGCTGAGCTCCTCCGGCTGTATGGAATAGAAACCGCGGTCACGGAAACGCGGCGGAGTGCCACAGAATTGAGGATTACGTTCACGCGAGGTGACCTACGAGAGAGAGAGACAAAAAAACGAAGTGTGAAATTGAAAGTAAGATTGAAAAATAGGCATTCACTCACCTGCAAGTCACCGTTCCGTATCCATTCGGCCACCCAACGCAACTTGCAATCGCAGTGCAGGAACCTTCCGCCCAGCGACAGGCCACGCAATGTGGCATTCAGATGAACGAATGCACCCTCCGGCACTGTGCTCAGCGGGTTGCCATCGAGGGCCAGCAGTGTGATGCCCGGATTACCTCGAAATGCTGCCTCCGGCAGTGTGGTCAACAAATTGAAACCAATGTCCAGAACACGCAACTCCTTCAGCGAATGTATGGCGCCGACTGGAAAGTCGGCCAACAAATTGTTTAACAAGCTGAGCGAACTCAAAGTTTTTCGCACTCCGGCAAATGCCGTCTCGGCAATGCTCTGAATCAGATTTCGCTCCAAATTCAATGCTGTCAGAGCGTCTAGGCCATCGAACACACGTATTCCACCCGCTCCGGGCAACTCTTTGATGCCATTCTGTGAGAGATCCAAGAATGCCAAGCTCTTAAGGCCGCGTATACTTTCCGGAACTCTACGCTGTTTGGTGCCCTTCAAGTTCAAATTCTTTAAACTCGTTTCGAGGCCACGGAATGCCCATGCCGAGAGGGTCACATTGTTGTCGTTTAACTTGAGTGTGGACAATTTATTGAGACCCGTGAAAGCGGCGTCTGGTATGTGGGTTAGCTGATTCCGGGACAAGTCCAGCAAGTTGAGTTTGTTTAGCACTTGAAGTGCACTCACTGGCACTTCACTAAGCAGATTATCCTGCAGATTCAGATTCCTCAACACCGACTCTTGACCCTTGAAGGCTCCATCGGTTATTCGCTGGATGCCACAACTCGATAATTGAACATTGTGCAAACTTAGATTACGAAACATCCCATCCGAAAGCTCTGAAATGGACGAGTTATTCACATACAACAAATCCACAGGCTTGAGACGAGCATATGTGTTCATTGCATCCAAAAGTTGCGAGAAATCAACCTGAAAGTTAAATAAAAATATACAAAAGATATCCTTAGAATTTCTCGACAAAATTTAGAGGACTTAAATCCTAAAATATTAAATACTTTTAACTTAATTTGTAAAGGACTTAAATTTTTTTTTTTTCGATCTTTTTAATGTTTCATCAAAATGAGTTTGAAAAGGGAAAAGTTTATGTAAAAAATTTATGTAAATTCATAGTTTTTGTAAGGAAAAGAATAAGTAGTAACAATGACCCTAAATAAATTGCGGAAATATAATATTAATAATTGCGAAATTGTTATTTCACATAATTGCCATAAATTGAACATTTTTTTAATACAAATACAATCTATTTATTATTTATTACTTTTCAAAATTATATGGATAACATTGTTTTTGTTTTTTAGGAAATTTTGCGAAACGTTTTTTAGTTTAAGCAAATGAGTTTGAATTTAAAAAAAATTCCTTTGATAAATGATGACAATTTCTATTCCCCTAGAAATCATAGATTTGAATAATTCAAAAAGAATACTCCACATATGTTTGCTTTTGTCTGATCTATGGCAATGAGTTGGGTTTTAAAGATTTTTAATTAATTTTTTTCAGCAATCAAAAAACTTTAATCCAAATAATAATTTTTTCCTTTAGTTCTAGTGTCTGAAAAATCAAATTGTTATCAGTATTCACAATCGAATAATAAACAAATCGTTCTTAATATGCAAATATTTATAAAAACAGAACTGGGCAATTTATTTTTTTACTGATTTATATGAATTGCAAAAGAATTGCGATTTTAATTGCAAAAGAATGTAGATTTTAATTGTGGATTGTCCTGGATTTTTCGAAAGAGAACTGAAGCAATGGAAAACAGCTTTTATTTGTTTAACAATAAAAATTGATGGCTGCACCAAATTTATTCACGAATTTTTAATATCCACATAATTAATCAGAAAATGCTTTCTCTTGATTTATCGTCCATTTTTAAGTTATTTTATCTGGAACATGTCTTAGAACCAAATCGTTTTCGACTCTTGTATACTTTCTTTTTATATAACTTTATATTCTATATATTTTTTTATAATATTCTTCAGTAAATTTCCCTTTTTTGTGGAGTAAGGAATATCGATTTATCACATCAGCTACGTTCCGTGTCTATAAGGCTCAATTCCCGTAGGTAAAGTTGGTAATGGATAATATTTAGAGGATATTTGTTAAAATGCTTTTTGTCTTACCTGATCACATTGTATACTCAGTTCGCGTCCCAAATTGTAAGCGCATATGCAACTTGTTTGCAGATCGGGTACATCTCGCTGCCAAGGACATTGTGCTGATGTCCTGTCTACTAATAGCACTAGAATTAATATAAGTAGATATGTGAGAGTCGTCGTTGTTGTTGCTCCTGCTGTTGGTGTTGGATTCGTAGTGCTTCGTCTCATCTTAATGCCGGCATAGAGCTGCAAAAGAAGAAGACAAATTTGAGTTAGAGAATGGCAAAAATGGGAGAAATGGGAAAAATACACAAAAAACTGTGGATAGAAAGGAAGCTAAAAGTGAAGGTTGTCTGAACCAGTCGGGCCATAAATTACCCAATTAATACTGTCACCTAGCACCGTCATCCCCCTCGACCCCCCGCCCCACCACACATACCCAACTGTCTGGCTGTCTTTCACTCTGGTTTGCATAGCAATTTTCTTGCCATTGGCCAACAGAAGTAGAAGTAGTTGGTCAAGTTGGTGTTGGCCATTCCTTGGGCGTTATTTTCTTGGCCATGGCTTTATCAATCAGTTGTGCTGGCTGCTGCTGCTGCTGCTGGCTACTTTCAATTTCATTTTCATGCTCGTTAAACAACAAACAGTGCGTGAAGAGTAGGTAGGCAGAAGAGGCTCATTCCCCCCGACCCCATATCTCTTGTGACTCTTTCTTTGCCCTGATCCTTTGGCAGTTTAGTTTGATTAATTTGCTGTCCACTTGGTTACCCTGTCAAGCGAGGTGCTCCATAAAATAGGCATAAAAAACTAAAGAAAAGGGAAGACCAAACAAAATGAACGAGCGAGGATGAACATGAGAGAAAAGAAACGCTAAAAGTGAATCCAGCATCCTTTTCTTCTTTAGGTTGACTGCCATTTAGAAGTGTTACGCGAAAAGCTTTTTGTTAGCCATTTAATTTAATTTGGTGGCATCATAAAAAGTGGCACGTGATTCATTGGGTAAGATGATGACTAAACTGGACTCGACTCGTGCTCGGGTGCGGGGTCAACAGCTAGCAGAAGCCCTAGTCAAAGCTGTTGACCTTTTTTTCACTCTTATTTTTGGATTTTTGCATAATCATGAGTTATGATGACAATCAGTTTTCTCCATTTCTTTTTGCCCGACTTTTATGGTTACATTTTGGTCAACTTATTGTGTGTACTCGGCAAAGAGTTGAATGTTCTCTGTCGTGAGAATATTACATAAGCAAAAGAGGCGGGCCAACAGGTGACTGAATATGTAAATTTCTAACCAAAAAGACTTCAATTAGGAATATATTTAGCATGAAATTGAAAAAGTATATTTTCAAAATACATAAGTCTATAAATAGTTAGGGTTTTGCTGTTAAAATTGTGAAAATATTCAAACTCTACATGAAGCATAAAGCAAATTAACTTTACCTTATATGATCAACAATTTAAAAAAGATTTCTAAACTTCAAATAAACTAAAGAATTAAAAATTATATATTTAATTTAAGAAAGTCTCCACAAAATGTCAAATTGGCATATTGGTATTTTCTAAATAGGTTTTGATGGAATTAAACAAGGGTAATAGAATTTTTCTTCTAAAAGCATCCAAACTAAAAGTTAGTATATCTGTTTTATATGCCTTTTAGGGATGGTATAACTCTAATTCCTTCAAAACTCTACAAAATTGAAAAATCAATCATCATTCTTGAATTTGAAACATGAAAAGCTTCAACATTTTAAACTTATGTCTATAAAGTCTTCACATCTTAAGATATATACTATAATTTTGAATTTCTTATTAAAAAAAGCCAAGAAGTATTAAATAAATAAAACTTTAAAAAAATAAAATAAGTCACTAAAATTTAAACACACACCGTTTATTCGTTTTACATTTCTAAAATACACAAAATAGAGCATGAAGCAATTTTTATTAGGTTTAAAAAGTCTCCACAAGTCGCCAAATTTTTCAATACATATTCTTTCCGTTTAATTTAATATGTTTCTAATTACTAAAGTTCTAGATAAAAACAAATCGAAGATTTCTTTTCAACTTGCCTAACTAAACACTCAATTTGCAAATCTTTCACAAGAAATATAATACAAATTTTATCTTTAGAAAACTTGAAGCCAATAGGATGAAATTAAAGTGATTAACAAGTTTCTTTTAGTTTTGGCTAAATTTGGTTGAGTATTTTCCTGTTGTTTTTAAATAAACAATGAAGTTTTCCTTGCACCTTGCTGTTGTTGTTGTTGAGTTCAATGTATTTTGCTGACGAATTATTTATGTTCATTAAAATTTCATGCTGTGATTATAATAACAAATCGAAAAGTTTTCCTGCTTTATTTCCAATTGAAAGTAAAAGTAAGACTTTAATCTGCTTACAAGTATTTACTACTCACTAATATTATTTGCCTTTTAGACAAATTCAACTGAACTGAACTGAATCGAACTAAACTAAACTGGCCACAATGTGGCATGCCTCGCGGCGGGCTGCCACAACCTCAACTCTCAATCTCATCTCACTTCTCTTCTCTTCACTCTTCTCTTCTCCGTTTGTCTCTATTTTTCAACACACTAGGAGAAAACTCAACCGCAAAGTAATAATTAAACTGCACGCTTCGCTCCATCCGAAAAAATAATAATCAACATTTTGTCTTTTGATTGATAGTTTTCCCTCCGCCCCCGTTCCTCCCTCCCGCACCTTTGGCACTGCCATTTTCCTGCCCTGTGTGAGACTTCACAGCGGCAAGGCCCTGCGGCTGATATTTCAATTGTCGTTGCGCTTGACTTCATTTTTCATGCCATTTTGCTTGCCTTAATTCAGACTTATAAAATGGCATTAAGTATGGGAGAGAAACAAAAAAAAAAACAACAGATATACATATATATATACTTTTATATATTTTCAACTTCAATGTGTTGCAAGGATTGCATTATTCTTTCTCTTCGTTTCTCTATGCTCATTTCTCACTCAACTGTCCAGCCACAAATTTAATTAAAAAATTCTTGCACCATTTCTCCACCATTTTGCCCCTCCCGCTTTTGTTGTATTTCCCTTCTGCGTGTATTAATTGCATCACTAAAATTTTTTAATGCGCGAAAGTGCGAAAATTGCTCAAAACAAAAGAGAAGAATGAAGAGTGAATGAAAAACGAATCAAGTACAGTTGTGCAAGAAACAAAAAAATGCAACGCTTTTTTTCCTCCTATTTGTTGTAGGGTAATTTGCGATAAAAATGGGTATATCCATTTGTGTGACAAGTCTGCAATGCCAACTAAACGGACTCTATATATTTCTATTCACCATTATCTATCATATTCCACACGTTAGGATCTTAGGATCTTCAAGAACAAATAATTCAAACTAGAGTTTTTTAATGATTCCTTTTAAGCAAGTTTTTATACCCTTCTAAATAATATTTTATAATATTATTTTCATATATAATTTACATATAAAAAGATAAATATATAGGATAGGGCTTTAATAATATTAAAAACTTTTAACTTTTAATCTTTGAATCAATGAAAAATATCGATAAACTTGCTTGGATATGAAGGATCGATCGAAAAGTCAATATAAAATATTTTTTTCTAATATCGAACAATTTTTATAAATCCAAACTTATGTTTAAATGATTAATATTAGATTTTCTAGATTTTCATTATTTAAGGAAATACTTTTTATACGAAGAAGAACTTAATAAGATTAACGATTTTTATCATATTTTATTTATTCAAAATTGAATAAATGTAACACAGAAATATATTTCTAATTAGGAATAATGCAAAAAATATTGAAAATATTAATTTCTCATTAGGTGTCAGACAAAATTTATATAACTACAGCCAACTTATATAACTCCAGCCAAAGCCCCATTTATCATGTTTATTATATACCAATTTCATAGCAATTATAATCTAGTTACAACTAGAGATAAGAATTATTTGGCTAAATTTTAAAAGGGTATAGAAAGGGTATTACAGCCATTGCGACCTCTGGGCAAAAGGTGTTTTTGTTTTTGTGTTTTTTTTTCTTTTCTCACCCCAAACAAAAACTTAAAGGTGCAAATGTTTTTCTGCTGGTCTTGTGGCCGCATAATTATTCACCTTTTTTTTTGTAGCTTACTTCTTTTTTTTTGTTTTTTGTTTGGCTTTTTCTCGTTGGTTTGGCAAATTTGCATTTTTAGACAATGGCCGAGTAAAAATTTTAATTTTTTTTGTTTAACTGAGAGAATAGACCCTCAAGCCGTGTTAGGCAATCTTCTCTTCTATATCCACTTGAAATGATTTAATTGAAGTTTTTCATTCAGCAAAGCTTGGCCCGATCTTTTTTTTTTTTTTTACTCCTATTGGATTGTGGGCGTGAGTTGTGGGCGGTTTTTGGGTTGATAATACGGTTAAGCATTTAAGTGGATTAGAATTTTGAGGTTGAGAAAAAGTTTGTTTCTTTTTTTTTTTTGGGGTGAAAAGCAAAAGTTGTCAATTGAAAAGTTCTAGCTGGTGTGGCAGGGTGTGTGTGTGTGTGTGTGTGATAATCTTTCTATATATATATTTTTGGGTCAGGTCAAGTAAACGAATTTAATTGTGTGGGATGTATGTATAGATGGATGAATATGTCGTTTAATATAAGCCAAAAAAGAGAAGGTCTTGTTATTAAAAACTCTTTAACGACACACACACACACACACACTCTCGGAAATGAGCAATTTTATCAGCAATTTCTTAAAGCCATTAACTCGCTTGGTATATTTGCTCTTAAGCTTATCCTTCGCATTCGTTTACTCCCTGCTATCTGTGGCAATTGCCAAAGGACTATAAACTCTTCTGGTCAAATAAAGACAAAACCAACTAAATTGTTCTTTCTGGCCACAGAAAAATAAACGTAACATTGACTAGTTTATAGAGGCCATGTGATGTTATTTTGTGGCCGACAATGATGATGATGACGATGGCGATGACGATGATGATGAGAAGTGGCCCCATCCACCCCCACACACAGGAATTAATGACATGAGAATAGTTGATGTTTCCATTTCATGAAAGTCGCATGAAAATACTGACCAATAAAAGATACAATTTGTTACCTCGCTCACCCAAAAGTAGCTTTCAACTGTTTCACTGGTCATCTGAGCGAACTTTTCTACTTGGAAAATGTTACGGAAACCTTTTAAGCAGCTGACACTTGCAGCTGCCCGCCCCAAAGTGAAGAAACTAATAAGACAACTTTATGCAAATAATGTTTGCTACCTATATCCGCTTTTTCTTTTAGCCAAATAAGTCAGTGAATAATATTGTATATAACTGTTAAAGAATTGCCTCTGATAGGTTCAACAAACTCTTCGCTCTCTCTTATTCTGTTGTAACATCAATGAGTCACTGGAATGTTTAACAAAAGAACTGAAGAGGTTCCAGCTCCTCCAGCTCATTGACTATGCAAGACCAGAAAGCCACGCACGCGTTGACAAGCGGCCAGAGCGTGAATATCAATGGGACAACTTGAAGAGAGTTATATGTATATAAAGGTTGCCTCCTTATATATACATAGATACACTCGCATGCATATCAACGGAGTCTTTGTTTGTGTGGTAAACAGCTTTTATTATTGCCACTTTTGCTGGCAAAGTGATAGAGACTAGACTTGTTGGTTTTGGCTTGGGTTAGGTACTCTATCAAGAATGATTATCATTTCAATCGTTTCGTTTAGTTCTGTCTGTTTGCCTCGAAACCCATCAAAATGCAAAATAATTGTGCAAAGCAAACCCAAAACGAAACGTTTATGCAATTCGCAAGTGAACTAAAGTTAGTTAGTAGTCTTAAAGGTGTTGAAGTCACGGTTCTTATGGAATCTGTCGCCCAGTTATTGATAGATAGTATTTATTATATCATTATGAAAATGTCATCTCTGAATCTTGAATGTCTCTGTGTTATAACCAATATTTAGGGGATTTTATTATTGTTTCTTTGGAATGCGTTAAGAAAATCACCACAGATGTATTTTAGACAATTTTCAACCGATCTGAAAATTTGTTATCTAATTTTAATAATATTTTTGCATACTTTAAAATGCTATTAGAAGATTGGAATTTTGGCAAAAAAAATTTCGATTCGATTTTTGAAAATTTTGATTTTTTGAATTTTTTGTCAAAAATCGGGTCAAAATTAGTTTTTTAGATTTGAATGCCAATTTATAACTCACATTCACAGCACCAAAAAAAGACATGACTTTTTGAAATCGGCCAAAAATTGGCATTGTTATGGGTTTCCAAAGTTGAGGTTTTTGGATAAATTTTGGAGTAGTACTTGAAAAATGTTTAGTCAAAATTCATATTTTCCTAAGGCTGTATTTATGACAATTTTTTACCGATATTTAAAGTTTTGATGTAGTTTTTTTCTAATTTTCATTTCCTATTAAATGCCATTCAAGCTTTAAAAGATTTCATAGCTGGGGATTTTTGAAAATTTTTTGAAAAGTTGTATGTTTTTGATCGAAATTCCGATTTTCCTTAGGCTGTATTTTAGACAATTTTCAACCGATTTGAAAATTTGTTATCTAAGTCTAATTATATTTTTACATATTTTAAAATGCTATTAAAAGATTGGAATTTTGGCAAAAAAAATTTCGACTCGATTTTTGAAAATTTTGACAGTGTATACACTGTAATTTTTTTCAAAAATCGGGTCAAAATTAGTTTTTTTGATTTGAATGCCAATTTATAACTCACATTCACAGCAGCAAAGAAAGACATGACTTTTTGAAATCGGCCAAAAATTGGTATTGTTATGGGTTTCCAAAGTTGAGGTTTTTGGATTAATTTTGGAGCAGTACTTGAAAAATGTTTAGTCAAAATTCAAATTTTCCTAAGGCTGTATTTAGGACAATTTTTTACCGATATTTAAAGTTTTGAGTAGTTGTTTTCGAATTTTCATCTCCTATTAAATGCCATTCAAGCTTTAAAAGATTTCATAGATGGAGATTTTTTCAAATTTTTTGAAAAGTTGTATGTTTTTGGTCGAAATTCCGATTTTCTAACAAATTCCACATAAATTTTAGTTAAAGAGTTTTTTGAACTGAAGTTTTGAAGTTCATCTTTATTCTGCATTAGTAATTTGATTTTCTTTGCAAAAGCCGAAAAGATTTTATTGAATTTTACATAAGAGACAAAATGTTCGTTTTTGCTTTTGAATTTTACATCTAAAATTTTTTAATTAAATTCCACAAAAAGTACCATAGATTAGGAGCTACAAATTTTATATACACTACTTTTTCTAGAATGATAATCAGATTTATAATCTCAATCCTTATAAACCAAAAAAAAATGTTATTTTATATTAAATAAAATAATTGTTATTAAATCGTTTACTTCAATTGAAAAAGTTTAGTTTATTTATTAAAGTTCAAATATAGAACTATTTATTTTTGAAGATTTTGAAAGAATATGTCATTTGAAAAAGTTTCCACCTAAAGTGTTTGTTCGTTTCGTTCAAAAGTGGGGGTTATAAATATCAAATGGCTTCAAAATATAACTTTAAAACTAACTAAAACTTCAATGAAAAATATTCTTATCAATTGCAATGTTTTTTATATTTTTAAAAATATTTGTTACCATCAAAAATTAAGTTTTGCAGCGGTTAAATAATTTGAAAGTTATTTTTCTGACCGTTTTCTTAGTTGCAAATGAAATTAGCTTTTTTCAAATAATAATTTTAATTTCTTTCATGTGAAATTTATAATGAATCTTGTGTATTTTCTTTATTTTTGTTCCGTTTTCCCAGCATCGCAGGTGGTTTTCCCGATACACGCACCTGTCTGCTTCATCAGAAACTGCAAATGCTCAATGTCTGTGTGGAACGTCGCGTGCAGCGTGAATCTGTCGGCAAGCAGAAGAAAGCTGGTGTCTCAGAAGGCGACGAAGATAATAAACAAGAAGATCGTGATGAGGAGGATGACGATGATGATGATGGCGAGTTCTTTGACTGCGATGATGTAAAGTCTGGCTCAAGTTCACCAGTTAAAGCGGTGTTGAGTATGCGACCAGAAGGTCGCCTCAGGCGATTGGGTCTTGATGAGCGTTTGCTTGATGAACCTGAGGAATTTCTATATATACCCGAAACCCAAGAGCCCGTGCCCAAGACAGAAGATCAGTTACAAGACGATGCTGAGGCTATGCTTAAATTGGGTCCTGGTTCTGGGTTAACAACACAAATGATGTGCACCTCTCTGCTGTCCGATATGGAGGCATTCAAGGCAGCCAATCCGCGCGGTATAATGGAAGATTTTATACGCTGGTATAGCCCCAAGGACTGGGAAGAGATTCAAGATGGTAAGGGCACGATGGTGAAACTAATTAATGCACAAGATATGTATACCCCGACCCCCTTTTTTTTTTGTTGCAGAAAAAGGCGAAATCAGGCATCAGTTGAGTGTACGCATGACCACTGAGGGCAATACCTGGCAAACTGTTTGGCAACAGGCCAAGCCTGTGCCCATTGCGAGGCAAAAGCGTCTCTTTGACGACACCCATGAGGCATTAAAGGTTCTGCACTATTTGGAGACACGCAAAATGAATGAGATATATGAGCTGACCATAATACCAACTCTGCACACGGCCATATTAAAATTAATTGTGAGTTGCCCTATACAGAGAATTAAGTTTACCCATTTAAACCCCCCTCTCCCTCTCTCTTTTAGGACATTTTCAGTAATGCCCAAGTGGAGGATTTATTTAGTTCACAAGTGGAACAGCTATTGAGTGATCTTTGCCGTCTCTCGCGCTCCCCATCCACTGAACCACAGAGCTATCAAAATCTATTGGACGATCTGTCGGAGCTCGAGCGACGTTTCTATCAATTCAAATGCTTTGAACGTCTCTCCGGCTATCCGAGACGCAGCTCTCAAGCTCAAGTGAAGCAGCAATTCGAGGAAATCCTAAAGAACGACAATTCTTGCACCATTCTCAATAAGAGATTGGCTGCAGCTGGCGATGTCATTGGCAGCGGTGGCAGTCTCTATGATATATTGAATCCCAAATTGGAACAAGATATCTCGGAACGTTTAATAAGCAAAGATTATATAATACGTTTCGATGGCGACACCAAACCCACTGAAAAGGGCAACAACTATTTGGGGCCACAATTTCTAAGGGCCATTGTCACGGGAGAGAAATTAAGATTATGTGGTGCTTTCACAGAGAGCACAACTTTCGTTTAAGAACGGAAATTAAATTATTAAACCGTATATCTTAAGCCTTAGGCTCGATTTTAATTATGTATTTTAATTGTATTTAAATATCATATAAATTATATATATGTACTATGTATGCTTCTATTGGGTGTTTGAATATATCTAAAAATTTTACAACATTCTTGTTCGTCTTAATCATAGAAATTTTTACATAATTTGTAGACACATTTCAACTACTTACTTACTTACGACATACATACATACATATATGCAGTAAATACAAATTACATTTTACACTTTTACATTCACCACCGCAAGGGAAACGGAATGGAAGGAACATTGTTGCAACCCTTTTTTACGACGAGTCGTCGTTCTACTAGCCAACCGACATGTACACAAAACAATTATAGCCTGTAGGTAATTTAGTGGAGAAACATTACCAGTAACCAACTAGGACGCTGCCGAAAGCAGAGCACTGGAGGCCAGAAGTGCTCGATGCTAGATGCTAGAGGAAGGTAGGCAGTAAGGAGAAATGTTTTATGGCAAAATGGAGTTCCTTGGCAGCAAACGCTCCACGACGACGACGACTATGCGCTTAAAATAATTTCAGTTAAACATGCCCCAAAACATTTACACACACACACAAACAGAGAGCCAGAATTTGCTTACTGAAGAAAAGGCTTGTGGTTTGATGATGGGTGTGGTTGGTGGGGCACTTGAGTGTGGTGGGGGGGGCTGCTGCTGCTCCTGCTGATTCTCTTGGCACTCGGGGAATGTAGGCAATTTCATGTCTAAAGTCGAGTCGAGTCGAGTTGAATTTAAGTAGATGCAGGTAAAACGTCTTGTTGCCTGTCATTCAAGTGGAGTTTCTTACCTTCGTTTTGCTTTCTTTTTATTTTACTTTGCAAAATGTTATTTTGTGTGCCTGAAAATGGCTGTAAGTGTTTTGTGATTATGTGTGTGTGTGAGTGTATCTGTGTGTTTGCTTGATTGGCCCAGAGAGTCCGGCGCTGGATTGGCCATAATTGTGAAAGTAATTTATACTATGCAGAAAAAGTCATGTTAAAGAAACTGGTTTGATGTTTTTCTTTTGCTTTAAATAATAGAATTTCCTCGAACTGCAGCCAGAAATGGAATTCCGATTGCTTAAAGTCTTAATACTTTGGATGCACCTTGCCTACTTTTTGCTTCTTAAATCAAAATTTTATTGTTCGAGTAAAGGTTTGCTGAAATGACCCCCAAAGATCACGATCATGAATTGCCATAACAATTGTTTCCATTCCATTGATTTGAGAAACAATTACTTCACTTAACTAATAATTAAAACAATCGAAATCAATTCAGACAAATAAAAATAATTAAAATCAAAATGAATAAAGTAAGTAAGTCGCCGGGCCGACTTGGATATACCATGCATTAGGTGAAGAGATATATATTAAATTTCTTTCAAATGCTATCTCTCTTTTGTGGAAACGAGCACTTTAGCGCCCCCCGACCAAATCGGTGAATAGCAGCATATGCTATCTCGCTCTTTTTCGCGTGCATCTGCCTTGCACCGCTATGAGTGAAAAACGTTTCTATGTATAACTCGGCCATTTTTATTCCGATTCTTGTGATATTTGGTGGGATGATAGATATACGTGAGATGTATTAGTGTGCCAAATTTAATTTTGATACGATTAATATTTCGGGTGAAAATCGAATTTTTCGAATTTCGGGGGCGGAAGCGGGCGTGGCAAAAATTTGAAACAAACTTGGTCTGCGTGCATACAGCACGCATCTAATGTCTAAATCCGATAGCTCTATCTTTTATAGTTCCCGAGATATGGAGGCTCAAAATATTGTTTTTCAAATAGCGGGGGCGGAAGGGGGCGGGGCGAAAAAAAAAATAAACTCGATCTGCCTGTAGAGCAAACGGGTCTACATGCCAAGTTTGGTAGCTCTAGCTCTTATAGTCTCCGAGATCTCGATGATCCTACAGACGGACAGACGGACAGACAGACAGACAGACGGACATGTCTCAATCGACTCGGCTATTGATACTGATCAAGAATATATATACTTTATAGGGTCGGAAAAGCTTCCTTCTCCCTGTTACATACATTTTGGCGACTTTAATATACCATTTCATTCTATGAATGCATGGTATAAAAATAGTTGTTTGTATACTCTGCAACAATTGGGTATATGGATGCATTTCCAACAACCTTAAAGTCCGTACATATATATTCGTGATCAGCATGAATGGCCAAATCGAATGATAGGACACAATGGCAAAATTTGCCGATAGGTGAGTTAGCGAAAAGGTAAGGGGGGATATGAACAGAACTTGATCTCAAATAATTATCAAATACTTAAACTTAAACCGATTATTTTAAATTGTGTTTCCTCTTGGTGCAATAATTCAATCGAAAAAGAAACTAACTTAGATATTTTGAGAACAAATACAGAAAAGAAATAGAATTGAGTGTTGCCTTTTGTTCTTGTTGATTAGTCTTTAAAATACTATTTCAGATAGATTACAGCAATTTTGACTTATAAATCAAACGATATAAGAATCACATCAATTAAGACCACAACCAAATTTTATGAGAGTACAAGGAACTGATATTTCTAAATATCAAAACATTCAATCTTGCATATACCCAGTTTATCCATTAATAGTGTTTTGTGAATTGGTTTAAAAACACTTTCAATATGTATTTGATTTATGTATATCACGGCCACAATACTTATGCAATTTTTTTTCTCTCTCTCTCTCTCTCTCCTAGTTGGAAGTTATATTGTTGAATGCAAATTGCATTTAGTGAATCAAAAATAAATTGTGCATAAAATATCTTGTACATACATAAATACTATACATTTTTGCATAATAGACACAGAGGCGTAGAAAAGGGGATTTTTGTGGATGAATCACAGAATTTAGGGGCATAAAAATAACTTTGTCTTTAGTTTGAAACATAGTTTAGAACTCCCCCAATATATTTGACAAGTAATAAGTTTAAAAATATTAAAAAAAACAAATTCTGAAGAATGTTATATGTATATAAATATATTCTTTTTTATCTTTTATCGAAATCTATATCTTTTCGAAAAGATATCACAAATCTTAATGTTAATTAGTTCCTATTAGTTTCATTCCAACGACTAGAACTCAAGATCTATTCTGAACCTTTTCTTGCAATTAGACTAAACTAAATCCGTTCTTAGATGCTGTCCGATTAAAGATTTAGTTAAGCAAATAGTTTATTCCCCCCTTTGTTACGTCCCTGATTTGGAAGTGTGCATACACATATAAAATAATATTGTAAATATGAACAAATGTAGAGAAAGAAATTAATTAAATTGTCGCATTCAATTTGCCATGAAATGGTCGTCGTCATCTCTGCTGAATGATTGTGGGGAAGGATTTCGCTTCCAATTGATTTGCTGGCGGTTTTGTGGTCCTCGGTTACAATCTTGCTGATGCAGTTGAATTTTAATGAAAGTTTTTTCTATTTTTTATTCTTTCTTTCTGTTGGTGCAGAGAAAATTGAATTATAGCACACACACACACACACACACACACACACACACACACACACACACACACACACACACACACACACACACACACACACACACACACACACACACACACACACACACACACACACACACACACACACACACACACACACACACACACACACACACACACACACACACACACACACGTACACACCTACACAGTAACATATATGTTGAGATTTTTCAATTTTCTATTGAACTACTGTACGAAATGAAATCAAATTGAAAAGAAAGCATTCAAAGGCGAGTATAAACTCTTGAAGAAAATATCCAAAGGAAAATTGTTGAATTGAGTTGCAGCTCTTCTCATACACATGAATTATTCACTCTGCCAAATTGCAGTGATAAGACCCAAGACTTCTTCCTCCTGTCCCACACTCTGTAATTGAGTGAAATGGAGCTCTCCGATTGGCATGAGGTGGAATGGGGCGTTGATTGTCTTGGACAATGGTCAGCCGTAAAAAATGCAAAAGCCCTTCAAGTATCACGAGGAAGCACAAAAAAACAGAAAAAAACACGCCTTAAATAATAATAGAGCAGTGAACAAAATATAACTGTGGGAACCAACCCACCCATTCAACCAATTGCGCCTAAGCTGCACAAATTTGCATATTCATCGTTCAAGAGAAGAAAACGAACAAAAAAGAAAGAAAAAACTCATCTGACGGAGATTATAAGTTTCACAACTCAATAATTAAAAGTAAGCAATAAAAAAATGCCAACAACTCGAAGTAAAAAAATTAAAAAATTATGCTAAAAACGTGCCAAAGTGCCAAAGAAAGATAAATTTATATGCGTGGCTTGCGAGATGACAGCGTGAGCCGAGGCCAATAGGCAATTGACCACGTTTACATAGCTTTTTTTATCGGAAAAGCAGAGAAGTATCGTAAATTTTGCGATTTGTTTAAGTCCTTCTTAGAAATTTCGAGCAAATCTATAAAAACGGAGATGATCTTTGATCCATGGAAAGAAAGTAAATTACATAAAATATGTAACAAAACAAGAAGTTCTCATAATTATGAAAAGCTAAGAAAAACCTCAATGATTGTCTTTATAATATAATAATATATAATGAATATATAATGATCTAATAATCATTTTGTGCCCTCTTTTCCTTCCTATTCCTGTTTTCGCCCTAACTATTTAAGTAAGTAAGTATTTCAAAAAGGTTTTCATATATTTCTAATCGATAAGAAAGAAGGACATAATATTTAGAATTTCTTTGAAAATCTACGAAAAACTTAGAGAAAAGTTTCAAAAACTGTTGATACTTATATAATTCTTGGTTTAGAAGTATCAACTATGATTCTAAAAATTAACCGAAACACTAAATTAAATCAATGCTTTGGAAGCATTATCTATTTGCTATCACATACTTAACTAAAGTTGCCAAACGAATAAATTTAATCATGCTTTTTTTTTTCTCCTTGCTAAATTACGATCCTGAGGGAATTAGTTTAGTCGTTGGGTATCATTACTTATCACCTAAAATGTGCAATATTTCATGGGCCATCAATGAATATAAAATGCAGTAATAGCTTGCTTTATGCGACCGGTTAATATGCGGTTTTACTATAACCAGTATTTGAAATTTGGAATTTGAAACTGCGCAAATTACTTACTTAAGAATGAGTAAGGAAAAAGTAACATGTTCTTTGAATTAATGTGAATGATTCAAAGAATTTATATTTTATGTATTAAGTTTTCACTATGAATGTTTAAAAGTAAACCTCGATATGTCGCACCTTTTCGATTGTTTATATCTCGTAAAACGTGTCCTTACTGTACTTGGAATATCGATTAGCCAAATATAAAAGGTATTCATTTAATTAAACGTTTAAAAAAGTATGAAAGATTCTCAACATAATTTAATTATCAAATGAATATGAATTGCTAAATGCCAAAATTGAATTTAATTTGCTAAATTTAACTAGATTAACTAGCTTTTGGCATTTGCTGATTTAACTGGCATTTGCCATTTGAATGATAAATATATCTGTTAATCCCGTCCTATCTAACAATTTGCGAGGTTTTCTAGCTGCTCACTGACACATCTCTGATTAAGCTTAGGTGCGGCAGGTGGATTAGTCATATCATATATATATTTCTTTTTTATATTTCGGAGGCTTGTCAACTGCAGACACCTACATATAGACATATGTATATATGTAGGTATGCATGTGGGTAGGTAGGTCGGTAGGTATGTTTGTGGGTATGTTGATAAGTATCTTGCAATCTGGCTAGCAGCACGCGTCTTAAGCAGCTTATACCAAATTTTGCTTTTGCTGTTGGTCTTCTTGTTGTTTATGTTGTTGGCTATATGCATAAGTAAAGAGATGAATTTAAATTATGAATATATATGTGTGTTTGTGTGTGTGGGTAAATCTGCAAGGTTATATATATGCCATACGGATCTCAACTTAACACTTGAGCCAGTCCTCTGCCCAAAAAGCAAAGTGGATGGCAAATAATTGTAATTGAAGATGGCAATTGTTTGCCAGCAATTAGCGAGAGTTTGTCTCTACTGGGTTGATGCCTAATTTTGAGTGGGTTTTCTGTTGATTAGGTTAGTCTATCATCAGTCACCTTCATATGTTGTTTACCTTTGCATTCATACCATATATGAATAACTTGGGCAATTGATCAATTAATGAACATCCGTTTTTGTGTAATATGTTAATTTTTCGTTATTGAAAAATTTAGGAAATTGGTTTAAAAATTTATAGACAAATTTACCTAATATATGCCAAAAACTAACCATTAATAAATTGTCGTCTCTGAACTCATGCTAAGCCATTTTAGTTGCTAAATTTCACACATTTTAGGCAAACACATGTGTGTGTACATATGTGTGTGTGTGGGTGTGTGAGTGAGTATATGTACATATAGAAAGAAAATTGGATTATTGATATCAAGCCCCTTGTAAGTTGTGTGTAAATATTTTAAAGGCAAACAGAGAAACGAAAATGAAACAGAAACAGAAACAACAACATTACCAAAGAATATTCACTTGGTCCCTACTTAAAGTCTTTGGCAAGGGACTTTAAAAAGTTTTTAATACTTCTTGCCAGTACACAGAGAGAAAATTACGAAATAAATGAGAGGATCATAGAGTTTGGGTAAAAAGTGGGAATCAATATATTCTAATATATCAAAATCCAAGAATTAATCAAATTAAAATTTAGGTGTGTAAATGTTCAAAAAAAACTTTTTTTTTGTGATGCCAATCGATGCATATTATTGAGGACATCCCAGAAAACTAGTTCTTTATGTCCTGCGGTAGGAATTGCGGATTAGGACCTTCAGAAGCAGAATTCAAGGATTCCTGAAATACTTTCCAAAATGTTGCTCCAAATTCTGTAAGTCGACAAAATGGCCAAATTTAAGGCGTAAACTAAGAAATTAATTCAAAATTCGGCTTTGTTGCTTATTTCAAGGCACAAACCACAGAAGTCCTTTTATTTCGGCTTTCTGAAGGCCTTTCCAGGATCTGATGGTGTCAATCGACAAGTCATCAAGCATCTCAATCCGGTCAAAGGACATTCGAATAGGCTTTGAAATGTCATAGTTATAACAACTTTTGTATTTTTTGGACTTGTAATTGTCCGAAATTGCACCAGGCGGCAAAATAAGTGAAAATAAATTACCAAATCCTTGATATCTCAGCTCTGCTCAGGACTATCGGGATGTTCTTCACACAGATGATAGTCCTTTCAGTGATTCAGTTCCCTGAAGAACTTTCCAGGATGTTTTTATGCATTAGAAAACGAAAAGGAGTTGGTTTTAGAAAAACCTCTCAGAGCATAGAAACAATCTAAAAGGTGAATGTGAGGATGTCATTAGAAATTGGGATCTTGTAGGTAGATTATAAGAATCATCAGAGAGTAGATTGGTTCCTCAAAATACGAAGGATCATTAACATAACAGAGAGCTCATAGCTAACTAAGTTAATTAACTTTCTTTACTGGATTTCAGTTAAGACGTTTCTAGCCCGCTTGTTAAGTCCTTTCGAGTCCTTATGACTTCTTTTTCAAACCAGAAGATAACACACAATGGCCTCATTTTCAAAAGAGACAATATTAGACTGAAATTCTATTTAAATAAAACCAAATCAGTTCCATTTACTTATGCTACACACTTTCGTTTGCTAATTTAATCTGACATTAACAATTTTTCAGCAACATTTTGTCACTGTGTATGGCTGTTTGCCTGTCAGACAGACAACGACTAGCAGAATGAGGATGATGGGGATGAGGATGATGACGATGGAGAGGAGATGGAGAATGACGATGATGATGGCGACGACCAACTTAAAGTCGCTGTATGCCACGCAGATCAACTCATCTGTCAGGCTGATGGCAGGAGATGCCTGTAAGACAGAATGGAAGATGATGGTGGAGAGTTTGGAAGAGAGAGAGAGAGCGAGGGTGGGAGGAAGAAGGGCAAGGCATTTATTAACATTACTTGGGTGTGGCAGCTGGTGCCAAAAGGTGTTAAGTGGCAACACAACAAATGATGATGAAGCGAATCTCACATATCACCATAAATTCATCCGCGGACAAAATCTGCGTATAAAAATTTCACCATACTGTTGATTTTCCGTTGCCGATGTCGATGCGGCATAAATATAAATTATTTATGTAAAAAACAAAAATACGAAAGAAGGAAAGAAAAAAAAAACGATTTTTTTCATATTAATAAAAATATTTTTATTTAAAAAAAAAGGCACAAACTGATGAATATTGAGTATTCGGGAAAGAAGGAAAAAAAACACAGTCGATATTTTTTTAATGGCTAATTAAATTGGCGAGAAAAAGCTGCAGACAGAGAGAAGCGCGATAAATGTCGGGTTAAAGTTGAATTCTACCAATTTAAGGAAAAGTTGCGGTGGCCAATGAAATTGGAAATTCAATTGGAAAATAACACACACCCAAACACACACACACATACACACACTGACATACATACAGACATACGTATACGTAGTGGGAAACACTTTGCTCACAAACATTTGCGCAAAGTTGCCGACAATGCGTTGACTGTGGTCAGATTTGCCAACTTCGCAGCCATTAGAGATGAGCAGGTGACTAATGAACGCAAGAATTGTTTCATTCATCTATAGAATCTGCACACATAAGACTTATATTGTGGGTAATTGCCTTATTTAAATGAAAATACCTTAATTATTAACTAATAATTTTTTAAATATATTTTAAAATGTTTTCATATGGTGTAACTGTATCGAAACGGTTTAAGAAATATATTATCTGTTCATTATTTTGTGAGATCGGATTGCAAGTAAATTGAAAATTGTCCTTTAATAATTAGTTAATGCTTCATGGACTTAAGTTTGGCATGAATTTTGAATAAATGGCCTCTAAAAGACTATTAAATGTTAAGAAATTTGTAAAAGATTTGCCAAAGAAACTGTTTAAAAATATATATTTTTGTTCATTATTTTGTGAGATCAGATTACAAATAAATTGAAAATTGTCCCTTAATAATTAGTTAATGCTTTATGGATGCTTTTTATCAAATGGTCTCTAAAAGACTATTAAATGTTAAGATATTTGTAAAAGATTTGCCAAAGAGTCTCATATTCTTGTAGTTGTATTTTTAGAAATTCTTTCAATTTTTTTTTTTACACTTTCCGAAAAAAGTTTTGGTTTTTTACATATTGAAAATTTTTATGGAAACTTTTAAACTATTATTAAAAGAATTTTCAATAATAGAACTACAAGAAAATACAACTCTAGAAATAAAACTATAGAAATAAAACTTTATTAACAAATTGCGTTAGATATTATCATAAATATTGCTTGATTTCCTTGAGGATTGCTAATAACATCTAACAGATTATTATTTTTATGATATTTGTCATTAGTTTCTTAAAAGACTACATTAACTAATAACAAAGCCTGATTATATTTTGTAAGCAGACTGTTTAAGTGTGTTTTTAACACTTCAAATAAGAATCAGCAATGTTTTCATATAAAAATTTATTTGTTTTAATAAAGCTGATTAAGATAAGAAACTAATTTTGTAAAGTTCTTAGTCCCCAGCCATGCTTTCGTACCCAATATCTAATCTATTTATAAAATATATAAATATATAAAAAATTCAACTTTTAGGAGAACCTAAATTAGTTTCTTATCATTATTTTTTTGCTCGAATTTAGACCCCCTAATACTTTGGTGTCATTCCATATCAACTTTTCTTTAAACACTGTGTTTATTATAAGTTATAATCCCATAGAAATCCAATTTTTTTGATGAATATTTTAATTGAAATATTTCTCAAGTTCCCAGAAGCTACTGCTCCTCCATCCTCATAAGTTATCTTGTCATTTCGCTATTATTTGTCAGTCCCACAAATGTTTTTTTTTTTTTGCGCAAATCACAGATATCACTAAGTGAATCGTATTACATCTCTAGTAGGAAATGCATTTGAAGATGTTCAAGAAAATTACGTCAGTGGCTTGGCACACACACAAACACACACAGAGACTTAGTCGTAGATACGTCAGAGATAGAGAGCCACACGGACCCATAGATAAGTGCCTCCTGCCCTGCTTTGGGTGCTTAAAAGATAGACCAACCATCGAGTCAGAAACAGCCAGACAGAGCCAGGGACATAGAGTCAGAGGCAGACATGGAGAGACAGAGACAGAGACAGAGCCAACAGTGTGTGCCAAATACGGAACAAACGTAGACAAAGTTGGTGATGTTGTTGTTGTAGTTGTTGTTGTTGAACCGATGACGCAGGCGATTGAATCTTGAAAGAGTTGGTTGGTTGGTGGTTGAGAATTGGGTCGACTTGCCGCATTTTTGGGCCGAGAAGAAGCAGCCGCAACCGCAGCCGTCTAACGGTTAATGCTATTGCGAGTTGCCATTTATATCGTTTTGGCCATTGTTGCCAGCAACTTTGCCGCGAGCCAAAGTCAAATAGGCGCACACACACACTCGCACACTCACACACAAAAGTCAAACGGCAGCCGTTTATTTGACTTTACTTTACGACTCATTGTAAACGGCATAATGATGGAGTCAGAGAAGAGCAGAAGTAGAAGAAGCCAGCAAAATCTGTGCAATTGACCGTGTGAATGTATGTGTTAGCCAATTGTTTGTGTGTGTGTGTGTGTGTGTGTGCTTATGAATTTTGTTTAAATTGCGTTTACAGACAAAAGTTAGTTTAAACAATTCAAATTGCCGAGACAGCATTTCAATAGATTTAATTTGATTTCAATATATGTCTATGCATTTACTTAGTTTAGTTTAATTGAGTTTAGATTTATTAGTTTGACCCCAAATTGTTGTCAATTTCACATGTTAGTCAAGTGTAAAGACAAAGAATTTAACAAACGATTATTTACAAATTTTGCATATGATTTAATTACTAAATGCATTGGTGCAAAATCATTTGAATTCATAAGAATTTGCATTAGACAGGGTGACATTGGCAGAAAGTATCTGCAAGATACAAATCTGCTTGGATTCACATATTAGTTATGTCTCGAACAGGAATTATGTCATTTCTTTTCTTTTTTTTTTATCTCAAAAAGTTTTATGAAATTATGAAAAATGGTATCACGTAAGATTACAAGATCCTAACTAAAAAAAAACTACTTATCTTAATTGTCATTTTATTAAATCAATCATTTAACCCATTTAAAATTATATCTCAAAATGATTTCCTATACAAAATCTTTAAATTTATTGTTAGTTCAAAGTTTCAAAGAGTAATTAAAAACTTCTGAATGAAAATGAATAAAACTCGTTATTTCTTGGCTGATTTATTGTGCATTTTAAAGCTGATTTAAATAGTTTATTTTGGTTTTTTATTATTTTGTATAGTGTTTTTCTTTTAAACATTTAATTAAATTGCCATTGAGTGTTTGCAAAAAGCATTTGGCACCCAACACGTTTATTGTTTGGCCACACACACATATACTCGCACACCCACACATCGACATCACCATCTTAGTTAGAGTAAAGTCAACTTTTTAATTATGCAAACAGCTTTATCAACTGCTTTTACCGCTCACTTGCATAATTATACATATAGAATTTATTTATATGTATATAGTATATTTTTTTTATCTTTTTTGCACATATTTTTTATATTAAAAAACTTAAGAGACGAACTCAAACAAACCCAAAACTTAAACAATTTTGTGCAACTACAGAAAGTTGAAGAAAATGACAAGCAACTTTTTGTTTTCGTGTTTTTTGTTTCGTTTTCTTGTTGAATTTTGCGAATTTGCACCCTGTAGCCAGAGGCTGAAAGGGTATATTCAAGTCAAAAAGAAAATGTAAATTGATGTAGCCATTTTAGTTTGTGATTAAGACTTTATGAAAAGCAAGATCTGAGGTTCTACAAAGACCACCAAATGAAGACAAATAAATAAAGTTTCTTTTGAAGTAGAGAAAATTAAACACAAGATCCGTGAATTAAATCGAATTCGTTTTTCTCACTTGGCCTACTGTATCAGCTTATAGATTACGATTTATATTTTGTGTGCAATTCTCAATAAAAATAACACGATTCCAATTTGTTAATGGTTTTTTAATTAATTTGAGTCTAATCTTTATGCATCAAATTAATGTCATCGAATTTATTTGTCGCAACCATAAAATATTTTATGAACATTTCGAATAACGTTTGGAAACCAGAAAAGGTTGATTTTATTGCAATTTTTATCGTAAGTTTTTTTCCACTCAATTTTCGGGTTGCATGCTAAGAATAATTGATGTAAATAGGCTTTGTGAAATGTATCCAATAATATTTTCAACAATTTATAATTAATGGAAAATTGTTTGGAAGGTGATCTAAAAAAAAGTTGGCAATTAAATTTCATTGCAATGACTAAAAGGCAAATGATTGGAAAATGAGAACAACGATGAATTCCGATTAATTTATTTAAAAATTCTTTAAATTCGTCAAAATAAATTGTGCTCAAGGGAAAGCTAAAAGTTAAGTATCATTTGATTGAATACTTGGCCATTTCATTAAATTTCAATGTATAACAAAATTATTGTTAATAAATTCTTGAAATGTAAATGAAAACAACTTTTGAAAAATGCAAACTGGTAGCAGTTTTGTACTAATTGGTGTAGGGTATCTAGTAGTCGACTTTCTGATTTGTGGAAAATAATTTTTCTTGGTTCTGTTGCTTCTTTTCTTTGTTTCCTATCCAGACTTGCAGACATTGTCTTGCTGAGAAATTGCGCATATTTCCGTTTCCGTTTTCCATATGTGTCTGTGTGTTGACGTGTGTGTGTGTGCAAGTGTGTTGGTGTGTAAGTTGGCTTTGAACACACTTAACCCCCTTTAGCGACCTGTTCTTTAGTTTTTGCTGCTTCTGCTGCTGCTGTGTCTGTTGATGTCTGCGCATAAATTAAAATAAAATTCGTTTGCAGGCAGACGCCTAAAAGGACACACACACACACAGAGAGACACACACATGTAGGTACACATGTATGTATATAAATGAAAAACCAAATGCAACAAGGCATATAAATGAAACTTTACGCATTGCCTTTTTGGTTTTTATTTTAATGAAATATTGTTTGTAAATGAAAGTTATAAATAATTTGATGTATTTGACTTCTTTTGCAGACGGTTGATTCTTTTGTTTTTTTTTCTGTTTTTTTGGGTTGCTGCTTTTAATTTAACAACTGGCTTATCAATATCAGCAATGTTTTCATATTACATTTCGTATTGATGAAATTTAGTCTGACCAGAGAGAAATTGCTGTTTCACATTTGTGTTCTCCTATTTGCTTTACAATTCGTTTTGTTTGAGAAGAAAAAATTCATGCCAATTCATTTGTATGCCAAGGGAAAGTCAGTTCAATCAACATAGTTGACATTCGATGTGAAAACCTTTCAAACACATCTCGCCGATAAAATGGATTTCGATTTTTTTTTTTGCTACCCACTTTGATATCCTGTGGCTGGAAGAATATTCGGCGTCTATGTATGGATAAAAAGTTAAAAATATGTTGAAAGAAATATTTGAAATAAGTCTACGGATTTTTGATGCTCTTTCTATAGAAATAAATGCCAGAATAACTTAATTGGAAGCTGATTTAGCAAAAATATTTGTAATAATATTTTTACGGAAAATCTTTATAAGAAATAAAAATAAGACACCAAAAATGTACTATTAAATACTCTTAATTAACTGTTATATTAACAGATTAAAACTACTACCAATTTGAACCAATTTTGTTGTTGAAAATTTAATAATTATAAAACTGTCTTCCTGTATTTTTCATTTATATTTTAAATTGTTTTCCCGAGGGCATTAAAAAGTTCAATTTACCCAAGGGAACCATAACTATTTTCATGTTGCTATTTGATACAAATATTTTTTTGCGCCTTCACCGTGTGAATTTTTTACCCCAGTAAAATGTGAGTGTGTGTGTGCGATGGGGGCATCCTTGTTGACTGACTGACGACGACTGATTGCGTATTCGTAATGTGACAGTTGTTGAAAAATATTGCGTATACGTATGTATGTAATGGGTGTCTCCTTATGGGTGTGTGCGTGTGTGTGTCAGAGTGAGTGTTCAGCACTAGATAGATAGATAGTAGTGGTGGTATAGGGAGTTTTTATATCAATGTGATTTTAAATTTTACAATTTTTGACATTTGCGTTTGCATTTAAATTAGATTTTACGAGGCCAAAAAACATTGACTCCTTCCATCCCAAGGGCTGGGAAGGTTACGTGGATGGAGCTAGTGGGGTGCATCTGGTTGATTGGGTGGTTGGGAGGATGGGTGGCACGTTGCCGGGTCAATGGAGAACTGACAAACATGGGGGCTTATATGCAGGCGTGACAAATGGGATTTGCTTTCATTGCTTCCACCGCACTCTATCTCGTTTGCCCAATCTCTGACTCTTTCCGTCTCTTTCACTATCACTTTGCATGCGTGTGTGTGTGTTGCATGTTGCAAGTTAAGGTAAACTTCTCACGTGTTCTATAAGTAGCTAAAAGGGATATGTGCCAAAGCCACAAATGTGAAACTCTTCGCCATAAATTTACATCCAAGAGAACTTCGTTCATGAAATTTGTGTTCAAGATACTTTTAATTCAGCTTTTCCCATCTTTTTAAGTGTCGTCATTCTAATTAAAACATTCAAGTTACCAACAAAAATTGCACAATCTCTGGGAGGGAGAAACGGAGGGGAAAGGGACACCATTTAATTTCGGTGTGTGTTAAGTTAAGCTACTTTACACCATAAAAATTAATTTTCATAATGATGATAATGTTTATGGCAAAAATGTTGTAAAAATTAATTAAACTTTAAAAGCCATAAACAAAAGCAACAGCAGAAGCAGCAGCAGCAGTAGCAAAAAACATAATTTTTGGGGGCAAGGAAAATTAGTTAATAATTTAATGACTTCAATCGGAGAAGCATTATTTTTCATATTTGCAAATTTCAATTTCATATGCCAGACATTTATTATTTTGAAATTTATAACTAGGAAACAGGTTTTCCATTCTGTTTTTACAATTTGTATACTCTTTGCAAAAGGAAAGCTTCCACGATTTTATATGAATAATGCTTTATATCATAGGAGAAGAAGAAATAATATATTTTGATTCAGTTTTATGACAGAAAAGTGAATATTTGGAGGGATATTTTGATACATGTTATAACAACGCTTTTCAGTAGAACAATTTATACCTATTAAAAACGCTTATTCCACCAATTGAATCTCATGATTTAAAAAAAGAAATAAATCGAATTAAATAAATAATTCTCTGCTTTTCATTGTTTAAAAGTTTAAACGACTTAACTCAAAATAATTGTTATGAAATTTAAAAATTTATTTTTGTCTTATTTAGTCCATTATTTTCGTTGTTGTCCTGCAAGGGTATAGATATATTCGTTACATGATAGCTATTAGATTTCCGGAATACATTTTTTTCCTTGTCGTTTAACAAATGACATTTCATAATATATTTTGTAGCGCCAATTTTATATTTTTTATGCTCAGTTACAGAAAAAAAAAGGAAAGAAGCAAAAAAAAGAAAAAAAAACAGAATGCTGCATAAATAAATTTTGCTTTACAATTTATGGCAAATATATGCATTTAATCGTCAGCCTATTAAAAGAGCACTGCAATCCAATAGGTCTGGCAGTCATTTCAAGGCATTAATTTTAAGCACTTTTACTCTGCAAAACAATATATATAAAAAAAACGATGGAAAAATAAAAAAAATTGTTTATCAATTGCCTGCCACAAACATGCGCTCGATCCCGAACTGAACTCTGAAGCAAAAATTCCGCAACGAATGCGAACAAATTTAAATGAGCCGCAAAACGAAAATAATTGTGAAATATATTATGAATGAATGTGCAAACAGACGGACAGACATACTTGCATATATTGAGGAGAAGCCAGAGGTGGAGGTGGTCAGTTAACTATATAAATTAAATGTGATAGAAGAAATGCATTTGATAAATTTAAAGCGTTGCGAATAAAATCATTAGTCGATTATTTATGGACATACTTGTATATAAATTAACCATTGCCCTTTTCTGAGTAGATATACGATACATTCTAAACGGATTCCGGTTTCAATTAGGTGCTGCTAGATATCGCTAATTGAAATCCTAGTTTATTATTAATTACCGCTGGACTTGAGGGTTGAGTATCTGATAAATTTTCGTAATTCTACTAGTTTACTTGCCATATTTTATATATGTATGTATAAGTTGAATAAATCATTAGGCATCAGTTTAAAGTGGGCAGAGTGAAAGTAAAAGTCATGCACAGGTAAAAAACTTCACTTTCAATAAACATTCGCTTAGGTGAGATTTTCTTAGACATATTTCCAGTTTCACAGCATGGATACCTCTGAATTTTTGAGTTGCAAACTATCTGAAAATTACTTTTTGTGTTCACTCTTAAACTGAGTATTTTGCGGTACAAATGATGGCATCCGGTGGACGTTCCAATTCAGATTTTGTTTCCGCATTCCTCACTACTACTTAGCACGTTAAAGTTTTAGAGAAACCCAATTATTATGTTACAATCAATCATATATTTTTAATGAGAGTAACTGGCAATATCATCAATTAATTTAATAATTGTCCAAATATTGGCAGAATTTAAATAAAGAACAACTAATTAGAAACAGTTTGATTCTGTTTCAGGCGAGGTTTACATTTGAATTATTTGCTTTTATAATGATTTATCTTTCTATTCCTAATTTCAAATGATTGACCCGATTTTCAGACTCTTTAAGGCTGATTCTTAGGAGATGGATATTCGAAATTTCAAAATAATGTGTCATGAAAAAGGTATCAAACGACAAATAGAGCAACGAAATGTGGTGTAATTTCATAGGAAAGCTATACGAAATTTATTAATCTACTAAAAGAAATCAACACTTAGGCAAAATATTTTTTAGAGTAGATAAAATACCTTCGATTTAGAGCCTACCAAAATGATGTATTATGAAAAAGGTATCAAACGACAAATAGAGCAACGAATTGTTGTGAAATTTCATATGAAATCTTTTAATCAAGTAAAAGAAATCAACATCTAGGCAAAAATTAGTTACAGTAAAATATAAAAGATGTTTCATTTAGGTTCTGTAAGAAAAAATGTCACAATGTTGAAATTGTTACGATGTTTACGAGAAACTCTGAAAAATATTGACAGTCAGATTAATACTCAAATATATATATTTGTCAGAATCTATAAATTCGACTTTTTGTCGAATTTTGTTAGGATGACTTTGAAGTCCACTATGGCCAGCTATAGTGCGGTGATATTTGTGGTTGTTGCGATTAGCTCGACATTGGCATTCAGCATAGTTTCCGATTTGCCTCTGGGGCACGATTCTTTGCATGGAAGACATTTCGAGGGAGGCGAGCACGATGTTGAGTTCGATCATGAAGGCTTCATGCGTGTGGATGAGCCCAAGAAATTCGATGAAATGACACCGGAGGAAAGCAAACGCCGATTGGCCGTGATTGTGGATCGCATTGATGAGAACAAGGATGGCCTGGTGATCCAGGCGGAGCTAAAGAATTGGATTCAACGCACACAGAAGCGGTTCATAGACGAGGATGTGGATCGCATTTGGCGTCATCATAATCCTGAGAACAAAAAGGCCATTGCTTGGGAAGTGTATCATAAGCATATATACGGCTTTATGGATGACCTTCACCAGGAGGAGCGGGAGGCCGAGGAACATAGCATTAGCTATGAGAAAATGTTGGCTCGTGATCGCCGTCGCTGGTTAGTGTCCGACCTGAATATGGATGACAGCCTGACTCGGGAGGAGTTTACAGCTTTCCTGTACCCCGATGATCATCCGACAGTGAAGGATGTGGTCCTAAAGGAAACCATTGATGATTTGGATACGGATGGGGATGGCAAAATCTCGGTGGATGAGTACATTGGTGAGTTGTATCGCCCCAAGGCGTCAGGTGAACCAGAACCCGAGTGGGTTCTCAAAGAACGCGAGGGTTTTGTCACACATCGTGATCTGGACAATGATGGCTATCTTAGCGAAGAGGAAGTGCAGCAATGGATTGTGCCGCAAGACTACGATCGGGCAGAAAGCGAGGCCAATCATTTGATGTTCCAGGCCGATGTGGATCACAATGGGCAATTGACCAAAGAGGAGATTCTTGATAAATACGATATCTTTGTTGGCTCTCAAGCCACCGATTTTGGTGTGGCTTTGACCAGGCATGATGAGTTCTAGGCAGTGATGCCATATTTTTATTAGGAGCAAAGCAAAAACTGTTGAATTGAGATTAAGAAACCCCAGAAAAATATTAGATTTTTTGAAGCAATGTCAAATGCGAATATTTTAAGTATTTTTAATGTTCTTGTAGCCTATTGATGGACTTCTTTTTGGAATAGTGGTACTTTCTACAGATCGAATCCATATAATTTGGTAATACGTCGTATACGTAATGTCATTAACCATACGACCTGTGTTCATGACATCAAATATTATCAGGGCAAAGGTTGCTTAAAAAGTCCACTGGGGTAATAGCATTATTCTGGGGTAAGAAATGGCAAAAAATTGGAATCTATTTTCAAATATATTCTAAGTTAAATCTAGCAAATCTTTTCATCTTTTCAGCAAATCATAAACATTTTGTTTATGAACTTATTTTTGTTATTGAGATTTAACATTTGGTATTGGATTTTTTAGGGAACTTTTGCATGTTCCAAATTTTTAAAATTTTAAAATTTTTTCTTATCATGAAAAAAGAATATACTTATATTTGGGAAAAAGCGGAAACAAGCCTGAAATCCCGCTAACCGCTGTTTCATATTTTTCCCGCAACCAGACATGAAAAAAGCTAGATCTAACGGAAAAAAGCCGAAATGGTTCTAGCCCAACTGAAATTAATCTCTTATATTTCTAATAATTAAGAATCTCCCGTTCGAATGCCAAATATAGATAATTTTTCTTTTCCTCCCCACATGCATTATATGAATAACAAGAAACTAAATCAAACTTATTCCATATATTTATATAGAAACAAAATATTTCGCGCCTCAAAATGTTAGCTGATGAACTTTACAATCATCTCAAGCACAAAATCAAAAGTCATTCAGACAAGTCTAAGAGTATTATGTTTAAAAATAAACCCTCTGCAAAAGGTGGTTATGAAAAAATCATGCTCCAACAACAAGAAGTACAAGAAATTTGTATGATAAAATTCATTAGAGGCAGGGCAGCGATACAAAAAGCTGGAAAAACAGAAATGGAAACTGAAATGAAAACAGGTCAGTGGATAAATTGCAAGAAAACGGCAAAGCCGGAAGCCAAATGACAAATGGCGATAAAACAAAATAAAAAAATAAAAGAAGAAACGCCAAGAGAAGAGAAGAAAGAGTTGAAAACGCCCAAAGTAAACAGACAGCCACAACGGATGGCGACAACTTCATGAATTGTGCAATTGGACAAAGTCATCGAAGCTGGGGCAGGGAGAAGCGATGCTTTAAGACAAATAAATTAAAATGCAAACGAAAATGATGATGGGAAAGGTGATGGTGTGGTGGGTGGATGGCAAATGGGCAAGGTTAAATCTCAATTTCAAGCTGCAATCGTGATAAGTGGCGACACACTGACTATTTCTGCGGAAGTTGCCAAGTGACCCAAAAACCAGAAAAAATGACAGAAGACGACAGAAGAATAGAAATAGAGACAAATCTAAGGTGCTGATTCCATTGTTGTTGCACTCGAAGGTCACAGACTATCTGTCTGTCTCGATTGTGGTGGGTGCAAGATAAATCTATGCCAAAGAAAGTGTTGAGCTGAAGCCAAATGCTTGAGCCAATTTCCCACGTCTCACTTACCCAAATAGACAAAGTCACATCATCAGCATAATTCAGTTACCATTTTATTTTTATACCCTTGCAGAGGGTATTATAAAATTGGTCAGATGTTTGTAACGCAGAGAAGGGATCGTTTCCGACCCCATAAAGTATATATATTCTTGATCAGCAAGAGAAGACGAGTTGATATAGCCATGTCCGTCTGTCCGTCTGTCCGTCTGTCTGTCTGGTGCTGCGCGATCTAGTCCCACAGTTTTAGAGCTATCGCATTCAAAGTTCGTATATAAGCTTTTCTATACAGCCACATACACATCTGCGATTTTGAATAAGATCGGACAACTATATCATATAGCTGCCATACAAATACAATCGTTAAATGCGAATAACTTCTCTATTTTTTGAACAATCTTATCCAAACTGATTATGTACATAAATAAAAAGGGATTACGTCATATGCGTGAATTTCAAAACAATCGGATAAACATAACGCCTGATTTCGACGATATAAAATTTGCCTATATAGCGTGCACTGCTTATGGCAGCAGCAGTATGCAGCAGTACTGCTGCCATAAGCAGTGCACGCATAAGCAGTGAAGCACATATATGTGTCAAAATAGCGATTGTGTGTGTGTGAATATGAATATCAATCGCTACATTGTCCACTATTTGGCGATTGGCTGCCCCCGTCCAATGTATTTAAAATATTTCTTTATTGGATTAAGAAACAAACAATTTTTTAGAAAATAAAATGTAATGGTCAAAAGCTGCAAGGGTATACAAACTTTGGCATAGCCGAAGTTAGCTTCTTTGATATTTTTTACATGCACTGCGTGTGTCTCAATTGATTTTATCAAGTCGCAGATACTTTTTGCATCTAATGTAAAGCTAGATGTATTCTAGTCCATTATTTAGATACATTTTATGCAATTTAATTCAATTTAGAGATACTTTTTGCGTCTATTACATTTTAAATGATTCCATTTCGTTCATAAATTTCCATTAATCCATTATCAATTGCTTTAAATTTCTTACCTAGAAATAGAAAAAGAGAAAAATAAATTTTTGTTGAAATGAAAACCGAAATATTAATAGCGGTAATAGTAAACTTTTTTATTTGCTCAAAACTTTAGATGTGCAAAAAATTATTTATTGCATATGTATGTATGTGTGTTCGTGTGCAAGTTGGTGTGTTTGTGTGTGTAAGCTGCGGGCTTGCCCGAAAAAGCGTAAAGTTAGTGGGGACAAAAATTTCTGCTGCAATCAGAACAAACAGTTGGAAAAGTTTATTTGGGGTTTTTCCCGCCCTACATGCATATATATTTTATTGTTGCTAAATTGTTGTAACCGCAATAACCATTGAAAGAAAAATAGCAAAAAGAAAATAAAAACCAAAGTAAATATGCAGGCAAGTCAAAGATAGAAATATATACAAAAAAAAATAATTAGAACAGAGACAAATGAACATTTTGTATTTTGTCAAGATGGAATAAAAAATAAATAAAATGAAATGGGAAACAAAAAACAGAAAAACTAAGAAAAGTTAAATAAAAATTGTGGACAAATATGCAAAATGCCAACCGGCCAACTTATGTGCTCTTCTTGTTTCAAAAGTTGGTTTTTAAAAGCTTTTGAATTTAATCAAACCTTCTCAATTTGCTATAAATTCCTAAACTATTCAATTCTAAAAGCACATAAACATTTTAGATCGAATTAAGATATAGAAACCTTAAGATATTGTGCAATATAAAATAAAGCATTAAAATTATATATGTAATTTCCTTCTTTAATGTATTTTCATTCACAAAATTCAGCAAACTCAAAGACAATGTTGGTGTGGTCAATAAATAAAAAGCCTCAATCTTGTTTTTAGTTTGATTCATTTGTTATTTAAAATGTTTTATTGCTTGTATTTTTTTTGCTCTTCATGTTAAGTTTATTTTGAACTTTTTCTCATGTAAATTTGAAGATTCAAAACGATAAATCAAAAAAGGAATATATATATTTTAATCAAACAAAATATCAATTTATCTCTGGAGCAATAAATATTGTTTTCCTATTTTTCTAAGCTCTTAATAAATATTTGCTTATATATGAGGTAAATAAAACAAAACAAGATTTTCGGTAACTATTTAAACAATTTGATATGCAACATTTTTTTTTGCACCATGCAAAATTACCGTCTGTATGCAAAGAAAAAAACCTATAAAATATCAAATGTAATCAATTTTGAACTTCAGTGGTTAGGGAAGGGGGTTGTGTAGGCTGCTTTCCCTCTAGCTATCCACTCACACACAGGATTCAATGAGGAAAAATCGTAGAGAAAACCTTGTTCCTATTTTGAATTCAATTTCAAAAGGTTTTTCATCAAAATGAATTATTGCCAAATTTTATTTATATGTGTGTGTGTGTGTGTATGTTTATATGTGTTAAATAAACATAAGAAAGAAAGGCATTTTGATATTATCTTGATGTTATTTTTCTTGGCCCGCAACTTTTTGTATTTGGCCCAAAGGCCAAGCCCCGTTTGCAAATGTTTTTTGGGAAGCTGCCCCCCCGCCACCTTCCGCCTGACAAGGCAGCCTTGAACTGCACAGTTTGACAGCTGAGCAACAAATACAAACTCTCTCAAACCCTCACACACACAGTCATCTGCTTGCAGCTGGTGTATACATACATATATATATTTTAAAAACAAATTGTTTTAATACACTTTAAAAGAAACAAGTATTTGAAAATTGTCGGAAACTTTAACATTGTAAAAGCAGAGGAAAACATGTAAGTTATTACAAAAGCATTTTATGAAGAAACACACAAAGTTTATAGTTAAAAATTGTGAAATTGTATTAAATTTATTGTAAATTGAATTACGTCATCGAAACAAATTTTATTTCCTGTTTAAGCATGAGAAACCAAACGGTTGACTATTGATTTTAATTGTTTATATTGAGAGGGCTTTGCCGAATATATTTGTTGAACAAGCATTATCCATTATCTTTCTTTTAATTATCTCTTCTTATAATAAATCAAATGATCAAAGTTTGACTAACCAAAGGCACATCTTTTGCTTTGCGTGACGTGTGCTCAAATCGCGCAGAAGGTGTGGAATTTTTTTTTTAAATTTTTTTTTTTTATTGTTATTAAATTTTTTTTTTTTTCATTTTTATGAAATTCTTTAAAGTTAGATGTATGTAAATAGGAAATATGATCTCCTCAATAAGGATCAAAAATATATATGCTGGCATTAGTTCCCTTTGCATTTAACTTGCATTTTAGAAATCATTAATTACAATTGTGTAAATTGAACAAAAAATTGCCATTACGTACAAAGCGGAAAAAACAAAAAAAAAAAAAAATTAAAAAGAGAGAATGAAAAAGTAAAAAAACTAGGGGACACCCGGGTTTGAACCGGGGACCTCTCGATCTGCAGTCGAATGCTCTACCACTGAGCTATATCCCCAACTGTGACAAGACTGAACATTTAGTCAAACAAAAGCGACATGCGAGCTGCTTGAACTGACTCATTCGTTGTATGAGCGTGGTTGGTGATTGTTGTTCACCTCTTACTATATTTAGTCGCTGTATTCAATCGAACTGATGTTGATAAACAATTGTCACTTTGTTTTAATTACATTACTCTTATCTGCAAAAGCGTACAGACAAATAAGGAGAACTAGTTTAAAAAGATTGTTAATGTGGCACCAAATCTAATGGTAGATGATAATAAAGTAAGATATGTTTGCTCACACTTGAATGTTTGGCACTCCGAACTATGAAAAGTGCAAATCGAATATTAAATCTTCTTATTACTAGTTCTTCTTCGGTAAATATCATTTGAAAATTGGTAAAAATTAGATGTTTTGCTAAGTGGTTTTTCTATATATGTATAAATCCAAAAATGTGTTAAACTTCTCTCGTTTTATAATTGATGGAATAAACAAGCTAATAATGCGAAAACATTTAAGTTTTTGGAGTCAAGAATATGTTTAAACGCAATTTAAAAATTGTCTTAGTCGTTTCGAGGAAGAACTAACTTTGTGTATATAAAAATAAGACAAACCATCTAGGATTAAAATGATATTCTTCTGCCCAGTTACTTTTGAATCGATTTTCTTATAATGATATTATATGCATATTCCTATATTATTGCTTAGTCATAAATCGGTTAAGCTTGAAAGAAAATATCTGACTCTGGACTGAAACAAGAATATAATCATTTGACCTTATTCCACCTCTTTGTACTCATTCACTCTACTTTCTGTCTTAGTTTATATACTAATATGCTCTATAAATAATCTCTGAAATCTAGGAACTCAAATAGACATGGATAAGATATAGACAGACAGATATGTCTAAATATAATCTGCTTTTTGTTAAATATGCATTATAAATCAGGAATTTCTAGAATTTGTTTATAATTTACGTGCATATTTTGAATGGTTTAGGTTAATGTAATTTTTTAGGCTCTTAGAGAGTATCTTAAACTGGTTTGATGAAAAATGTTCTCCCCTTGGCTTGTTTATATTGCGTTCTATTTTGTTGGCTTTTTGCATTCAAGTCTCTTCTTCGTAATGCACATTAAATCTTTATTTATTTTTATATAAATTTAAAAAAAAAAAAAAAATCTTGTATATATAAGTTGGTATGTATATAATGTAGGTATGTGTGGAATAAAAAGGCAGTATGTTATTGTGACTTTGGGCTACACTCAGGCATTTGCATAAACCGCAAAATCTGCTTGTTTGTATTAGCATTTCGTTTTGGCCAGTCCAGCAGCCGTTGCCTATAAATTTGTTGCTGTTGTTTTTTAATGCCCGCAAGTAGCAAGTTTTTTTCCTCAAAAAATAATATATATATATACATATCTATATGTGTGTATCTTTGTGTGTTTGGAGTAAATTTGAATCTTTTGTTGTCATGTATCTTTTCCTCGCATCTTTTTTGCGTGTATATTTATCTTTATTAGGCATTCATTCAAGCTGAAACAAAAGTTTTTGCCAGCATGCAAAAAAACTTACTGGTGGCTATATAATACCCATGAGAGATACGGGGTTGGGCCACGCCCAGGATAAAATGCCCGAGACAAGTAACTTAATAAGTTATCAATCAAATTTCGTCAATCGTTTGCCACATCAGAATTTTTAGGGTCATGGCAATCAATTTGCGTGATAAAGTCAAACTCAAACACTCGCTGGACAGCAAATTCGTTAGAAATCCTTCTTACACACACACACAGACCTAATCCTGCTGGTCTCTCCATTCTCCCTTCTCCCACCCCCCGCTTCTGGCATTGTTTGTTTGACAGTTGTAAAGTGATTTGCTACGTGAATTGATGCTTTTAGGTGTCTTTTGGATGAAACGAAATTGGAAAATATGATTTGTATGCATTAAGAAATTCCTGTTGTCAGTGCATGAATTGAGCTAGCTAGCTAGCTGGAGATGATTTGTATTGATATGAAGTATTTGACAGCAGATATATTACAATATACAATATACATGATGGCTGATATGTGTCTCTATGTTTTTCTCATCATTTGTATGATAAATCATATGAAGAAAGCAGTAAAATTTTACTTCAATAAAAAGCATGGAAAACAAGAAAACAAAAAGAAAAAAAAAAACACTCGACAGGAAATTTTAAATTCTTACATTCAAGATAAACCAATCTAATCTATATGTATATATTTTGTGGTAGTTTAGTTACACTAAGAAAATAAATGCCCATATGTGATAGTTGGAATAATTGCTAAACTAATTATTTTCATATAATATATAAACAAAGTAGTAAAAAAACAGCGGAATGGCAATTTACATTAAATGCAAATTACATAAAACATAATTTAATACTTAAGTTTAAATTAGTATCGTTTAAACTAAGCATTTGATTGAGTTTTCTTTGCAAATTGAAGTTTATGTAATAGGAAAATTATAAAACTGGAATCCAAAGCCAGAACTAGAGAGTTTCACAAAAGAAAATAAATATTTATACATATTTTTTTTGGCCTAAAAACATGTAAATTAGAAACATTTTCAAGCAACTAAAAATAGTTCAAATTAAGAAAGAAATAATAATAATTTGGTAAAATTTTCTAAATAGATTTATTGATTTTGTTTTTGTTTTAATATTAATTTAAGCTATTTTAAACCCCTAAACATTTAAATTCGCGTTGACAAATCAATTTTGAATTTTGACCTTTTAATTTATGTTATTCGCGTTCAAGTATATGTAAAACTGAACCTGTTTCATTTATGTATATGTTGCTAATTATTTTGGATTATGAGAAATATGACATCTCAGAATCTGATTTGATTTTCATTTCCTACAATCTTCCGATGATGTTCAGTTCCGTAAGTAAGAGAGAAAACAAGTTTCATGCTTAATTATGCATGATAACAACAAATAAAACTTTGCCCCCAGAACATATTACAAATGTATCTGTTTTTTTTTGTTTGTCAAATCAAATAATAACAGAGATTCACATGAGTATATACAATATCATCATCATTATCATCATCTTCGACATTGTTGTCGGTTTTGGCATTTGATTTCCTGTTTATTAGACAAAATTGCCCCATAATAAAAGTTTTTCCTTTTCGCAAAAAGTTTTCCTCGTTTTTATTGTCTGTTTTGGTAAAAATAGAAAATGATGCAGAAAATCTATGAAGGAAAAAACCAAAATGAAAACGAAAATGAGAAGTATTTAATTATGCCACCAACAGATTAAGTAAAATAAATGGCCAAATGTCAGAAAGCCAAAAAAAAAAGAAGAAATAACTAAATAAAATTGAAAGTATTTTTGTTGATGATGATGATTATGATTAAAATGATTATTTATGCTGGTCGAGCGTCTAATGAAAATGACGTATCGAAATGTTGTGGGCAGTCCATGAAATGAACAAATCGAGGAAGTTATTTTTTTTTTTTTGGCCATTTTAAATTCTTCTACGCTACACTCAAGGCCAGAAATGTAGCATCAATGACAACTAATCAATAAAATTATAAATTGGTTTGTCTTGTATTTGATTTGTCGTTGTTGTTTTTGGAATATCTTTCAACTTTCAAGAGCATAACTTAAGTGTGCCCCTCTTGTAAGTATGTGTGCCCCTTGAAGTGGCATTTGATCGAGTTGCGCAATGAAGACGAGGAGGAGGATGATGCTGCTGGAGAGAAGATGTTAGGTCAAGTGTGACCAGACAACAAGCCAGCCAGCCAGTCATCCAGCCAAGTGAGTTGTAAACAAATGCTCAGGCATCCATTGGAGCTTATGATATATTTGCTAGTTGGATTGATGTTCGCCTTTTTAGCCATGGCGGGTCCCCAAGCAAATAAAGTTAAGTGCACTGGCCTGTAAACCAAGTGTTTTTTTCTGTATGTACAATATGCGTTGGTGTTATGACCAATCCTTTTTCTCTTCAATATTGGTTACTGGCATGGAGTACAAGGGCTAATATATTTAGATACCATTCGGTCAAAGAATATTCGAAAAAAAGTCCACATAAACATATACATAAAGACGGCTTTAAAGAATGTCTGAGTAGTAACAAAAGCCGCAGAACAGGTTCTGGCTTTAGGCTTAAATATGACTTTACATAAATGGGAGTAGTTTGCATCTGAATATCTAGCCAATTGTGGAATATGTTTCACATGAAATGTATGAAGATTAATTGTTTACTATAAAATGCTTTTAATATTAGCTGTATTACCGATTTGACTTCATGTTTAGTTGAAATAAATAAAATAAAGAAAATTTCTAATTTATATGTTAATGCAGAAAAAAATGTATAAGTACATAAGTATATAAGAAACCCAAAAAATATTAAATTTAGACCATGAGATATTATATAAAAGATATTGATTCCAAAATGTAATAATCTGCATTGAAATTCAATCAAAATAAATAAAATTGTTCTGCTTTTTCTACTAAATGTAGAAAACATATTGTACGAGGTAGTAATTAAATTTATATAGTTACTAATCCAGAATTCTTTTAATCCCAGATAACTGAGATTTCATTAAATACAGAATATTGAAATAAGCACTAGAGGCTCATTTAATTCAATCTAATAAAGCATTACCAAACGGACGCCCACCTAGATAGATTATAAAGAAATTGAATCGTAAAGTTTTAAAATGTTCTAAATACAAATTTCTTTGTGTTGAGCTTTATTATTTCTCAAATCTGTAAAGTCAGTCTGTCTAAAATTTTCTAAACCTATATTTTATGGCCTGTAGTATATGTTAGATGAGTACAAACATCTTAGATTAAGAATAAATATTTCTTTAAGTAACAACTTCTTATACAGCATATAAATAAATTATATAAATAAAAGTACAAATATCTTAGATTAAGAATAAATATTTCTTTAAGTAATAACTTCGTATACAGCATGGAAATAAATTTACTTAATAAAAGAAAATATTCCCGAAGGATTTAGTATATAATGTTATGTTAGTTATCCTTTATAAGCATAGCTATCAATGTTAAATAAACTAAATAAAATTTAATAAAAACTACAAATTCAGTTGATCTCACTAAAGCTCATTAGGTTTAATCGATAAATCGATTTTAGTCAAAGATTTGCCATAAAAAACCTAACTAATAAAATAAGTAGCTACCAAGTAACACTTTTAGGTGTTAGCCATGTGAAGAAAGCGTATGTAAATTTGTGTAAAATGCAGCGAGACCTCAACAATAGCGATCAATCTCAATTAGAGTCTGCATTTGCCATTGACATTGAAAGCGGAGCGAGATATGTTAATTAACAACAAAAAGAAAACAAAAATGAAGACGAAGAAGAAGTGGAGACATCAAACCGCATTACATACATATAAATTAACCAAACCAAATGTTTTATTGTCGGCAACAATAAAAGTAAGCGCATTAAAAAAGAGATCAACGAATGCCAAGTGTACTAAAAAAAAGAGATGCCAAAAAGACAGTTCACAACGTCTGACGATGATGATGAAAGCGATTTTTGCTGACAGGGAGACAGACTCATGGGGTGAACTGTACAGTGAACCACTAATAATTGTGATGAAAAACACTTTTCATACATATTTCGCGTTTTCTTTCATAATGACAGGGCAATTTATGATAATTTCTGGCCAAGGTTGCCATGTAGTAAACATAAATTTATGTTAAGAGTGAAATTTACAACAACCACAACAGCAACAAAATGAAATCACAGGTCAAAAGTTGATAAATGAACGCAACCAACTAAGTGTGTGGAAAAGGAGCAAAAAAAAAAAACAAATTTTCATGTTGTCAAATTATATTGAAACTAATAAATTTGACAAAGCATGAAGCGAGAGAGATAGTGGCAGAAAAAGGGAGGGAGGAGGGGTGAAAGAAAAAGAGAAAGGGGCGTGGTCATAAAAAAATTGACTTGTTGGTTTACTTCTTGCCACATTTTTTTTGCTTTTCTGTGCTTTATTGTTGTCTGAAACAAGTGAAAGTGTCAACGCCAATGGAAAATGATGAATGGACCGAAGAATATGCTTCGAAAAACAAAAGAGTCAGAGAGAGAGAGAGAGAGAGAGAGAGAGAGAGAGGGAAGAAGAGAAGGACATGAGGCAGGTCAATGCGGCGTATGCGTAATTTATGTGACTGCAAATGAAAACTTGGTCAGAGCAAATCATTAACTATATAAAAAGAGGCAATGAAATGGATGACACCATTTCAGACCCACAATCAGAGCAGTCTCTCTCTCACGCTCGTCGCAAACGTGGGGGGATGAGTGAAAGTCCTTGTAATAAATATGAAAGGCAGTCAGAGTCCTTCTAGAGATAACCCCAGCAGCACAGGACTCATGGCGTAAGTGCGTGCTTGGCATAATGAAAAGACTTTTTACACATTTTTCGTTTGGCTGCAAATTATTTACTAAAAGTTCTTTATGAGTTCCAAGAATGGTTATCCAAAGAGTGTGGCGTGGGGCAAATAAACTTGCTAATTTCCACACACACACACACACACACACACACGCATACATCGCCAAGTGCTAATTTGCCATGTTGCCAAGTGGATGAATACTGTAAAAAGGGTTTTTGGTTGAGAAAGTTTCACAAGTTGTCAAAAGACACTGTATGTATATGTATATAGTAGAGAGCCAACGCCACTGCGATGAAGAAGGTGCTAAAGATTGCGTTCAATGAACTCGAATGCCTAAGTTATGTTTATTTTCATTTTCTCTAGGTGGAGAAAGGAAACGATCGCAGTATAGTAAAAGGTGATCTCCAAACTAATGATGCTGCTTGATGTGAGTCGAAACCATTGTCCATCGATTGGCATTTATGTTTGTTTGATTTCAAATTTCACTTATTTTATGTGAACATAGAAATGGAATTCTTTTTTTTTATTGCTTATTTACAAATGACTCATGGCTTTCCAAATTGGAATGAATCGGTTAAATTATGACATTCCAACAGATTGATTGGTTAATTGTCTAATGAATATATCAGGAAATTATTTGTGTATATTCCATTGATATACAGTGGACAGCTGATAGTTGGAGGTATTGAAAAATAATATTTGATAATTGTCCTATGCATAGGTATAGCAAAATATTATTGTTCATAGAGCCAAACTTCATCTTCCATTGATAATTTTTATCTTATAATAATTCTATTTCTATTTGAGATAAATAGATTATTTTTTTGCTAAAAATAATGCGAAAAGCTTTTTTAAAAGTTGCCAAAAAAGTATATTTTTAGTTTTTAAAAATAAAAAATTGATTAAAATAGTTTTCTAAACTTTATCATAACTGAAACAAGTTGAGAACTTAAATCACAACTTTTCAAAGCTATTTTGACTTTTCAATCGATCTGGTATTTTAAGCCAAAAACAATATTTGATCATATTTAAGAAAAATATGATTAAAATCAGGTCAAGTAAAGGAAATAGCAAAAAAAACATAGGATGTAGATACCAATTTATAATCTCATATTCGGAATGCCTCAATTAAAAATTGAAATAGAATTATGTAGATTTAATTAATGTTTTAACTATTTGAATATACTTGAATATACAACAATGTAGTTTTTCGCAATAATTCGTCACAAAATAATTTCAAAACAGTTTTTTTACAGCTTCTCTTAATTTTACTTTTGACTTAGAAGGGACAAGTAAAAGTTCTGATTATGAAACAATTAAAAACTACTTTACTGCCAATATCCCCAATATTTTTTATCCGTTTTCAACGAAAATTTCTTTACTGATAGATATTGAATGGGTACATCGATGTGTTAGACAAAAATATGATACTCCATATAAAGTTCAGTAGATATTAATTGTTACTTAAAAATTAATTTTACTCAGAAATTTACTGGAAATACTTCACGCTTTGTGGAAACCCTTTCGATTGCTATATCATAGATCGGCTCTTGGCACGTTGGGCACTTGGAAGCTGTTTGGAATATATTTTGCTTATCTAAATTTTAATTTGGAAACGTCGATCACCATTCATGATTCCCTTTTAAAATTTGGAGAGAAAAAAATGTTTTTTCAGCTTTGAGTCGTTGTGCGTGCTCTCGAGCCAAGTCTTTGACCTGTTATGGGAGGCGATTCTCTAACCAATCTAGTCATCAAGTCGTTGGCTTGGTTTTTCTCCTCTCCTCCCTCTCCCCCCACTGCAGCTACACCCCCTGCTGGTCGTGCAGCCATCCATCTGCGTTGGCAATCAAAAGCGGCATTTGTTTTGGACTCCACAGCCTCTTCAACTAAGCGCAGTACAATGAACTTTGTATGGCGGGCCCTAGGAGGGGCGGGGGTGGCAGGAGGTGGCGACCTGCTGCAGGGGCAATGGGGTTACGCCTTGTGTAATGCAAGGCAAGCAAAAATATCATAAAGAGTTGCTGCAGCTGCAGCTGCTGCTGCGGCTGTTTGCATTTAAATTTTTCACATTCAATTCATTTGAGGCCTGGCAACAAAAAGCAACAAAAAAAAAAAAAAAAGAAGAGTATGAAAAAAGCTGCAGCAAACAAAGTTACAAAGGCTTGACGGGGTGAAGGAGGATGTCAGGGGGGTCGAACTGCTTCATGCAGATGCCAAGGGTCTGAGGTCTTGCTAAACGCTGCAAAAATGAAGCTAATACTTATGTTGCAACTAGGGCTACTAGGGCCACACCCACTCCCACGCCGCCCCATGCTCAACCTGTGCCACTGAAATGACTTGCGGGCTTCATCGTCGTCGTCGTCGTCATCATCATCAACAGCTTTTTTTGTTCGCCTCATTCAAGGTAGCAGCAAAAGTTACCTTTTGTTTACGCCCCCCGACCCAACTCTCTGCTGCCTGTAGAGTACTATATTGTGTGGGCGTGACAAATATATGTACTACATATATGCAGTTAGTATGTTATGAATATGCTGTTCCCATTTTCATAGTTTTGCTCTTTTCTCTCCTCCATGTGCAATGTGGTAAATAAAAATAAAAATAAGGATTATACTCCAGTGAATCGTATCATTACAAGGTTAACATTTGAGTGAATTGGAGAAATTTAAATACATACAACCTAAGTATAAGGTTCCGACTAACTGAAGCTTGCACTTTAAATTCTCGTTCATTTATTTAATAAACGTTAATAAACTGGCTCAAAGTCAATGTTGATCGATGAACCTCTATCATCGATCAACATTGACATTGACCCATCCGACTAAATAATAACTAAATACAAATACTTTCGTCTAATTGAGAGATTACAAGAAGAGCTTTTGGAAACTGAATGAGAGACTCTAAGCTCAGGAGTATATGTACATATTATCTAATAATAAAAAAATATTTATCATGAATCTCTTTGTGGCAAAGTTTTAATTTTTTTAGCTTTTTATGATATAATAAATATATAAAAATAAAAAACCAAAACAAAATCATGTGAAAAAGTCTAAATAATAATAATAATAAGACTCACATTCTTATTAATCAAGCAGAGTAAATATTAATCACATATAGTAAATATGTTAAAATTTATTCATCATTTATAGTAGTGCGAAAATTGCAAATCACGGCCAATCCTTATACTAGCTAGTTTATTATTCTTTTTATAATATAAATGAAAAACAAACATGTCATTTGATTACGCCTTTGAACAATTTTGTTGAATTGTAAAAAGGTTAAATAGTTAATTAAGGAGGAAAAAACATTGAAAGGCAGATTTTTTTTTGATTGAGAAAAACTCTTAAAAAGAGAATTATACTTAGTCTGAAAAAATGTGAATATAGTTTCGAAATGTTTAGACCTCTCATGTGTTTTCCCACCTTAAAACAAATGAAACTCATTCACTTTTTCTTTGAAAAACTGTCAAATTAAATTTAAATCATTTTATAAACTGAGAATTAATCCAATGGGCTCAAAAGTTTTAACAAGTGAGTAATATTATTTAAAGATTTTATTAATTTTTGACAATTTTAGCGACCTATGTATATTGTTTTAAAATTTATTAAAGCAGGCTCGAGGTCATTCATTGATTTTATTAATATTTATTAGAATTAAAAGTCATAGCTGCTTTTGACAGTATTTGTTTTGTTTTAGTGGCCTTTAATTTTTGTAATCTTTTATCATTACTTATCATTTCCTTCGAACTATGTAATTTTGTTATTAAGAATTATTTAAAATTAATCTAAAATTAAATTGAAATTAAAGAAATTCCTGAACATCAAAATTATTCCAAAGAAAACTGAACCATCTTGTATGCGTTATATATAGTTTTAAAACTGAGGTCAGTAGAGATGGTGGACATTCAATTACAATCTTTCTCTTTAACAAAAAAAAAAAAAACCTTGAAAATGCATTTTCTGATTTGTTATTCGTGTCTTTTTTGCCATTCTTTGTTTAACTATATCCTAACTATAACGAAATTGAAACATTTCACTTTGATGTCTCTATGTCCGAGACTGTCAGTCTGCATTTGGTTTTCGTTGTTGTTTTTGCTACCTGTATGAAAGTAAAGTACCGTACACAGTCTAACAAGCCAACTAGGTGAAGCTAACGTTCAAATGGGGCACGAACACACACAAACAAACTAAACAACAACTACAACAAGAGCAATGTGAACCTGCCAACTAGAGAGAGGAACTGTTGCGCCCCGACGAGGATGATGCGAGGATAGAAGAGAGTCTGCTACGAATATATATATATAGATACAGAATGTATGTGTGTGTGTGTTTATGAGGCCACAACGGTAAATCAAAACAGAGATGCACAAGCACACATAGAGCATCGGGCAGGTTGCTTTGATGACAACAAAACCCGCCAGTCGGCTGTCCTCGAAACCAGCTGCCGCAGCCGCCGCCGCCTCCTTTTAGCCATGTTCAATCTTTGTGTATTACAAGAAATGTTGGCAATATATATATAACAATAGGAGAAGCGAATGCTCTATATATGTATAGAAAGGGGCTTGAAATAAAATCAAAAAAACTTTATTTGGTTCAAGATGATCAAGTGAACTGCAAAAAAATTGAAAACCTTAAAAGTTAACAAACAAAAATTAAATTGAATTTAGTATATTTAGTTTCAGTCATAAAAAGATTTTATAGGGATTATTTAGTGGCACATCAAATAAAAGAATGTTGACTAACATTTTTAATCACTTGGAGAAAAAGCTTAGACCAAAGAATGAAATATTTTTAAAAGGAATGAAAGATTTGTTACTTCTTTAGAGAAAGTAATGCTAATAATAATTTTGAATCTGGTTTCATCGCCATAAAGAAAACATTTCTGTTGGATAATAATTGGCCAAATAATTCTTCAATATTTTGTGTCAAAAAGTAACTTAATAAATATCACACAGAAAATATCAAATCAAAATCAAACAAGAAATCCTTCCTGTTTAATGTATGATATTTTATTTTTTTATTCAATTATCAATTCTTAATTGAGATTATATTATTCTACTTCAGATTGATACAAAAAAAAAGGTTTATGTTATTTATTTCCAAATATATTTTTGGGTATAATTTTTGCTATATTCCATTTGGTAAATAATACATATTTGTTACTCATAGCTAAAAATATTAGGAAGAAAGAAAAAGTCCTTATTTGAGATACATATATAAGTAGTATCGATGCTAATATTAATCAAAAGTTCATTTGGTATTTAATTTACAAAACATGCCCAATAAATTTGTAAAAAACTCTTCTATAGAGTTTAAGGACACAAATTTCCCCTTCCATTCCAACAAGAACAGTTTTTTTTATAATTTTGTGTCACATAATTTCGTTTATTTTAATTTTTGATATTTTACAACACTAATGTTTGGACCTAATTGACAATTGGATTTCGTACCATATTTAAATCAGGATTCAATTGAAACAAGGTGATTTCTGATTTTAGTAAATTCTATGAATTAAATCAGCTTTAAGCTGGATATTTTTGGTAGTTCAGATAAAATTTCTATCCCTCTTTATCTTCATGTAAATATTTTGGTAGGAAAATGTTGGAAATTTTCCTCCTTTTTTTTGTATGGCCATAAAATTTTGTTGGTTAACTCTGACATAAAAATCATAATACCCACTTTGAGCCAAGGCCAATTCGTGTGGTTAATCGATTGAATGTCTTTGTATATGTGGGTCAGCAATGCAACGGCAACAGCAGCAGCAACAACAACAGCAGCAACAAAATGTGGCAAGTGGACAAGTGCCCCAGTGGTCTCAGTAGTTCCTCGTTTCCAGTTTCCCCATTCCCGTTTTTGTAGCCACAGAGACTGACTGTCGCGTATTTGGGACAAGTAAGACCAGGCAACAGGAGAGAAAGAGAGAGGGAGAGGAGACCATACCGCAGATGGAGGGGGAGGGTGTCAGGGTGGGGGGATATGGTAAAGGAAACTTGTTTTTAATCGTTGTCAATGGCCAAAACGTTAAGTGTCCCGTTCGTTGTTGGTTGGTTGGTTGCACTTTGCCAAACACGCGAGTCCCGGAGCAAGCAAGAGAGAGAGAGAGGGGGGGGGTGGGAATGTAGCAGGTTGGAGGTTAGGGGGACAAGAGTCGACTGATAGCTTTGGCTATTTGCGAGCCAATTTGCAGGCTGCTACAGCAGCATTTGAAAACTTGTTTCAAGTGCTTGTCCACAATCAGTTTTTATGCCTCCTTTTTTTCTCTCCCTCTCTCTCTCTCTCTCTCGCACTCTTTTCTCTCCTCCTTGTTGCAAGTTGTATGAAATAAGATGAAGCAAAAACAGGTTGCACTGTTATTTGCACTGATTTGTGCTGATTGTTTGCAAAATTTGTAAGTCGAGTGAAAGATATAGGCATCATTTAACAGCATGCATAACTAATACCCGATTCGTCTATATCACGACTCTTTTTTTTTTCTTATTTCTTCTTTTACTTGTATTTATTTCCAAATGATTGCCTACAATTTCGTTCGTGCGCAACGATTTTGAATTTTTCTCCATCGTTTAAAATGTTGTTTTATTTGTTTTATTTCTCCTTTTTTTTTTCGTCTTTGTTGCTGCATTTAATACGCATGACTTCAACTTGGCTTGTTGCTTATTTATTTATGTTGTATGTCGGTTGTCCAATGTTGGTTGTGTGTTGTAACTTGTGTGTGTGTGTGTGTGTGTTTGTCGCCGCTTGTTAGACCCTTTTTTGGTGTGTGCCGATGTGTTTTCTTTTGGTTGAATAATAGCCAAAGATTTGGAGTTGAAGCCAAAAATGATATAACCAAAAAACGATCGGAGCATCAGCCTAAATAGGCAAGACAAATATTAAAATTATTCACATGAATACATATAATAATATTTTTGGAGATTTAATAAATGGCTTAAAGATTTTTTTATATTTATATTTCAAATATTCAGTTTTATTTTGCGAGATTTAGGGCGAATGTTAACTTTCAATTGAGGAATTTTGAACGCCATGCAAAAGCATTGTTTTAAAATCAACTATGCAAACCTTTCCTTTAATCAATAGTTTTCAACTAACTCGTGTTTACCTAGAGTATTTTATATTCAGACAGAGAGCTTCACATTTTTCATCCATCAAATGTGTCAATCAACCGTCCAGGAATGAAAATAACAAGCCTAGCTAGAAAAAAATTAAATTGAACTATTTCTGTGATGAATGAATTGACAATTTGAATCATTTAATTTATGTGTCTTTTGTGGTTTAATATCAAAATCATCCCAATATGTAAGAGTCTATGTACAGTAATGGAACCAGGGAGAGAAAACGGGGGGAAATGGGGAACCAATCCCAAATGGTGTCCAGAAAAAAAAGCATGCAGAAAATTTTTTGTGCAATTACCATATAAAAGTTTTTAAGCGCAGAAAAATTTTCGGCAATTTTCTAAAATGTGCAAGCATCTTTTTCGAGAATATACTGTCGAGAACATCTGTAGAAATCATGGAAATATATAAAAATCTATAGGAATACATAGAAATGTATGGATATATAGAAATAAATAAATTAAAGAGATTTTTCACTTGGTAAATCCAAATCGGCCAGACGACTTACTTGCTTCATTTTCAATATGTTTTTTTTTTGTTTTTAATTCGATTGATGATAGATCAATTGGAAAAGAAATGTGGATACCTCAACATTTTTATCTTTATCTTGATAAATGATTGTTTCTAAGACTAGGTCAAACGTATAGTCTTGACTTTAATCTTTGTATATTGTATTAATTAAGATAAATATTCTATAAAATGAAATGACTTCCGTTTTGCAGCTTCTTTTAACTATTGATAGTCCGACAGAAAAATATTCAAGTCATTGCAAAGCATTAAATTTAAAATAATCCTATTACCTCAAAAAAAGAAAAATAGCTTCAATTTTATTTATCCAAGTATCAAATAGCCGCACGTGGAATGAAGGTAACAAAGTTTTTCAAGGTTAACTGTTTTCACTCAAATGAAGCAAATTTATGCGAATTTTTGTATTCTGTTAGAAATATTTGTCTCCTATCTATCAATCATTCAGTTCAATTGGAATTCTTTTGTTTATCTTCAACTGCTGTCAATTCTACTTTTAATGAGGACAAAATAGTTTGATTGCATTCCCAAGGCTGATGCCAACTAAATTGAACATGCACCACACAGAAAGACACAGACAGACATACAGACACGTAGAACAATGTCATGTCTTTCGAATGTCTCTGTATCCTTTCGCCAGCAGCTCATTAAATGTTTATCTTTGAGATGCACAGCGAAGTGCAACTACAACTCAATTTGAAATGAAGCCGAGTTGAAAAACGACTTTAAATAGCAAGATAAACATTACCAATCACAGATACAGATACAGATACATTTACATTAACAGAGATACCCAGTTACCGCATCAACAAGCAACATCATTAACATTATCATCATCATTTTAATCATCATCATCATCATCAGACATGATTAAGATGGCCAAAAACAAGTCAATCGAGTATTTCGACCAACTCAAATAGGTGGGGGGGGAGATGGTGAGAGAGAGGTGGGTTGGGGGGGAAAGATGCTACATACGTGCGTAACTAAATGTCGTTGAAATCAAAAAGCGTGGCACCATAACGCGACACAAAAACTTGAGGCTATTAACGGTTAATCTGGGTAACGTCCCTGAATAAATTTATCACCGAACAACAACAAAAAAAATCTATGTCACACATTTCGGATAATTCAGAGAGAGAGATGGGAAAATGAAAATGTCAGCATATATAGCAGATATATTGATGCCCTAACGATTCATTTTTGGCATCACTGCCAGCTATTAGCCATATATCTGGCCAGGCACGACCTTCAGGCATAGTCATCACCCTCTTAATATCAAATGGAAGGGGAGGGGGACATTTGGCAATTAGCCGCATTTATGGCCGCTGCTGTTGTTGCTATTTTTCGCAGTTAAATGTTGCATGCCACATTTGGCACACACACATACACACAGAGAGAGGAAAATGACATGCGACGTGTGTTTTTGATATGCCAATCGCCAATGGACATTTGCCTTTCCCCTTGGCCCCCGCCCCTCTCAGCTACCTCTAACCATATCTAGAACCTTGTTCCATTATGGCTAATTAATGAAATTCGCACTACATTCTCGCAGAACTTTGTGAGACCCCGCAGGGCTTTTGCTCTTAATTGGTTATTTATTTTGTTTTATGAGTGTATATATATATATGTTTTTTTTCCCCCCGAAATATTTCTAAATTTAATTTGGTTTTTCGTTTTCTTTTTTTTTCTGTTCGATGGGGGGGGGGGGTTTGTTTTGTTTTGCGGCCTTTGTAAGAGGGTCATTGGGGCTAAAAATTAATGGCTCAGTTTAATGGGTCATTTGAAAGGCGAAGTGGTAAAAGTGGCTAAGATAGTCGAAATATATATACTAAATGTAATTAGTGGCAATCTATGAACTTACACGGTGAGAAAAAAATCTGATTTAGTTTATGGAATCTTAAGGCGATTTTTGGGGAAAGGTTTTCTAATTATAATTGTTGTGAAAAGGGTATTGAGAATATCAACAGATTAGAGAGCATGATTGATTTGAATAAATAGGAATAGGTGGATACTCATTTTAACAGATATAACATTTATTGTGTTAATGGATTGGACTGAGATAAATAAGTTAAGTAGAAGAAAGATCGTAATTTACTATATTTTGTTATAACTCATTTAAGTGGGAAATACGAAACATTTCTGTAAAGATTTCTTAAAAATATGTTTATAAATTTGTATAAAATATCTCATACGGAATATTTAATTTTATAAGCCTATATTAATATTTGGAAATAAAAAATTATTTCTTTAAGAACTTTTGTGTTGACTGGAAATAATTTAGTATAAAATTTTTAACATCAATTTTATGCATTGAATTATACATTATTTATAGTGTATTTAATGCATAAAATTAATGTTTATATATACATGAGTACATACATACATTCGGAAAAAAGTGATGTATTGCTATTGACGCATTATCAAGTAGAAATTGAGGGTAGTTCTAGTCCGGAAGATAAGATATAGTAATTGGATATTTTTTAAATACGAATGCTTTTATAATGTTTTTACACTTGGATAAAAATAAAGAACTAGACCAACCACACGCCCCACTTCTTTGTCAAGAAGGTCAAACTAGAGCTGGGAGTCTATCGATAGTGAATCCAATCGATGAATTTCCCAACCCAGTTCAAACTTCTGTTGCCAATATCGATATCACACTACATTCAGATTATGATGAGATATTCTATCGATATTTTGCTTGGTGAATAGGTAAGTCATAAAATGCATTTAAGATATGCAATTTATGTATATTGGTTTTAGGGATTTCTAATAAAGTTAAAAGCTATTCATTTATAGGCAGATCAACTCATGCATTTACACTATGGATAAAATTAGATTACTTGACATGTAAACGATGCAAAATTATATTAATAATTGTTTGTAATTTCAGTTCATTTAAGATATTCAAAACCAATGTTTAATTTCTTCTTCTTCTTGAAACTTCTCACAAAACTTATATTTCGATTATATAAAAAGGCAGTTTTTAAAGGATTTTAAACAAAGACCCGCTAGACCAGTTTTTCAATATTTTTTAATCTTTCTCGAATTTCAATCTAAATTTAGTTAAGTTGTGACCTAAATACGATCAAGTTATATAACAAAAGTTTAGTTGAGGCATTACCTGGTTTATTTTTTTTGTCTATGGAAGCTTAAGTTGATATTTATGTGCATACCTGAAAATATAATAAAGGCACAAATTTGTTCATAAAGTTGTTTCTTTGGCTTAAAGTTTAGTATATTATATGAATAACTATTAAATGAATATGAAACTGGATGGAAACTGAAAATGAAAACTTCACGCCTTAACGCCGCTGCCATATTTAATGACAGAACATGAACGGCATATGGAAGGAAAATGCATAAATTTTATTCAACAATATGCATATTAAATTCAATAAATTTCCAAAACACAAACACACACCGAGAGAGAGAGAGAGAGGAGAGAGAGGGGAAAGGGGGTGAGACAAGCGAGACAAGCTGCCGCCAAAGGATAACCAAGTATGGATGCAGTCAGGTCAGAATTGATAGACATATAAAATGTGTAACAACCGAGCATGAAAGGAGGAAAAACAGGTGGAAAATTGGGTGGCACAGAAAACGGAAGAAAACAGAGCACGATAGAGACAGACAGACAGATAGAAGGAGAGAGAGAGAGATGAAAGGAGGGGGAGAAATGAAGAGAAATTGCCAAACACTCTTTTGCTCTTTTGCTCAGGCGACAAAGTTTATTTAGCCCTTGACTTGGAATTTTTGAATTGCTCTCCTCCTTCGACTTCCTCCCTCCTCCCTCATCTCTCGTCGTTGTCCTTGTTAGAGCTGTTGCTCAAGTGTAGGATTAAAAGCTGGGAAAAAAGGTGAGTGCCGAAATAAAAAGAAAGAAGGAAAAAAGGATTTTTCTTCTCTACGTTTTTCGTTACCTTGCATAAATCGAATCAGTTTTCTGCATTGAACAGAAATGGCAAAGGTGATGAGTAAAGGTAATTTTCACTTGGGGAGCAGTTTTCCTCAACTATTTTCCTCTCTCTCTCTCTCTCTCTGTCCCTTTCTTCTGCGTCCCAACTGTAATTATATTGCAGTTTGAACCAATCATTATCAATCCTCAATTCTGGATAGATAATAATACAGTTCTGCCCCCAGCAATTGGCATGGCAGTTGGTAAACGCCCTTGACTCCCATCGTCCAATCCGATTGCCCATTGCCCAACTGGAAGTTAAGGCAAAAATGCATGCAACATTTAATTAAATATCAGTCGGCTAGCAATCGCAATCGAATCTGGACTCAAAGGAAATGCGGCTGCCAACAAACAGCGTGGAAAAAAACTATATAAATAAAAATAGTTTGAACTCTAAAATTGCAAAATCCAAAATAACAAATTGCATCCTTTGCTGGTTCTCCCTATCTCCTTCTCTCTCTCTATCTGTTGCTGTCAATTTTCAGCTTTTAGTTGCTGTTGTTGTTGTTGTTGTTGGTCGTGTTGCTATTGTTCAATAGTTGCGGTCGTCGTCAACTTTGCCGCCTGCAACTTTTGTCGATTGGCAGGCGGCAACCGCGATTGCTCTTGCTCTCTGCTGTTCTTCTGTGTTTCTGTTGTCTATAAAACTGTGACTGGACCAGATATCCCTCACCCCCTTTGCCCTTGCCCCTTGCCACTTGCCATTGAATGGAAAAAAATATTCCCAATAGTGCCAGAGGCGTCGTTATCGTAAATTGTTAAAAGGGCGTGAACCCAAAAAATAAAAGAAACCCAGAAACAAAGCGAAGGCAATCTGAAATTAAAGTAACATTTTGGTATGGAAACAATATTTCTTACAATATGAATCAGTTTTTCATAACGAAAGAGATTTCAAATTGTCCAAAATTTATGCCAAAGATATTTAAAGAAGAACTAAAAACTCAAAACTTGATTTATAGTTAAAAGATTAAACACGAATCCTCAAGCATATGTTACAGAAATCAAAAATTTAATGTTGAAATGTATTCAAAAATGGTTTTAGAAAATATTCATTATTTACAACAAATTTATTTTTAAGCCAAAACTATTTAAAGTGTTTCCTCAAATATTTGATACATAAAGAATTTCATTTAAAATCATTGCAAATTATTTCATATTTATAAAACAAAAACGAATGCAAAAGAATATAAATATTATTGTACATAAATCCAAAATTGATTGGAGAAATGTTTTTAAAATTCGTTTACAAAATATTTATTTTTTTAACCATAATCCAGAGCGTTTTCAAAAATGTTTGATATATAAAAAACTTCAGAAAAAATAGCTACAGACTTTTTTATATTAATTGAATTAAAAAATACTTTAACAAATTATAAATAAAGTTGAAAAACTTAGGTTACTTTAGTTAATTTAGTTAATTTGCACATTATATAAATAAATACAATAAATAATACAGAGCAAATATTTTTGAGTTCACTAAATAATTCAAATCAACAAATTGAAAACAATTGAGACCAGATTTTTCTACGAATATTATATATTTAGAAAGTCAGGACTTTTGGAATTTCTTTCTTGCACTTTCATAGAAATTTGAATTATTTATTTTGTGATTTTGTTGGCTTACTTGGCATATAAATCTTACTGACTGCAAATATTTGTAGGTATATAAAAGTATTTCAGTATGATCATAAATCATTTCTGCAGTCTGTTTGTTTAACATTTCCAAGAGTTTCTCTCCACCCCCTTTTGCGTTTGGCCACTGGAGCGGACATTGGGACAGGAGCTTAGAGTCCTTTCGGCTGATGCATTTCTGTGCTTGGCTGCCATCAACCGCGAATGCAATTAAATAGAATATATCGCCGAGGCAACCAAAAACCAAGCAAACCCCCCGAACTCAACCAAGAGAATGCCCTTAGGTCTTGGGTCTCAGCCTGCGGCTTTTGTGTGTGTGCGTTGTGTGTGTGTGTGTGTGTTTGTGTGTGCTTGGACTGTTGGCAGGCCGTCAGGCATTTATCCAGAAACTCAAACTCTACCGACTGGCAATAACTCAGCGGGTTTTGCTCTGGGTAACGCCTCCCCCCGCCTGCCCCTTGACGGTGGAACATTCTATGCCTTGTCCATGGCAACTTTTGGTCGTCGCTTGTTAAGTAATTTTGTTAATAGGCCCCTGCACCGCTTTAATAAATCTCTTTTGGCGGTGGCTGCTGCTGCTGCCACAATTCGTTGCACATTTCATGCTCTCTTTGCTGTCAATGCAGCAGCGGCAACAGCAGCAACCGACTGCAGGCTTCTGGCTATTAAATGGAAACTAGTTCAACAAACCAACAACCAAAAACTCAATGAAGTTGTTGCAGCTCCTCGAGCATCGAACAAATTTTACGTTCGGTTATTTTTCTTTCGGTGGTTTTTTTTTGTTTTTATTGCCGCCCACACACATCACTTGAAAATTGTTGCACGCATACTTATGTATGATGGAGCAGGTGGATGGAGACGTCGATCTCGTCGAGACCTGCCAAAGCCAACTATTTCTCAAATAACTTTGTAGACTTTCACCAATTTGTGTGGCTGCCCCCCTCCCACCAATAAAATTTTCAAAACAATAACACAAAAATAAAATATTACTTTTTGTTTGTTTTTTTTTTAACACTCTTTAACACTCTTCTGCCTCAACTAATTCTCGAGTGCAAAAAAAATAGACAACTTTTGTGTTTAATTGTTTTTCACTCTTAATGAACAAATTGTTGGATGAAATTAAAATTGATGCAATTTTAAAAAGGGAAATTTGGGAATCTAAGTAACGATTTGTATAATGGCATTCTTGAATTTTCATAATAAAGCAAATTTAATTTAAATTCGAAAAATTGAAAATTTTACTAAAGTCCACAGAGAACTTGTTTCAACTGTTTAAGAATAAATTCAATTACCTGAAAGCTATGCGGAAAATCAATCCAAATTGGGGAAAACTATGTAAAGAAACAATACTAACAGTGAAAAAACTTTTACGATTGGGTCAATATAAAATAAAATCTTAAACTTCCTTCTAGAACTGAAATGGAATATTCTCCCTTTACAATTACTACAATCAATTTTATTTGGGCATCTAATTTCAATGTAGAGATCCTCTAGAGATTTCAAATATGTTTTTAAGAAACTTCATAAAGTACAATGTTTAGAGAGAGACTCAGCGATTTTTATTGCTTAATAATAATTGTCCAACGATATATTGTAAGCATAGAAGTAATAAATAAATATAGCAGTCCTAGGACTTTTTTCTACACTAAAATTCAGTTCGATGGTAAAAAGATGGTCCAGAAATGGCAATGCAAATGACATCATCTTTTTTTTTTATAATAATTATACATAAGTTCGAATACTCAAAAATAAGAGTAAATAAAATGAAATAAATCAAATTTCTTTTATGTAAAATAAGAAATCATTCAGGTTATTTGTTGTTTACATTTTAAAGACCAAAACTTAGTAATCTATTATATTTTCGATTGCAAATGTGAAGTGAAAATATAAGTAAAGCCTACAAAGATCAGGTCTTAAGGTAAAATATAGGGCAACATTGTGTCAACTCATTTAAATTTCATTTATGATTGCTTTGACACTTGTCTGGCTAGAGATAATTGTTTGGGCTTTTATCTATTTGTTTGGATCTATGCGGCTCATTGTTGTTCTTAATGTCTTTGACGCTGCTGGTAAATGAGTTTGGTTTTCTAATTACTTTTGACCCACTAAATGAAGAGAAGTCACCGATTTGCAGTGGCCAAGACCATTCTGGTTGTCCATTGAATTGATTGCCCTCCCCTCACCCCCTTAACTATGTACTGTGGGCCAACCAGTCAAACTCAATTTGACTCTGACTACGTTTGGTTCGCTTCGGTTTGTTTGTCTAAGCATTTTCCGCTGTCGAAATTTACACCTGTTGAGCTTTGCTGACTTTTGTCTTTTTTTTTTTGTGGTGGTACAAATTGTAAGCCGACTTTAGCAACAAATACATACATACATATGTATGTATGTATGTATACATGTGTAGTCTTTGCTAAATGGAATTTAATTATCAAAATAATTACGCGTTCATTTTGTTGCTTTTTTTGTTTGTTGTTTTAATTGTTTGGCGTTTGCCTAATTTGCCCCATTAGAAATATTTTTCCTCTTTGGTATTTGGGTCATTTGTTTTTTTGTTGCTATTAGTTTTTGTTTTCCTACATGCCAACCAATCTATTCCCTATGTTAGGGTTTTTTACTGAATAATTTTTAACTTGTTTAAAGTGCTCTAAATCAGAGTTGCATAATGCATTTTTAGTTTTCCTGTTTTACTATTTGTACTTCATTAAAATTTGAGAATAGTTTCAGTTTTGGTCTGCAGTTACCTGCCCAGGAAATAATTAAAAACAAAAAAGCAAAAAACGCTTTTAGTTTGCAAGTTGGCTAATTATTGCTCATACGCAGTGTTGATCTAAAACAAAAAAACACTTGGCACTTGGCATTTCGTAACTGAAAAGTGGAATTGGTTTAGTTGAAATGTGGTTAAAATTAACTGATTGGGCAATGTTCTGTCGAAAGAATTGCAAAGTTGCATAAATATGCATCAGATGCAGAATGCGAACTGAATGCGGTGAGCTCTATAAAAGATTTAAGTACCTATTGAATTTATCGAGATAAAATTCTCGATTCCTTTATTGAAGTTTTTGAAACCTATTCAAGTAAAATTAAAACTAGGGTTTAAGAAGTTGTTGTTAATGGTAAATAATTTTATGAATTGTTTTGGAATAAAACCTTTTGAAAACCAATGTATCAGTAACAGAATTATCTAAAATAAATAAAAGTCTGAGAGTTTTATTCATAAGATGTTTATAATGGAATGGTAATAGTGTGACTAAGTTTTAGACACTAACAGATTCTATCCTAAGGTCAAGAAACCTTTGCAAAACAAATGTTATGATTAAATCCAAACTATATTACTAAGCTTTTAGCTATTTCAAAATATTTTTTTTATGAAATTAAGAGAAATTTATGTGGTAATACAAGCTGCAAATGGTGGTCTCTTTTTATTTACGCAATCCAAAGAAGCTTGATAATAAATAGTTTATGATAAAAATAAACTTAGACATTGAACAACGTGAACAATGGACATTTTATTGTCACTTAAAAGTTTATACGATTTTTATGTTCGTATTATCGTTTAATTAATGCTTAATACGCTTATGTTGGTAGTAAATTATCAGGTAAATTATAGTCTTGGCAGAACATTTTGCATTTAATTTTTAATATAATGGAATCTGTAATATATCTTTAGGGAAAGGTTTTCTTTCGAGTGAAAAACAACTTCAAAAATTTCTATGATCTCCAAGAAATTCTACAAAAATTAAAAATAAAATCTAAAACATGTAATTGCTTAAAAACTATTGAAAACAATTAAATAAAATTTATTTTCACAAACTATTATAAATCTTATTGCACATCCTTAAACATTTCAAGGATTTCTACATAAAAACCTTTTATATTTAGGCTACTAAATAAAGTTAGTTTGGTTTAGTTTTAGTATAACTAACTAACGTTGTTCAAATTTTTCCTGTATATAGCTCATAAGAAATTCAGACAATGTGCCTTGTTTATGTTCTCACATTTTAGTAGAAGAAGCTTTAATTAACTAATTGGGGGGGCGTATGCATAAAAATTCAATTGCAACTTGGCTAATTGCGAATGGGGCTAACACACACTCAAAGGGAATGCCAGGAAAACCAATACATTGATTGATGCCCTGTGAATGGAATGGAAATAATGGTATGGGAGTAGAGATTGGCCCTTATGAAAGCTGTCTCTTGATAGTGCTTACTGCATAACTAAATTACGCAGTCGACAAACAAAACGTGAGCAGCAACAACAATGGATATGGACCAGAACCAGGATGACCGGATATATACAGAGACCAGAAATCGCAGCATTTAGGCGCACAGTTAACCTCACCCTATGCTCACTCTTGCTCTCGCTCTCTCTTTCTCTTGGTTTTGCTGTTGCCATGGACTAAATCTAATCCAAGTTATGTAATAAAAGATTCACTGAACAGTGCCCACTGTTAGCAGTGACCAAACTAAAATATTAAGCAGTCAGCAGTCAGGATAACAGTCGCCTGGTGCATCCAATTCGCTTTTTCATTTCTTTTTCGCCATTATTCTGCCGCGAAATAAAGAAAAATCGCACACAATGAAATGAAATATGAGTTTGGACTGTGGTGTATCTAGCTGTTGGCCGGGCCAAAAGCATTAGGTGTTACTTAGTTAGAACGGAGGAATTGTTGTCAGCGAAAAATGTTTTTGGCACACGACAAAACGAATTGAAAGCAAAACCCAAATGAAATGAATTGCTAGAAAAGTGCAAGCAGAAGTATATGTAAAAGTAAAGTGAATTCATTATTATACAAAAGCAAACTTTGCACTGACCTGAAACATCTCAATATAAAGAAATATATATTGAATGAAATTCTACAATACAAATGTCTTTATTATGAAACTCTTAACCAATTGAATCACCTGCTGCATAATTGAAATATGGTTTCCTAACCCATACAAATTTGTAGTTCTTTGGATGTTTCGTAAATTATTTAGAATCTATATTTATCGCTATAGATCTATTACTCTATTTTTTTATAACTATAAGTAGCGTTAGCTTTAATGACAATTAGCTTCTAAACAGTTATTTTGCAAATATTTCAAAGACAAATACAAATTTCCAGAATCAAAATTAATTGAATAAATATTAAAGTTACAAATGCCAATATTTCTTATATATTTTCATTATTTTTTCTGACCAGTTTTTTTTATGGCCGAATTAATCTAATAATAATACGATAATTTATCTTTGCATAAATATATTTCAAATTAATATGTTTTTAATCTACAAGTGTCAGCATTTAAAATTTTGTGATTCTGATACCTTATGAGTTATCCTAATTGATACGAAATTGATTTATTTAGAACCATGAATTAAATAATGTACAAAAGTATTCACGTCGACTTGTGTGTACCATGAATCAAATTTATTTAAATTCATAAAATGAAATTCCTATACACATAATAAATATTCCATTTTGATTCTGATTTATGAGAAATTTATTTTACTCGTAGATATTTCTTATATAGTCTGATGTATCCAATTAAAATGCAATAATTTAAGTAGTGCGGGAAAAATTGAAAAGTTTAGCCTTTAGCCATAATCTATATACTATCGGAGTGTAAATACCAAATATGATAGGACAAGATTTTGTAGTTCCAGATGGACAGAGTCCTCGACTGATGCTGATCAAGAATATTTATTCTTTAGAGGGTTGGAAACATATCCAACGGGTGAAGAATTTAATGATCTAACGAATATTATATAAAATATGTAATTTATCAAACATTTTAAGGTCTTTCACATTCAATTCAAATCAATGATTTAACTCTGCAAAATATTACAAATTATTGTGAATAGCAAATTACCCAAAAACAAGACGAAAATCTAATTAGAAAAACTTTTGTATTAAGCTATTTATGTATGGCAATATCATCTGGAAAATATAAAGATAGTTGGTCTTGGGGTGAAAATAAATTTCATAAGTTTCTCATGCATTTTGCGACTTAACCATAAAGCAACCTTTATGGCAAAAAGGCCAAAAATTGCATATTAAATGCAAAGAAACCTTAACCCAAATGGAATAAGATATTTTATGTCCACTTATAACAGTTTACTTTTAAAGTTTAAACATTTTAATTGCATTCTCTGACTTAAAGCCAAAGTAATTAACCGTTTTATGTTATGTTCAGGCCAATTCACTGTAGTGGGTCATGAGCCATTTCCTCTCTATTTAATGATTTATAATGCTTGGTTTGTTTAACAATATTTATCAGCCTAATTTTGCACTCATCTAATGCGCCTAATTGAAATTGCAATTAGCCGAAAACATCTTCTGCTCTGCCCTGCTTTAGCTGTGTGTGTGTGAGTTTGTGTGTGTTTATCTCTGTCTAATTAACACGCATTTTAATTATTAATTGCAGCACTTAATTTATAGGCTCCACACAAAAACACCCCCAAACCTGAAAGACCGATACCCCCCAACTCATTCACACCCGACAGCCGACCAAAACCCTTTTCTTAGCCAAGAGTCTATTGAGGCAGCGTGTTGGCATGGCACAAATTGCAATTTGTTTCAAGTGTCCTTCCTTCTAGTGCCAGGACCAAGTTTCCTACGCTTTTGTCTCTGTGTCTAAGCAGAAGGAGTAAAGGGAAGACAGAGAGAGAGAGAAAGGGCTAAGTAGTTTGAGGCCAAACTATCTGCTAACTGTGATTTTTGTGCCTCAAAAAGTTGCAATTTGTCTTTTTACCTGGCGCTATTTTCTCATACCCTACACAAAGGGTATATTTAGGTTGATAAGAACAAGTGAAATTAGCTCTAGTACAAAAATATATTAAGTAGATCAATGAAAGATATGAACGTTTTTATTTAATAAAACGACTTCCAAACTATTCAAAATAATGTTTTTACTTATAATAATTTTTCGATACGTTTCCAGTAGTCTCAAGTTAGATTATAGAACCTAGGATCCTGTAGGAAAATCTAAAAACAATATAATAAACTTCAATTCTATGGAAAAATTTTCACGATACGATCTTAACTTTATTTTCGTATTATCAGAATTGTGAAGCAATGTTAAACTGTTTTTTCGAAAATATTCCATTACATTAAGTTGTTTCTATTTTAGACTAACTATCAAAAGAAAGGGTATGCAAACTTCGGTTTGTCTAAACTTTCGCTAGAGATTTTCTTTTCCTTTCTATTTTCTTTCTTGTTGAAATATAAATTGAATTGCCAAGTTTTGCCATATGAAATTTTCCTTTTTTTCCAACATTATTATTTTTTTTTTTCTTGTCTGTTTTTTGTTTCTCACTTTGGAAATTAATTAAGTGTATATTTTTAGTTGGGTGCAGGCATAACGGTATTTCTCTTCTCTTTACATTGGTTCTCAAAAGAACCGTAGAAATTTTTACTTGAGAATTTCCATTTCATTTTATTTATTGGACGAAATGAATTAAAATAATGCAAATGAGCCACAAAATAAACTATGGGAAACGTTGCAATGGCACGAGAAGAAAGAGAGAGAAAGAGAGAGAGAGGAAAAGGCAACATAGAACAAAGGAAAAACCATTCTTTTCCTCTATCTTGCTTTTACTCTGCCTGGATGATGATGATGATGATGATGGGCAATGGCCAGAAGCCATGCAGTTCTGTCTCTGACTCCATTTGGATGGATTGTTTCATTGGGGCAGAGAGGGAAAGAGAGAGCATGACTTTTCAGTTGAGTTCAGATGAGTCTTCAATGGGCGACAAATAATAAAAACTGTGAGTTGACTAGAGTTCGTTTATCTAATGAGTTGGATTGCAAATGGTAGCAATTGCTGAAGAGGCATTAATCAAGAGGGTAAAGGGAGACATAGAGAACGAGAGAGAGAGAGAGAGAGAGAGAGAGCTGATGTAATAGGAAAAAGGTGCTAAATGAATGTGGATGCTATCAAAATGGTTTATTTAATATTCATGAGAGATATGAATACATTGTTTCAACTCAATTTATTTCAAGCATGAAATCCCTTTATTCTTCTTCTTTTCCTCTGCCTCATTTAAATTAAAATCTCTTGATAAGCCTGAAAAAAAACCATTTACATTTGAGGAATTTTTAAAAGATTCTGATAAAAATTCATTTTAAGACCGGAAAATTTTTTTAATGAATCCTGCCATGGTTCTAGGTAGCAGGATTTAAAAAGGGATTTAGAAAAACAGATTTGCCATGAATAATGAATTAAGAAATATTGCATAATTTCTAAAAGTTTTCAAATATGCTCAATAATCTTGTGAGCTTTAATTCAATTGAATTTAAAATCTAAAAACTTGGTGAGTTTTATGGAAAACTTATTTCTTTCCATATGGTGGATAAAAAAGAAAAGAAAAAGTTCACAAAATTTTAAGAAATAAACGGCCAAGTATCAGTGATAAATTTTCCATTTCAATAACGATCTTTTAAATACTTTAAAGTTTGGTCTGTTTCAAAGATTTTAAAGTACTGGAAATTTGTAAGAATGTTCTTATTAAAAACTAAAGCATTTGTTGTGCAATATGTGATTAAAATGTGGGTACAAATCTTACAGCAATAAATAAATAATTAACAAATTATAATTTCATATGTTTCTTGGAGTCTCAAACTGTTCGAATATTTTTCTGTATTAGTTTAATTGTTTTTTGGGTGTTCGGATTTTGTACCAGTTTGTTACCATATCGAATAAGGTAACAGGAAAAGTTTATTAAGTCCCAAAAACCCCTCACAGAATATCGATGAATAGAAACAACTCTGTTTTTAATTTTTTTCTATTAAATATTAAGACTTTCAAAAGGTTTACAAATAATAAATCCAGTTGTTTACCTATAAAATAATTTGTAAAATCTTCCCGCCTCATTGCATTGCAATGTTTTATACCTTTTAATATAAATAAACAATTTTTTTAATCACAATATCAATTGCTATATTCCAATCCAAACATTTTCATTCAGATATAAGCCAAAAAAAAAAATAGTTTGCTTTGTTTTGCAAATCAGAAAATAATTCAGATAGATAAATACAATTGAATAAAAACAAAATTTTGGTTTAATAACAATTCAAATAGAAGTGCTTTTGCATTTAAAACATGCGAAAACTATTTGCAAATGGCTTTGCAATATTTGCTCATAGCAAATTGGATGCAGCTGGGGGAATGATGCATTTTCTGTCGCATTTCCTGACACAATGTTGCCTAGCATAAAATAACACCAAAGAGGCTACACACACACACACACAACACGTGACAAACCCATACAAACAGGGAGTTTAATGTTGGCCATTTCCTGTTAGCCAGAAAACTGTTTAGGCCAGACCCCAAAAAAGAAAAAAACTTCTCTTCCCAAAAAGTAAAATGCATAAAAGCCAGAAACGATAGTGAGAGCTGGCTAAATGGGTGAGGCGAGCGGCAGACGAATTGTTGGTCAGGGTCTGTGACTATGTTAGAGAGACTCTTTTTTTTTGGGTTTTTCTAGACAGCTTCTGCTCTCTGGCTCTCGGCTCTGAGATGGGGAAAAAAAAGAAGTAACAACACGAGTGGTGGTAGGGGGGAGGGGGAAAAAACGTGCAAAGGAAATGAGGCCAGAAACCAACAAACCAGCAACAAGAAAAAAAGAGAAATATGTTAATAAAGTGCCACAGCCAAGATAAACGCTGGATGAATGACCTCTCTCGCTGCTTCCTCCTCTCTTTTTCTTGCTTTTTGTTTGCTATCCAAAACAGATGGTTAGTTTTTAGTAGTTTTTTTTTTTGAGTAAAAAAAAAAAAAAATCGTTAGTCTCTCTGATAATGATGCAGTGGCAACTGCAACTACAACTACAACTACAACTGCAACTGCAACTGAAAACTGCATTCCTAGTTGCAGACTGTGTGTTTGGCATCTTGTTGGCTTATGTTTGTCTTGTTCTTCTCCCCGGTTTTATTTTTTTGTTATTGTTGTCTTTTCTTTCTATTCCCTTTTTTATTTATTATTTGTTGTTGTTGTTTGTCTGGCATTTCTTTTGAGTTCATTGCCGCTTCTCTGCTTTTTCTGAGCTCCAGCGTGTTCTTTGGCCACTTACACTTGCCTGTTTTACATTCGTCTCTCCCTCTCTCTCTCTCTTTCAGTGGCATCATCGTCATCATCATGCCTCACTTGACTACCCTTCTGACTATTCCACTCACTGATCATAATTCAATTATCTCTCAGTTACAGTGGATACAATTCTTTTCTCGTTTTCCTTTCGGATTTTTTTGTGTGTTTTTTTGTTTGGGGGGAAGTGGTAAACTTTTTATTGGCCATATTAGTTGAGTTATTACATTTAACAGGAAGCATTAAAGTGCTGCAGCAAAATGGATAGAGTTATCATTACACTTAAACGCAAGTTGAGGTTAACTAAGGCAAGTGAGAACGATTACTCTTACTTGGCAATAAAAAAGACAAAAAAACAGCTTCAAATTTAATTATATGGAAGATGGTCAGGTTTTTTTTATGAAGGGTAGACAGGTTTGGCTTCTTGAGAACTCTTACTTATTGATACTGTTAGTAAAAGTTCTTTTGATGTTTTTGGCTCCATATTGTGCAGATTCATTGTGCTGGTTTTTTAGTGGGTCACAACAAAACTTGATGTGATTTTGTGATGACTAAATATCTACAAATTTTAATTGCCAAAGCCTACTTTAGATACTTTTTATATGGAATATAAAATTACAAACAAATCTTAGCGGATTATGTGATTTTTGTAACTAAATAACCAACGTCTATTTTATATAATTCACTTTAAAACATTACTTTAGATACTTTTGTGTAAATACTTTATTTTAACTACTTTACTTTAGATACTTATCTTTCAATATTTTTCCTTGGATACTTTTGTTTAGATACTTTACTTTAGATTCTTCACTTTAGGTGCTTTACCTTAGATATTGCATATACTTGACAGAAACTTTAGATACTTAATTTTAAACACTTCGCTTCAGATACTTTACTTGAGATAATTTACCTTATACTTTTCTTCAGATACTTTACTTTTAATGCACTACTTTAGTTACTTTGCTTTAGACTTTTTTTAGATACTTTTCTTTAAAAACTTTACTTTACAATCTTTAGTTAAGATACGTTACATTAAATACTTTACTTTTAGGATACTTTACTTTAGATACGTTAATTTAGATACTTCACTTTAGATACTTGTCGCTGAACTTTACTGTAGATACTTCACTTTAGCTACTTTTCTTTAGATTATTAAATACTTTACTTGAGATACAGTACTCTATTTATTTAGTTAATTTTCTGTTTTCTCTACTTTTCTTCAGATACACTACTTTAAATACCTTTCTTTAGTTACTTTATTTTAGAAACTTTATTTTAGATATGTACTTTGCGTTAAATACTTTACCTTAGATCCTTTACTCTAAATATTTTACTTTACTTTTCAAATACTTTATTTAAGAAACTTTAAGGGGAAGCATTTTGTGCACACAAATTATAACTCAGCATAACTAATAATCGCATTACAAAGATATTCTCATATGAATTTCTAAGTTATGTTAAGCTTATTTTATTTGTAGTTCAAATTATATATCATATTCGTAGGTAGCATGACTTGTTCGCCCTATTGCGTTAGTTTTTGACTGAAGTTAAGATTTTTTTAATTGGTAGTTAATTGTTTTGTTTTTCTCATTAGGTGCTTTAAGAATATTTTTGGTAGAAACATAAATTAATTCAATTTGTTAGCTTAACATTGCATTTATCTCTTCTTCACAATAGGATTGTAGAAATAATTTATGTATAATTTATTTATTGAAATAATTTGTACTAAGCATCACAACTGCAGCAGTTTTTATATCGTTTACTAAAAATTAACAATGCAATTCAATATTTAACTAGAACAATTAAATAAGTATTTTTATATCACAAGTAAAATGAAGAAATCTTTAGTTTAACGAGCCGGAGAAATGAATAGTGCTAAATAAAATATTAGGATACCACTTTCACAGGCAAATTGTCGGCTTTTTTGATCAGCCAAAATCTTGTTTATTCTGACCATTAAACTGAGAGAGAGAGAAGCCTAAATGATGCCCATTTGAGCTGCATGTAAGTGTTTTGGGGTAATAAAGTAGCAATTAATTTCTATATTAAAGTAACTAAAAGCCTCTTCTATATAGCCACCCAGTTTCCTAGAAACCATAATTTGCACGCTTTCTTCTCAACTTAGACAACGAAAAGATGAGTAAAGATAGAAAAAAAAGAAAAAGAAGGCTACGAAATAAATAAAAAACGAAATGAAATTCTCCGCCAGCACTTTAGCACATTTTCCACATATTTTTTTGAGTTCACGATCAAAGCCGGCAAAGAAGATCATGATGATGATGATGATTGGAGATGAAGATCATCATTGAAAGAGAAAGAGAACTAACTCAATTGCTGCTAATGAAGTTAGATAGACACACACAAACACAGACACAGAAACTTAGTTACTAAGATACACAGATACTAAGATGTTACATTGATAGATGCTGGTGGAAAGGGATCTTGGTAACACACACACACCACACACACACACACATGAATTCCCATCAGACATTTGGACTTTCATTTCTTCATACAGTTAGACACTTTTATTGTGTTTTACCATCTACTTCGACTCTGGTTTTTCTTCATCTATTTTGTTTGTGTTTTGCTGTCTGTTTTCTTGCCGCTTAGTTACTATTGTTGTTGTTGTTGTTGTTTATTTGGACTTTTCTTGATTTTCTATTTTTATCCAAAAGAAGATAACAACAACATCTCTATATAAATTTTGTATGTATGTATGTATATATATGCAATGTGCGATATTTGGCTATAAGATGAGAGTTTGAGTTTTTCGTCTTTGGGTTTTGACGCATTATTTTTGCCCTTTTTGTGGCATCTTCCATTGTTTCACGGCCTTTTGTTGTAGTTCTTTCTACTTCCACTTGTTAAAGTTCTGCAATAGTTTTTGTGCGTTGCGTCTTTTACTTCGTGCAACAAAAAAGTAAATATAAATTGCCATAGATTAGAGAGGAAGTCGTGTCTGCGTTTGCCAAAAGTTACGCAAAAGGTAAATCAACCCGAAAGCCAAAAGTGCAGCTAATGAAATTTATCAAAAATTCTTAAAAACGAAACAATTGCAATATAAAGTTCGTGAACATCAAGTTTTTGGCAACAAATTTTTAGTTCACAATTGGAAGTTGATGGAATAACTAATTTGATTTCTAACTTAGTTTAGAAAAATTGACACTTAAAATATAATGCAAACTGGTACAGATTATATATTTATAAAATGTCGAAAACATTTTTAAATTGCTAAAAATGTCAACTGAATTTGAGCTTGGTAAAGTTCTTTCGCATCATATAGAAAATGTTCTTTAGAGAATGATAATCGATAGATTAAAAACATAAAAATACATATTTTATAAATCAAGAATTTATATTCCTGGGGAAAACTTTATGATGATATGGCAGTCAGGACATTTATAAAAAAACGACAAATATCATTGACCTAGTTTTGGAAACAAAAGAATTGATCTTAAAAATTGAAGTTCTTTTAATATGAATCCTTTCAGAATGTAGAAATCACAAGAATCTTATTTCATGACTTTTTATTTCGGAAATTCAAACGTGCTTATTAAATTCCATTAAAATTTTGAGCTTTAAATAAATGTTATATGATATATATGTATATATATGTCGATAAAACTAAGAAAATTTGTGAATTAATTTGTGAAACGTGGCCCTAAAAATTTACTAAAAGGAAAAGTGACTTTGTTATTTGTTTATGAGTATTATTGGTAAATTCTTGTAAACTAAATTGCAACTTTAAGGTAAAAGAGCAAATTGAGACGTGGAAGCAAGCATGAGGACAAAGTGAAATGCTTCAACTAGAAGGCGGTATTCTTGTGGAATGTAAGCTGACAGTTAACCAATCAATCATCCATGCTTACAGTCGAAGCACGCCTCCACAAATGAGGAATCGACCGCCCAATATTAATCAAGCGTCATGCACAACATAAGGTACTTTTAGGAAGAACTGCCACGACTTGGTATATATACATATATATATATATATAGGTACATAATGCATGATCACGAATGTGTGGAAATTCCTTTAATTAAAAGCCAAGAAAAATTAAAAGAAATATGTGACACAATATAATGTTTAATTTCAACGATATTCTAATCGAATTTACTAACTAATTACTTGTAAGAGAAAAAAAACTAATTTAAAATTAAACCTTTTGTATTCAAAATATTCTAGAAGTCATTCTAGTTCCCATTTCAGGATACTCCTATTCAATTAATTAAATTTCTAGTATCACAAAAGATATAATTTCATTTCTATGCATTTTCCATTTGCTTTTGCCACTCAAATCAATTTAATACAAGTTGAAAATCTTGTTGAAAAATGAAATTAAGTTTTAGCCATTGATCCTTAGTGAGGGCGAGGTGGAAAAATTAAATAAAATGTAGACGTATCTCTCTCTGTTGCTGTGTGGAAAACCAAAACAATGTGCCACGTTTTCCTTTTATTTATTTATTTTTCTTGGTATTTTTTCTCACACAAACACGAACAATGGTGGAAGCAAAGGAAGCAGATTGTGGAGGAGTAGGAGAGTTGGAGTTGGAGGCGCAGCAATACAAAAACCCGAGCCCATTTCCAGAGATTTTCGGCGGCAACTTAAAAAACACAAAAAAAAGGAGGGAGGGAGAGGGAGGTAGAGGGAAATTCACTTTGCCCAAACGCACCCTCATACAAATACAGACAAACGCAGAGAGACACAGACACTTGTGCATATTAATTGCTTATTGAGCAGAGAGATGTCAGGGAAAAGCGGAAAAGAATGCCAACGAAAATCCTCCGGCAGCGGGCTATGAGTGTTCTGGGTCGGAGGGCTTCTATTATTTTTATCAGTTTCAATCAAACCGGGGGGCGGCCCAACGAACCAGAGAGCCAAGCAACTTTTGTTCATTCATTCACAATATTATTCACTCATTCACTCACACACTCACTTGTTCATTCAGTGACTTACACATTCACATGCATTTGCCCCAGCTCACTCACCTGTTTGTTGTTTTTGTCACTCGCCTTTTGGTGCTGCTTCTGCTGATGCTGCTGCTGCTGTTGCTGCTGTTGGTCGAAACAAGCGTTTTCCGGCCTCCGGCAACGGCTGCGAGGTATTCGGGATGGGGGGGTAGGGTGGGGGAGAAAAACGAACAACAAAATGAAAATAAAAAGGGGTCGAGGGTCGAGGTTCGTGGTTCACAGGGTCGCACTCTCAAGTGTGGTTGGCCGTTCCGTTGTTGTTGTTGTTGTTGCTGCTGTTGTTGTTGCAACAGCCACTTGTGAGCCTCTTTTATTGCCGCTTGGCCCTTTTCTGGTTGACAAAACGCCAACGCTTGAAATTCTTTTAACTTTTCGGTTTTATTTATTGCGAGTTTGGCTTTTCCTTCTTTTTTTTTCGTTTTGCCTGTTAAAAATTTTCACGTGTTTATTATTTTATTTTAAATATTTCTCATTGTTGTTGTTGCTGTGTTTTGTTGTTGTTGTTGTTGTTGCTGCTGCTTTTCGTGTTAACCTTTTGCTGCCAGGCCGTGCACGTGTTCGTTTTGTTCGAGTTATGACAACCTGTTTGCCAAAGGAATGTTTTCATGTGGCTAAAATCAAAACCAAACAATTTGCCAGAACAGCAAAATATGCCAATTTCAGTGGTCAAACAATTATAAATTGTACAAATTTAGATTTGCAGATAGATTTCAGCTTAACATTTCATTTTTTAAACCCATGATTGCAAATATAAAGTGGAATTTAAAAAGAATTTAAAATTTAATTGAAGTGAAGTCTTTAAATGTTATCGATTATGGTTTTTGTTGTTCTTTTTAAATAAAAATTTGTTTTTCTTTATTTGCTCTGTTGCAGAAATTTACGAGCTTGATGTTTAAATAATTTTTAAATTCACATATCTACTGGAAAAAACGATTTAAATGTTATTAAAACGGAATTGGAAAAATGAAGAATAATATTAAACATTTGGAAGAATGTATTTCATATTTATTTCGAACGAATTGAGATATTTCATAGATTTTTTCTTCATAATTACCAACAAACAATAAAAGAAATTAATGACTGCATTAGTTTTTACTAATTTACATATGATAAATTCAAAGATTGCTTGCATAAATTTTATTGGATAAGTTAAAAAAAGATAAAGCAATTAATTCTTTTGGCATTATAATAATTGCATATCAAATATATTGCCTTTAATTTTATAATTTAAAAAAAAAATGCAACTTCAATACAATTTGTTTATGCATATTTTAAGAAAGCAAATTTCATTTGTTTTCTTTCTTTTAGAATTTGTTCATTTAATGTTGAATTTTATTTGTCATAATTTTTGATTGTTTAAACACTTTCATTTGCATTTTATGGGATGTATTCAAAAAGTTGTTCGACCATAAAATGAACAAATCAACAGATAAACAATGAATTAACGGTTCTCTGGCTGTAAGAAGTCGGTCAATTTGGTGGAAGTCTGGCTAAAGAGTTTGCTTTAAATTTAATTAAGCATTTGCTTTCCATTCTTTCCCATTTCTATTTAAAGAGTTAAGCCAAAGACCGGACCAAGACCAAGACCAAGACCAAGGCGAAGACCAACGCGAAAACGCAGACGAAGATGAGGAGTCTAGAACTTAGTATGGGGAGACACGACTGGCCACATTGCTGGAGCCGCCAAGTGGCTTTCTAAACACTGATGCACGCTTGGCTGGCTTGATGGCCACTCCAGAACAGCAGCAGCCACAAGAACAACAACAACCACACGAACAACCAACCGCTCTAACGGTAAACAAAACGAATGAACAAAAAAAAAAAATAAATGTATAGAAGACCAAAACGAATGTACGAACGAGGGAACTTCTATTGATAGTCTTTGTGATGAGTTAGGCGCACTGTGCGTGGTGTATCTGGTCACTGGGACCAGCAGACGACGCGCTAGAAATTCCTTTGCCACTTGGCCAATTACTACGACTAGAGTCCGTTGCATTTGGTTCGTTTGGTTCCGTCGTCCGTTGTTATCCAGTTCGCATCGAAATGTTAGAATCGAGTGACTGGAGAGAGAAACTGGTTTTTCTCGTATTAGACAAATACCAAATATTGATGAAGCTTCTTCGACCGATATCGAACTTATTGATACCACGGATTCGGTGTAAAGTGTAATAAAATCAATTGTTAATCAAATAATAAAAGGGAGACACTTAAAAGCGGGCATGCAAAATGAACATATTAACAATAACGATAACACAAACACACACACACTCATAGGCGGCACACACACACGTACTCGGATACGGGAGATAAGCGAGAGATTTTACTTCGAATTGGATGTTTTTTCTTTCTCTAGGCTCACGACAATTGCCGCTGCGTTGCGACGGGCTCAAACCTTAGCAGGTGACTGAGACCAAGCCAGCGGCAGGCAGCCCCAGCAGCGAACATGGACCCAAACATTGGCTCAAACAGCGGCCGAAACAGTTAACAGTGCACTGTGGGACAGGTGAGTTCAATTTATTCACAAAATTTTGTTTATCTCACAGGTCAAGAGAAAATATTGAATTGATTGGGCATTATAATGAGCATTTAGTTTTAAATTATTATTTAACCACTTTTGATTAATAAAAGCACAGCAAAAGTTATAAATTAATTTCTGAGAATATCCAAAATAAAGGTACACCTATCTAAAGGTCGTAACATTCGCCGTTTTGCTCTATGAATGAAGTTATTTGGTTAAATAATAAATAATAGCAAATTTAAAAGGATTAACTGGAGCTAATAAATTATGTCCCACCTAATTAACAAAATTGGGAATATTTGAGAAACGTCTCAAAATTTGTAAACTTAATTATGAAATGACTTCAAACCTTTTAATAATTAAAGCCTTATAACAAAAAATATATCAATAATTTTGTATAATACTTAATTAAAGTATTTAGCTTTTATTCACAAAGATCTGTTAGTTTTCAAATTTATTCTAGACCTGTAGATCGGTAATAAATATTTTAAAACACTGCGATTTAATATTATATTTTTGTAATTACTAAAATTTGTTTTCTTAATTTATTTGGTTTATTTTATGAAGGTTCTTCCAAAAATCTGGGGGTCTGTCCCATGGTACACCCGAAGTCCCGATGTTAAGACACCCGAAGTCGTTGCGCCAGCGTCAACAGCGACGCCAGCTGAGCTGCCCATGTTAAATAGACTGTTAGATGCTGTTACTTAACATTTGTCTTCACTTTTAAGCCAACAATTGAGCACGCAAGAAAACAACAAACAAAACCAAAAATAAATGGAAAAACAAACAAAATTTTCATATTTTTTCATCAGTGTAAATAACCTTTAAAAGTATTAAATAGTTTGCATGTCTGATTTTTAAGTGATTTAATTAAACACTCCAAGCCAAACAAAGTGAAGCAATTAAGTTGGGGAAGTGATTTTGGCTGTGTGCATTGAGGCCCGATCAGTTGCAACAATGGAATCGCTAAGATGGGGCCATGTCCATGACAACGCGGCGAAGAATGGCATTAGAATGGAAACTGAAACGCATGCAGCAAACGCAGAGCAAATATGCACCTTCTCCATCGCCTGGATAGGGACCATTGATGCACAAACTAAGTATCATTGGCAAAGGCTGCGGCTAACTCTCCACAGACAGTTGTAAGGGAACTGCTGGGAATGGGTTTTTGTGGTAACAAGGGTATACCTTGCAATATCCAGATGCAAGATGCATATCCAGATGCAATCAAACGGATGCACTATTTCTCACTTTATTGCAAAAGGCGTCTACAAGAACATGACATTGGGGCAACATGCGACTTATATTATCTTTACCTTCTGGGTCTTCTGTTTGTGGCATCTTTAAAAGTAATCTGCATCTTCTAATAGGTTCTCCTTCTTAAAATACTTAAATAAGGCTTGTTGGGGCTTAAGCTACGAGCTAAAGTAATAGAGAATTTTTATTACTGTAAATTTGTATATTTTTGCCGCCTGTTTTTCTACCACGAATATTTAACATCATTCGCCTCACTTTTAACCTATTTATTTCTACTAAGAATGACTAAGTTTAGTCATTTAATTACAAATTAGTCGGCTTTAAATATACATGATAACTATATGTATACAAATTGTTTTCACTTATAAACACTAAGCACCAAATATTGAATTTGTGCACGCTAAAAAACATATATTTGAGATGAATATATTAAATAATAATAAAATAATTAAATAATGGTCTAATTTTTGTGTTTTCTAGATAAATTGTATGCCAAAAGTCAAGAGAGCCTTGTAATAATTCTTTACTTCTAAGAAGGGAAGCCAAATTGGCATCTTTGACCTAAAAAAAACACTATTTTAATAGTTAATCGTATAAATGGCGCCCAAACATTTTGTTAGTTTCGTTTTTAAAAAAAATTTGGGCCAATAAATGCAAAAGACTAACCTGATTCGTAATATAAATGTCGTAGCATTTTTAATGAATAAAAAAGCAACCAAATTTATTTAAAATTGATAAACACTATTTTATATGTTGCATTCTAATTGAAAAATATTTTCTATAAACTGTTTTTATTTTTAGTGTTTTTTTAAACGTTTCATTATTCTAATTTCTACAATTTGTGGCAACAATTATTTAATTGAACACAAACTAATCGCTTCATTTAATGAAAATTGTTATCTTCCACCCACTTAACTCTAATTTTAATTATATAAAATTCTTTTGCAGTTTATGTAGTTTTTGAAATGAGCTAAAAATACCAACAAAATATATTCTTGAACTTTGCAAATATGTAAGTTTAACCTTTTCAACTAATTATGTAGTAACAATATGTTATGGCGCTTCAAATAGTTTAAATGTTAACTAAGACAGGAAGAAAAGGTTTCATGCCCTAAGGAAATGCCTTAAATAATTTGTGCAGAGTTTGTAAAAATTGTTTTGCCTTGCGAAGATTTTTACCAGTTTTTGAAGTTTCAAGTTATGTGGCCCCCTTGTAAAATATTTCATATGCTTGACTAACTGTGTCTTACCTTATACCCGCCAGATGCAGAGAAAACTTTTCAAATATGCCACACACACACACACACACACACCAGAGACACACACAAAGATATACCCAATACTCAGACATGCATGGAAATTTTCCTTTTCTTTTATTTTTTTTTTTTTTTTTTGGGAACACTTAAAAGTGAGTTGTTGAGTTGTTAGTGGATTGTGCCAACGGCTGCAGTTGTCTTTCGCTGAAGGTAGAGCAGATGATTACGACGATGATGATGATGATGATGGAGATAGAGATGTGGGCAGGATTTGGACTCACAATCAGACACATAGACAGAAATTCTACGACATATTAGCATCGATAAAAGTCAAAGACGCTAACAGCTAAAGGATATCCGGCACATGAGAGTTGTGCGAGATAAATTTTTACCAACGTCAACATTTCCATCATTTTTTTGTGGATGGATGTTGTGCACGTGGCAACGCCGGAAAGTATGCAACGTATGTATACCTCTGTCTACCGGAGGTTGTCACGCTCTGCTAGATTACGAGAAAAAATATATATATTGTCGAAAATTAACGCATTAAATATGTAAGCTTATATAGCTATATAAACGGTATCTTAATATTTTTTACGTGGGCCTAGATATCCTCCTCCATCCACCCTCACCAACCATCCATCCTCCCGCCCATTGAAATTGCCATAAAAAAGCAAATCAAAATGGCTGGCAACAAAAAATTTGCCTAATATGTGTTAAGCAGATTTGTTTGCCCCAAAGTTTAAATGAGCCGCAATTCTTTTCAGTTTTTTCAACATTTTTTAAAGGTAATTGCTGGCAATTGTGCTAACCAGAAGCCGTCCTGTTGATCTAAATTTTCGTTTATATTTATTAATAAGGTAATAACTAATGGATAATTACCGAGCAGATACAATCAGTGAAAATGATAATTTCATTAGAAATTATAAATTAATTGATTTATTTGGTATTTGTTATTGTTAATTATTAGATTGTGTCATTGGTTAAACAGTGATATTTGCATTTAATAATGGAAAACAAATATCATAGGTGATGCATTACTTTAAATGACCACAAAAAATGTAAATCAATCAATTTTACTTGTGATGCAAGGACCTTAAAGGACGAATACGACTGGCACATTTATTTGTTCCTTAAGTTAACACTTGAAATTATTTAAGTAAATTTCCCTTTGGCAAATTTTTATCGCTTTTGATTTTTTTTTCGAACTTTCAATATAATAAAATTGTTAAACAGCGTTTGACCATTAATTTAGTCTTTTTTTCTGCCATGCAGACTTAAATTTTGGTATCAAATTCTTCAAAAAAAATTAAACTGTCAGATTAATAGTTGTCTTTGTTTAAAACTTAGACAATTTAAGCCGTAACTTCAGCGAAAAAAATTAATAAGAAAAAATCGACGACCCTTTAAAATATGTCCAAAATTTGGTCCAAAAACAAATCATAGTTTTCTCTTATGCTTAAACTGATTTTTTCTACCTGAATGGTTTAATTAATGGAACTTGTCAAGAGGCAATAAAGCCAATTGCCATTATATATTTTTTACTATTTACCATGGGTTTCAGAAAAAGTGAAGTCAATAGTTTTTGAGTCGAAAAAGAAGATTTTATCAAACAAATGCTTGAGGCTTCAACGACACAAACACCCGATCGATAGACTTCTGCCTAAATTAATGTCTAAAAATCAATCCCAGTTTTCCCTTAAGAATTCTTTGCCTCATCAATTTGAACAGATTGTTTGCCTGGCCTTTCCTAAGTTGGTTTAATATTCAAAACTCATTTCAAGAATACTTTTTTTCCCATTCCACAAGAGTTTTCCGTATTGTCCTGCCATTTCGCAATGATTATTTTTCCTTATACAATACTCATTTCATGGCAACTTTACTTTTAATTGTGTAATGTTCATCAGTTTGGCCTTCGTTTCGTTTGTCTTTTTTTTTCCGCCTGCTTTTCACTAATTTTTCTGATTCTCTTGCGGCATTTCCACTTGTATTTTTCTGCTGTAGCTTTTAAATTTCCCTTCACTAATTGCAGATTTTCCGTACTTTTCAATTCATTGCGAATTCAATTTCGTTTTCCATTTGCTCTTTTTTTTGAGATCCGATTGAATTCTTTTCTCATTCTCGGCCCTCACTTTAGGTATGCCTTTTACTCCTTTTTAGCCCAAGCCCAAAGCCTGAAGCAACAAAAATTCTTTACTCTTTAACAACGTTTTAGACTTGTTTTTCATTGTTCTTTTTGGCCATCATCATCATCGTCAACACGGCATCAAGGCGAACGTTTGCTATTAATGTCAACTCATTAGACACCGCTAACCATAATCGGCATTCAAGCTCCCCTTAAGTTGGGTGGTGGAGTGTGTAGTGGGAAGGCGGCTAGAAAAACAACCAACACACAAAAAAACAGGAAACAAAAATTGTCATTCCATGGACCTTGGACTTTTGGTTACGGACACGTAGCAACGCATAATTACAACTTAATCGCTTGACAAACAAAGCAGACGCCTGCCATAAACAGCAATAACAACAAATGCCGCTACTAGCATTGGCGTGGAGAGGGGGAAAAGTGAGTGGGAGAGGGAGAGGGAACATGGACCAAGTTTTAAATATAGATCCAGGACACTTTAAAGATACTAAGAGGCTGGCCTGGGACGGCATGTCTTGCCTTTACGACCATCTACCCCAAATTGTTAATGGGAGAGGCTGAAATAATAAACTGTACGTGAGGAGGTTCAAAAGTAATCAAGTTTTCTAGTCAAAGGATAATAGATATATGTGTAAAATATATAGAGTCATTAAATCGAGTCGCTTCTCATTTATTGCGTACTATTTATTTTATTTATTTTGTTTAAACAAACTTTACTTCGAAAAACATCAGAAATATATTATATAGAGAATTCGTTGCACCTAAAGGAAGGCAATAGTAATTATTATTCAAGCTAGAAATAAGAATCAGGAACATCGAGCAGCTCATATACTCAAAATCCGCATTTATAATTAGCTCTAATTAATGACGAAAAACACCAAAAAGTAGGCAATAAAATAGACAAAGCTTTCTATGTTAGAAAGTTCTATCTAAGTATTAAATATTTGTTGTTTTTTTTGCAAATAACTAAACTTTTTCGATTATAACTTTCAATCTAAGTATTAAATATTTGTTCTTTTTTTTTTGTTTTGAATAAATTTTTTAAATAATTTTTTTGAGTCGTCGAAATAATAACTAAATAAAATATATAACAACTCCTAGGAAAATGTCAACATAAAAGTTAACACTTCTTTGGATCAAACTCTGATCCAATTAATTTGAAAGATCTTAATCAACATTATAAATATGCTAAATAATAATTATAGAATTTTCTCACATGAAATGAACTACATAAACAGAAGATCTCTCAAATAATGGCCTTATAATAAATTCATTAAAAATTCAAAGCAATTCAGAGTAAGAACACTTCTATGCTGGGTAGTTAATCGTAATCTCTCTGACTATATTTAGTACATATATCTGCATCTCTATAATTACATTTGAATCTTCCCTCGCTAGTGTTAATATGTAAAAACTATTCTCATGTTTGGGTCACTCCCCCACAAAATGAATATTTCATGACAATTAAAATGTTAACTCTGTCAAGCGACAAGGCACACACACCCATAGATATACACCCACACACACACACACACACACGCACACATCCCCCACATAAAGCTTACACCTGCTAACATTCCCCCTTTCGTTCTGCTGCCATATTGTCACATGCAACATTCAAACGAATAATGTTGCGGTCAATTTCGTTAGGTTCCGAATAAATTTGTGTGTGTGTGTGTGTGTGTGTGTGTGTGTGTGTGTGTGTTCTGGCTAAATGAAGGCCACGCCCATGATGCCTTGACATGGCTCTAACCACCCATGGCTTATTGGCATTAGCGTAAGGCTTTGTTAGCCTGCCACTGAAAGGCTTGAGGCTAACTTAAGCCATTGTTCCAGAGTAAAATCGAGCGCTCAATGAAGATTGGCGAATGCCAAACGAATGAATGATTCATCAGGCTGCAATGGAAGGTTGCTTAACAAAGGGCCCAAAATACATACATCACTTGATTAAGAACATCAATGTCAAATGCGGCGAGGACTTTGTGTGTGTGTGTGTGTGTGTAGCATGCATCAATTTGGTGCAACAAGCTCTGTTGCATTAACAACATGCATCATTTGTCAATTTGGCTAGCGTCAAAGTTCCCATCCATGGCATGGCTTAATTGTTAAAGCAGCACTGGCAACACAGAACGTACGTCAAACCGGGCGTATACGTGACGTCAACAACAGACGCAGCTAGCTGCATCATCAAGTTGGGAAGCGTCATCATGGGGCATCAGCCATAGCTGATTATGACAAGCCATAGCTGCAACATCATCATCAAAAATCTCCATCATCATAGTTTATTCTTGTCCTTTTTTTGTCAATCAGGAAGCCTTTCATCTTATCCAAAAGGGAGCTGCATAGAGGCTAAATCATATTACGTATACGCACCATTATCTTTCTCTCTCTCCCTCTCTAACTATGATTAAAATTTACAGTAAATTGGATTTATTTTTCGGGGCATCGCTGCTGATGAGTTTAAAACTAAATTCTCCCCTTCATAGTTTATCGAATAAAATTTGCAAAAAATAATAAATATTATTCATCATTTAAATATTAAAGAGAAAGAATTTTTTCACACACACACACAAATTAAGCATTACCTAGAATATATGAGGAGAATGCTTTTCGGTTTTGTTTGCATTTGGCAAATTGTTCAAATGCAAATATAATTAAACAAACCGCAAATATCCACCATCAACATATTTCTGCCATATGATTATACATTTAGAAAGTATATTTACAAAAGGCATTATGGAAAGGAAAATCACAACAAAACAAAAAAAAAAGAAAAACAATAAAAGCTACAATAACAACAGAAACTAAATACATGCATAAATAAAAATCTATTTACAGTTAATGCGATTTTATTTAAATATTGCTGGCAAAATGTACAAATATGAGTATGTAATACTTCAATAAGTGCGGCGACTTATGCGCGAGGGCAGGTCGAAGAGTAGCACTGATAGGCTAAGTTGGAGAGATATTCTACTTGAGTGGTAGAAAAACTGCTTTGTTTCGATTTAAATATTTTAAATACCCGAATAAAAAGTGATATGGTAGGTGCTAATCCTATTATTTTTCCGATTTTATTTAACAATATAATTTTATTTCTATGTCAATGCAGTTCTTACTGATCCTTGATCAATATTAGATCATCGCTCAAGAAAATTGTTGCCATAATATAATGAATTTCGATTCAAATAAAGTAAGTAAGTCGCCGGGCCGACTTGGATATACCATGCATTAGGTGAAGAGATATATATTAAATTTCTTTCAAATGCTATCTCGCTCACTCTTATGTGGAAACGAGCACTTTAGCGCCCCCCGACCAAATCGGTGATTTCCAGCATATGCTATCTCGCTCTTTTTTGCATGCATCTGCCTTGCACCGTTATGAATGAGAAACGTTTCTATGTATAACTCGGCCATTTTTATTCCGATTCTTGTGATATTTGGTGGGATGATAGATATACGTGACATCTATTAGTGTGCCAAATTTAATTTCGATACGATAAATATTTCGCGGGGGCGGAAGGGGGCGTGGCAAAAATTTGAAACAAACTTGGTCTGCGTGCATACTGCACGCATCTAATGTCCAAATCCGATAGCTCTATCTTTTATAGTTCCCGAGATATGGGGGCTCAAAATATTGTTTTTCGAATAGCGTGGGCGGAAGGGGGCGTGGCAAAAAAAAAAAATAAACTTGATCAGCGTACACTCCAAACGAGTCTACATGCCAAATTTGGTAGCTCTAGTTTGTATAGTTGCTGAGATCTAGGCACTCTATCGGACGGACGGACGGACGGACGGACGGACGGACAGACAGACGGACATGTCTCAATCGACTCGGCTATTGATACTGATCAAGAATATATATACTTTATAGGGTCGGAAAAGCTTCCTTCTCCCTGTTACATACATTTTGGCGACTTTAATATACCATTTCATTCTATGAATGCATGGTATAAAAACACATAAAATATCAAATATTAAAAACTAGCTTTAAATCTTGTTATTTTTCATGTCTTTTTTTCTAGATTTCTATCCACTAATCCAACAAGCTCCAGTGTGAAGTCGAGCCAATTGAAGAAATAGATGAGAAAGACAAAATTTTCATAGATTTCTTTGATTCTTTGTATTGTCTATTCACTCATAAGAACATTTTGGTTATTGAACATTTTCTATGTGATATAGTTTTCCGATCCACAAATGGGCTGCGTACATCAAAACGAAATTAAAGTACAATTTTAATTTTAATAATTCAGAAATTAAAAGACTAGTTTGCATACACACAGCCAGACGAACAATGAACAATTTTAGAATTTTCTGAAGGTTATACAAATATGAAGAGCACCTTTTAACATTTTAAAATGGAAACTATGATGTCGATTACAGCTTTGTCAGTCCAAGGACAAGAGAAGCAGCATATTAAAGGATTTATTTCATACAAATGAATAAAGGTTTTCACTTAACAGACAAAGACAGGCCAATACAAAAGATTTCTTTTGTCTACATCTACTATACTAAAACTAACAAAAAATTCCTCAAATTAAAATTCTTCAACTACTAAACAAATGGATTTCTGGTTTCCTGTCATTCCCTAGGCAAATCTCATTGAGTTTGCATCAGAAAAAAAAAAATGATTTTTGTTTTTCAAAATATTTTACAAGAAAATTTCGAAAAAAGGCAAAACACATTTTAGCCTACCCTCGCATGAATGTAAATTTCTATATAATAGTCTCTGTGGATGTGTGTGTGTGTAAGTGTATGCTTATGTATATCAATTATTTGCACAATTGCAATGATTTATTTATTGATTGGCAAGGCAACGTTAACATTTGATTTCGATTCGTTGCGAACGTTGTTGTCATAAAAGCTTTTAATTGATTTAAATATGTTGGCAAATCGAAATCGCTGGGGAAATGGAATAAACTGATATCTATACATATATAAGTATATTCATCTATATGTATGTACAGTTCACCGTACAAAGAAATATGAATGAGCACAATTAAAATGATTTCTTTTGCTGTCAATTAAAATGAAAGTAAAACGCCAGGTAATAATTTTTGCTGTTGTTATCATCCTACTGATATTTTAAATATGCAAATTGATTATAAAATTATTGTCTGATTTCATTCGGTAAATTGTTTCATTGCGAATTTAACTGTAATTGCATGGCATCATTGGGGATACTCTGTATATAATTTTTTTTTTCATTTTGTGATTAATTTGAACATAAAATGCTGGCAAACTAATTTGAATTTTAAACGAAATGAATTATGCACAACTGAATAGTATATACAAACTAGTAGATATAAAGACATTAGCTGCCATAAAATGCATTGACATTTCGAACTAATAAATGAAAATGCAATTAGAATCATTTGCAAAACACATGTGACAAATCGTAATTATAACCAATTTGGTTTTTTTTTTTTTTTTCATCTCATTTGAATGTTAATGGACTCTAATTCACAGCGAATCAATATCAATTAAAAATTGCTACAATACATCACAAGGAACACGCAGTTTACCTCTGAAACAATTGTCATGTCAACTACATACATAACTATAAATATATACATCATAACATCCAGGAATGAACTAAATCTATATCTTCTGAATCTCTATTTTGTTATTGATAGTATCTCCAAAATTTCTATGCACTTTAAAAGTTATTAGAATTATATACATACCAATAACAGATTAATAGTCATAAGAGCCAGATGCTGTTCACTAAAATGGGAAAACTAAAAAACTAAATACAATCTTTATATGTCTTCTTCGATTTTATACCTTTAAGAATGTCCGTTAAAAATTTGAAGTCCGTAACTTAAGTACATTTTAAATGGCACCCTTCTGAAAAGCAACTGTTCGAAGCTAAACTTCTTAGTAAAATCTGTAAATATATTTTTCTCTAAAAGACTTTTTCAGCTCAAAGATTTTCAGTTTGATCTTAGTTCTATTGAATACATTTACTAAATAAATGATAACATTGTTTTTAATTGGTTAAAAACTATTATTTTCAGTACTTTAAGAAGCCTGAATTAGAATCTTAAAGAGCTTAAATCTAAGAGACTTCTAAGAAGCGCTAATCGATTATTCAGAAAAGAATACTATGTTAATTTTATAACAAATTTTAATTTGTATTAAATTGTATTGTTCTGTTCTGTATGACGCCATTGTTTAAAATAATCAAACCTGGCTCCAAGTCGACGACCTTAAGAATTTAAATTTTAACTTCGTTGTAAAAGCTGTCTGAAGCTAAACCAACAATATGAAAAATAAATTGAATGAAAAAAAAAAAATTCCTAGCAATAATAATATAAGTAATCTCAATATTAATATACATTTTAATACCAACTCGTATATAGATAATTCCAGAATTCACCAATTAAATGGTAATCGTATATATCCAAATATATAATATAGCAAATGGAAGAATTCAAATATAATATAATTAACAGAAAACTGATTTTCTCCATCAAATTCAATATCAATTGATACTTTTTAAATAGACGTATCATAATATGTATATTCGTAAAACATTTCGTATTACCTGTAAAACTTCTGCATTTTATTTTGGTTTTATCTAATGCCACATAATCTTGAAAAGTAATAACTATTAGCCCAAAACCGCTAGCCGAGACTCGTTACCTCTGCTCTCTGAAGTTAATAAATCTTTGGCAGAACCGAGATTAAACTCGGAAAACCATTATCTCTCTCTCAATTGCCTGGTCTCAGCCACAACACCATATTTATGCCTGCAAAATAAAGTCAAACTCCTCCTGAAAATAAAACTAGAGTATAACTATAACTCAAATTGTGTGTGTGTGCGAAGGAAGAGTGTGTGTGTTTGTGTGTGTGTGTGTGTGAGAGTGTTGGGTGTGCTTTAGCTAGCTTGCAATTTGGGTCATTTCGATGTAGAGTAAAGCGTAGAAAGGTTTTCGGGCTATAAATTAACAAGAGGCAAGTGCAATTAAAGTGTCTATACACAAAGGTAAAAACGAAAAAAAAACAAAGGAGAACAATGCCCTGGGACTCGGGTCCGAAATTGACGTAGAATGAATTTAGACAAAAGCCAAATGTGATGCCACCTTATCAATAGACATAGACAATATACATAGACACATATAGAAAAGATGTTTTCACGACATATCCTCCTAGCATACGTTTTACCTTTGCCAATTTCTCCCAACAGATACAAAAATAGACAAACAAAATAAAAAAAAAGTGGCAACAAAAAGGAACAATGCAAAGATATTCCTTGTTGTTCTATGGCCATTGTTCTGGTCCACAAAAATATACATGTTCATGCTGATAGCAGGCAAGTCTCTGCCACCCAAAATATAACCACCTCATCTTTGTCAGCCAGCCTTCTTTCCATCCGAAAATTTATCTATAATTGTTAAACATTACGCAAAAAAGGAGAGACAATGCAAAATTATCCATACATGTGACTATTTGAATAAATTTTTAGCTTAGTCATTATAATTTCCCATGTATCATCATGGGAAGTTGTTCGCTGCCACCCATAATCGATTATGCAAAAAACAAACACACACACACACGCGCGCACACATACACATTGCTCGACCTTCTGCCCCAATTTGCGGCATGGCAGGCCAAAGATTAGGCCAAACAATGGGAAACATTACTTATCGATGCCAGAGCTAAAATTCGTATGGTTTGCATTTTCGCCACTCTCATCAGTCGAAGAAAGAATACGCAAAGTCAATTAAAGGATTTCCTCCTTCTCCAAAAAACTTTATTGTCACATTGGGGAATCCTTGCTACATACAGAAATGTTGGAACATGAAAGCAGAGGGAGAAACTCTTGTAGGAAACAAAGGACAACTTATGCCACAAACATGGATGTATGCTGTACATGAAAATGGCAAAATTGAGCAGCTAAGACTGGGTTAGTGGGCCGATTTAATACACTTTAAAATTGGAAAACTGGAAATGCATATATGATCTGCTGAAAGCTTAAAACAAATTGGCAATAGTTAATTTGATTCCAAATTGTTTTATGTTTTTAAATTCAGACATATTTAGCCAAGTTTTAACTTATATAAAATTGTTTGTAAAATTATCGATATACTTATCTAAAGTGGCTCTCAGTTTATTTGATTCAAGAAAAAATAATTGAACGAGTATAACTTTTAAATGGTTCTAATAATATTAATAATATTTATTCATTAATATTTAAAATAAAAAATATATATTGAATTTATTTCGATTAAATCATGCATAGCAAAAACTAAAGAAAGGAAACAATATAGAAATTTGATATTTTGCAAAAAACTCTTTCAGAAAGCATCCACCGAAAGCTAAATAAAATATAGATGAAAACGTTATAAATAATTATATATCACATTGAGAGCAGCAAAAAAAGAGATGACATTTTCCAATCGGGCAAAAATTGGCATAGTTAGGGAATGGCAAAGTTGAGGTTTTTCCATAAATTTTGGAACCGTTTTTGAAAAATGTTTGGTCCAAATTCGAATTTTGCGAAGGCTGTATTTAAGACAATTTTCTACCGATTTTCAAAGTTTGGATGAAGTTTTTATCGAATTTTTATCTACTTTTAAATGCCATCAAAACTTTTAAAGATTGCAAAGTGGGGATTTTTGAAAAATTTTTGAAAATCTGTATTATTTTGGTCCAAATTCCGATTTTCCCTAGGCTGTATTTTAGACAATTTATAACCGATTTCAAAATTTTTTATCAATTTCTTATTGCATTTTTACATACTTTAAAATGCCATCAAAAGCTTGGAATTTTGTAAAAAAAAATTTTGACTCGATTTTTGAAAATTTTGACAGTGTATACACTGTAATTTTTTTCAAAAATCGGGTCAAAATTAGTTTTTCAGATTTGAATGCCACATTATAATTCACATTGAGAGCAGCAAAAAAAGATATGACATTTTGAAATCGGCCAAAAATTGGCATAGTTAGAGGATGGCAAAGTTTAGTTTTTTCCATAAATTTTGGAACCGTTTTTGAAAAATGTTTGGTCCAAATTCGAATTTTGCGAAGGCTGTATTTAAGACAATTTTCTACCGATTTTCAAAGTTTGGATGAAGTTTTTATCGAATTTTTATCTACTTTTAAATGCCATCAAAACTTTTAAAGATTGCAAAGTGGGGGATTTTTGAAAAATTTTTGAAAATTTGTATAATTTTGGTTCAATTTTCGATTTTCCCTAGGCTGTATTTTAGACAATTTTCAACCGATTTCAAAATTTTCTGTATCATTCTTATAACATGTTTACATACTTTAAAATACTATCAAAAGTTTGGAATTTTGGAATATCTCCAGGAAGCACCGAACAACATATTTATTGACTATATGTATCTCGAAAATGGAGCTTAAGAAACAAAAATGTCCTTTTCGTGTTTCTCAACCCAAAATTTCGATGACCATTCAATTTGTAAACTAGTGTTATTTTAATAGAATTCGAGCTTCTTAAAATGTATCTAAACTTGGATGTTTTCTTAACTTATTTCGCTTCTAAATATTTATAAGTATCTCTTAAGAAATATCTTTTAAAATTTTTGGTAATGGTTTAAAAGAAAAGTAAATAATTCTAAATATTTATGAGTATCTCTTAAGAAATATCTTTTAAAGTTTTTCAAAGAAAAGTAAATAATTGAGCAAAATTTGAGTATTGAGTAATTTATTATTTTGAAAAGAAGTAGAATAAACTGTTTATTATTTTATCAAATAAAATTGGCTTGCTATAAATAATGTTTCCATGGAGAATCATTCGATATTTCGATGAGTTTAAATACATATTATTGAAATTAGTATTTATTTTATTTAAGTTATTTTGCCTCCATTCGATTTGGTTTTCAAATAAGTTTATTTGGCTGTGAATACCTAACATCGATTCGAATAAAAGTAAAAAACGTTCTGAAAAGCTTTCTATCATATTTCGTTGGAAGGGCATAAAATTTGCCTAGATTTATCTAAACTCTTTTTTTGCCAATTTGAAAAGCAACCTCAACTCAGTGGGAAACTGGAAAGGGAGAGGAGAGAGAGAGAACAATGTGTGTACATGGATAGTTAAATGTCTTTCTAGGGGGGAATGGAGAGGCAAACCATATAAATGGTTGAGTGACTGTGCGACTGACCAACTTGAATGCTTCTAAATGCCTGCCAGTGGCTTTTTAAGGATATCGTGTGTGTGTGTGTTAGTAGCTTTTGTTGTTGAGACAAATGTTTACTAGCTTTTAAGTCGTAAATTGATTTGATTTGGTATTTTCACTTGTTGGTGTGCGGCTTTTCCTGTTGTCGCTTGAACAGTTAAACAAAGAGCCAAGCAAAGTGGCAAAATTCCATTTGCACTTCCTTAAAAAACGAAACGGAAACAAGGCGAAAACAAAAACAAAAAACAAAACAGGAAATTCTAAAATAGATAAAGATTTTCCACACACGCATAACGTACACACTCACACACACACACACACCAGTGATTGATAGAGAGGGCGGTCAACAATAGGAACAACAACTGCCTTGACACTTTGACATTTGACATAAAACTACTTACTAGAACTTTTCAACTGAATTCACTTGGATGTATAAACAACAACAACAACGACTAGGAAAACAACAACCAAGTAAGTGTCAATTAAGCAAAAGGCATTTGGGAGTGGGGGGAATCTATCTATCTACCTAGGCAAGGGCATTTCCAATTGAGTTTATCCAATCCGTATAAACATTTAACATAATGAATGATGTGGTTGTCGGATGTGGTAAGATTCTGGGTTTATGGTCCGGCAATGATAGATAGAGATGAATAGATGACACACACACAGCTGGTATATTTGGTCTTCTGGTCCATTGCAAACATTCGATTGAATGGTGTTGGCATTCGATTGGTCAGTATTCGATTTCAAGGACATTTGCATTATTGAAATCAATGTGGTATTCATATAATCTATGCCATCTAATCAGCAATGGGGCCAGTTAAATTGGTTTTGTCAATTGAAATTATACATAAGTACATTTAGTATTCAAATGTTGATAAAATCCAAGCCACAAGTCAGTTTGCAATGAAGTAAAAAATAAGCCACACCAAAAGTCTTTACTTTATGTTTCAAAAATACTCAATTTATAGGAGGAACTGTATAATAGGCGCATTATTTGCAGTCTCTGAAACCAACAGAGAGCTCAGCTTGCCTCATCAAATTGCCAATTACTAAAATAAAACAACATTTAAAAAAAATTACATTAAGAAAACTAACTTTTATATGAACTAATCATATAAATAATGCTTCCAAGTTGGGGCAAAATGAAAATCAATTTAATTCTGTCATTAAATTTTTATATTTTCATACATGCAAAAGCTAAACACAAGTTGCTGGAGGATAATAATAAGGATCATAACCAATTTATGGAAGCAGTTTAGATTCTTGCTTTAATAAGTTAATATATTTTTATACTTTTTTTATATCTTAAAGCATAATTTCGCTAAAGATTTCCCATCTTTCATTTTGCATTGACTTAAGTTTGACGTTTATCTAAGCAAAACTCTATTTTATTGTTTTTGGAATTAATCCAAGTTTTTATTAGTATTATTTATTGTATAATTTATGGAGAAATTTACTAACCGAGGTATTCTGCACTGATTCTATATATTCATAAACAATAAAGCGCTCAAATCTTCTGGAAACATGAGTGATTAAAAAAAATTTGAATTTTGACAAATTGACCACTAAAGAGTGGTGGCAAAACAACCCTGCTAATATTATCTGGCAACGCTTAAGTTTTAGAAATATCGATAATTATCTGTATATCATCAAAGCTCAGCAAATAAATAAACTATTTTAATAGATGCAATTGATTTTATTTCAATAACTAGGATTGTTTACTTTAACATAAATCATTTTTTACTTGATAATTTAATTCGTTTACACGTTTATTGTTAATGCTTAATCTTAATGGATATTTTCTCTCCAAAGGATCCCTCATTGCCTTAATCCTTAATATAAATGTTCATCTGCCAAATAATGGCCAACTTACCATATAAACTTTAGCATCATTTTCGCTTTGTATGGTTTTCGCCTGGCAGCGAAAACACCGGATTTTCCCACACTTTTATAGTTTTCACGTTTGGGAGGGTTTTTTTGCTTCTGTTGTTGTTGCTTCCCTTACACCTAATGGCCACTTTTGTGGTGCATTGCATTATCACGTAGCATTTTTTATGTGCTATTAAGTGCAATATAAGCTTACGGCGCCTTAAAGTATGCTATAATCTCAACCGCAAACGCACAGGCACAGCCAGACGCACAGGCACACACATGGCGACCACTTTATGTTGCAGGTCCAGCACCAACTGAACCCCAAACCCCCCCGTCACCAGCCCCTCCCAGTCTGCCTGTCTGTCGGCCTGTCTGCGCCTGCAGCCAAACACCATAAAACATACAAAACAAAAGAGGGGCGGGAAAAAATAAAACACGATGGGAAAAATGAAATGAAAAATTAAATACAGGAATTGCTGACCCTACGCACTTGCTACGCTCTAGAACGATGCTTTTGGTGGTCCCTAGCAGATGGCATTCCAAATTCTTTGGCACATAAAATTTGAATTTTTTGGAAAATTTACATTTTCCTGCATAAGATTGAAACTGTGACACTTTTGTGTGGTCTGGCCATCTCTCTCCCCATCTCTATGTGTAGAACAATGCATGAAAATTCTTTGCCAGGAAACAGAAGCTATGCTCGGACCAGAATGTCCTTTTGTCCCAGTTGCATTTATGCATCCTCTTCCTCTTGCTCTCCCACCCTCTGCTCTCTCTCTCTTTCTATCTCTCTTTCCACTTCTCTGTTGCATTGACAATAAATTTTTTGTTTGTTTTCAATTTGATTACCTTGCATTGGGACTAGAATTCGATTTGCATATTAAATGAAATGTATTTTAATGTTTGCCAACAATAAAAACCTTTTTTTTTTTTTTTTTTTTTTAGAATAACAAATTGAATTAAATGCAATATTCAATTAAAATCTGTTAAGAACATAATAGACAATTGAGTGTTGCTAATCTTTGCATAAATTGAACAATTAATCATATTTAATTAAGCAATAAAAGTCTTCATCTAACCATTGAGTGAATTCGTATTTACGATATCGTATAATCTTCCATTTCCATCGGTTTTCTATATACAATATATTTCACACTCGTTTTGCGAACACCTTTCAATTCATTAGGAAGTTTATGTGACAGTTTATATGTGGGGACCACAAAGTTGGACTGGCCAAAAAAGTAAAATGCCAAAAATATGGCTTGCATCGAATCGAATAAAGTAAAACTTACGTTAAACTGGAGCACAGTGTGTCTGCCTTCTTAAGAAGAAATGGAGTCGAAAGTAAAATAAAGTCAATGTATGCCTTTTGTTTTACTTACTAATATATATAACTTGGCATTAAGCGAGTGCCAGAGCGAATGCGGGAACGGGAACGGGAATGAGAAGCCTGAACTTGAGAAGTCAAAAACTCCACAAGAGGACTTACGACTTACGCTGTTTGCCAGCAGGAGAGATACAGGAGAAGGAGGACGACGAGGTGGACACACAGTGCGTTGGCAACTTGTTTTGAGCGCAAACTTTGACGCTATGTCGGCATTTGCTCGTTGTTGCTTTGATAAAGTTTAACTAGCGCCAAACACAAACACTACACATACGCAATAAGGACACAGCAAGGGGCCAGGATGCGCATTCCCAGGATACAGACAGTAGCCGAGCATAGTGATGCCAACTAAGCGGATTTACGGCTAAACAAAAACGTTTGCAATAGATTCTCGTGAATAAGACATTAACATAAAAGAAAAGTACGTTCAAAAACATATTTAATCGAGTCATGGTAAATATAAAATCTCAAAGTACTTGTTAAATTAATAAAGTGGTGATTACTGTTTATTTATACGATAATAACTGAAATAGCTTGCGAATTAGTTGATTTTGTGATGTGTATATAGTAGTAAAAATTTAATTTATGCGAATTAATGCATATGAATTTATTGCTTGAAATTGAGTTAAATAAACCAAAAGATCTGATACGAGGAGTTCGCCGAATTATCTCGTAGACCATCATAAAATATTATCAAAAGCAAACAAAAAAAAAAATGCTAATTTATTTTAGGCACTTAATATTAAAACTGATGAATGAATAAATTAAAATAATTATTATAAACTGCTGAAATTGGGGTGGTAATGGTGATCGTGTTTACTTCAAGAACTCATTAGAACATCGAAATCTAGTACAAAATTTAATAGATTTATTTCAGCCTATCATAATCATTTCGATAAGCAATGTCGTCTGGTCGATTGTATTTATACCAAATTGTTAGAGCTATTTGATGCTATTCTTGTCGGTGTTTTAGATTATGGGTGATGGCAAAAATCATCAACTCAATTGTTGTGAGGTTGATGAGAGCCAATAGCAACAATTCCGTCTTACTATCCCAACTTCCGGGCATATTTATTCAGTTGCAGAGTCGCTATTTCGATATCACAGATTATCAAGTTTGTGAATTAATCGATATACACGATGGTCTGGTTACCTCCAACATTTATGGTCGTTAGCACTGTTCAGCAGAGCAAGTATATGTTGATCTTTATACCCAAGAGTACTTAGAAGTATTTCAATTTCTATCATGATTTAATACAAAACCTTTTTTACATTTCCTTCGAAATTTCTTTAATAATTAAGGGGGAAAAATCTTTAAAAAATCTGAAGTTTCTTATAAGGAAAATCTTCAAAAATGTAAAACCAATAAACTATCATTTTATCATGTGGTTTATCAATATATTCGTATTTCAGGATCATTCAATTTCTGTTGAATAAAGTTATTCAGTCAATTATTTGATCATTGTTTAGTCCTTTAAGCTCCTTATACTGGTTCAATTTATTATAGCTGAATGATTTTGGATTAACATCAGATAAAGATGATATAAAATTTGCCATCTCTGCCAACACTGATCAACAGGCAATGGACCAAGGAGGGCCGACCGAAATGCTATATGTAATGTCATGTGAAAAGTTGCTCCTTTTCCTATTTTGGACTTGAACTCGTTACTCGCAGAGTTTCTTTTCAGTTTGTGTATTTACTTGGAAGCCGTTAAGTTTCATTTCCGTTTCATTTCATTTCGCTTTATTACTTTGGTCAGTTTCGTTTTAAGTTGCTCTTGGCTGCTTTTTTTTTTTTTAGTCAGTGTTCGGTTTTGAGAGTTCTTTTCTCTACGACCATGTATATTTAGTCTTCTTTAGCTGCACTGGAGTTAATTGAAAGCTCAACCTTAACATGCAGACGCCACTTGTGAGCCGCCACGCCCACACTTGTAATACTCAATGTCAGTGCAATCAGCAAACACGCCCACTTTTGGTTTAAGCAGCAAAATATCCAAGTCATTGAGACAAACGTAGTCGTCATCGTCATCGTCGTCGTCGTAGTCAACGTCTTCTAATTGCCGTTGACTTCTTCATTTCGGGCCTCATTACTTAAGCACGCGCTCTGCTATGCGCTCTGCTCTTGCTAAACCGCATGCAAACCGTTTACAAGACGCTCACGAATAAGGTCATCATCTTCATCAGGCATTGGATCAGAGGGGTTTGGCTCAGGGTGTGAGCCACGACTACGACTACGACCATGTCTGGTTTTGTTTTCTTAGTTGGGGCGACGTCATTACCGCCAACAGAGTGGTTTTTCCCCCATCTTCTTTCTCCTATTTTTGCAGCAATTTGTCCAACTCCAAGACGAGAGACGTCATCATCATCATCGCTGTCGGCGCCCACAAACGAATTGAAAAAGTGCCTTCGTTTGGCTTTTATTTTTTTCTATTTACTGCTGCAATTGCATATGCAGCTCAGTGGGTGATAAAATTTAAAGAAAATTTTAACTGAAAACACAATATGTGATCTCGTAATCGTAAATAGTAAATATTCCATGTCTCACTTAATTATTCATACTTATCTGGAGCTCTAACTTTTTGTAGGAATTTAGTTTTGTGATATACAATTCAAAGTTTATTTTAAATTGAAGCTAACTAAATCAAAAACATTTAAGTTGAAGAAAAAACCCATAAATTCATTGGGTTACCCACATTTTACTTAAGAAGTGCATGAAGATATTTGTACTCTCTTCAGTCGTTGATCGTTTAAAGGATGCCCATTGGATCATTCACCATTTCTAGTGTCAAAATGGGGAAATTATACTAAGTAGTTTACAAATTTAATAGTCATTAGGACCTTTTCGAAGTAAATTTGAAACACGAAAATAACAACAGTCTTTTTTTTAAGCACCGAACCCAAATTACCCTTATAAACACATTTATAAAGTGGTTCAGTTTTCGTGTAAACTAGTGTTATAGTTTGAATAAATGATTCAAATTCAAATTTACCCTAAAAAGGCAAAACCATAATGCTTTCCAGTAACCAAAAATTTTCGAATTTTATACTTTGGAATCAGATCACGTTAAATGTCCTCGAAGTCATGCTCATTCTAAAGTAAAGATAAGTTCAATAAAAAAACATTCTAATTTTAGTTAGAAAATTATTAAATTAGTTTATTTAATTATTACTTTCGATTGCTTGTTTCTAAATGAATTTATACAACATTTTTTCTACCGTTATCTACTTATGTACAATATATTGACCTCAGAGTACCATATAAATAGCAATTTTAAACGTTTGCTGTCAAAACCACAATGAAGTGCTTTGACACACTTCTTCTCTTGCAATTTCCTATACCTCTCGAAAAGGCAGCTTGAACCAATTTGTTATGTTAATTGAAATTGAGCAAAAATGTTGTCATCCCACACTTACATATGTAGTTATAATTATTTGCCATAAACTTTTGCAACAGAAATTTAAATAAATAAATAAAACACCTAAGCTGAAGCAGGAAAGTGAATAAAACTATTTCCATGTAAAATTTTGGTCGAAAACTTAAGTTATAAAAATATATGTTTCCAAAAATACATCGTTATGATCTAGAAAACACTTTAGTTCCATTTCGTAAAAGACATAAAAATATCGATAGTTGGAAAAATGGAAAAACTGTGAATTTTTTTTTTTTATTTAATTTAATAAACTAAATTAACTAAGTAAATTCAAACACTAAAAAAAAGAGGTAAAAAATCAGATATTTTAATTTAATTTTTACTGTTAATCCTCCAATTTCATATTTCGTTCAGAAAATTTTGTGGATTCCGAAAGAGAGAATTTTTCATTCATGGTTTTTTTTCTTTTTACTTTAAATAGTTATTATAACAATTAATAATTTGCCAATTTTAGTGACCTTATTCAATGTTGTTCTAATTAGTTTCACGAGTTTAATTTAAAAAATTAAATCGCTATAATCTGTTTTCAATTTTGTTTAATATAATTTCAAAATTTCTAATATAAGAAATATAAGAAATTGAATTTACTTTTTTACGGATCTTGAAACATGCCTAATAAAAATGTATGTACATTTTTAAAGTCCCAAATTTTTGTGTAAACGAGGTAAGACTAAATGAATTTAGACCTTTTGCCAATTAATCTTATCCCTGAGCCAACGAAATTCCTTTTGGCAACGAGGTTAGCCCGTATGATTGCCCATAAATATTCGCAGGTCTTTTCGTAAATTGTCATTCTTGTCACTTTATTTCTCGAAATAATTTGTCCTCAACTCATATGACTGGCCACCTGCTTGCCACTCACGTAGTTGAACAGGTTGCCACATAGGTTGTGGCACACACACACACTACATGTTGATGCCACATATCATTCTAAAAGGTACTCGGTTTTTGTTGCCAAGTCACTGTTAGAACTTTATGCTGGGATTTGGCAGCTAATGAGAAAAACTGCAACAGACTCGACAGAGTCGAGGGTTTTCATCTCTAGGTATGCTTTTGTTTGGGGTTTGAGTTGGGGATTTTCTCGTACACTTTTACTTAATAGGAATGCTTATTGCATTTTATACTTTACTTTTGTTTTTTTTTTTTCTCACAGAGCGACAGAGATAGACAGATAGAGAGAGAGAGAGAGAGAGAGCAAACAAGGCCAAAGCCCCAGGCTCATTACGGGAATGACAAATCAGTTTTCTTGTCAACAAAGAACAAATGTTGTGGCCAAGTGTATGTATGTGTGTGTAAGTTGGTTAGAGTTTTCCAATTTTATAGAGCGGATTAATAAAGACTGAAATTCTAAGAGCGAAGAAAAATAGATAAAGTCACACGTGCTTGTCTTAAGTCCCATTCGTCATACACATTTTCTAGATGGTATTATACAATTTATTTCAGATGATTTTAACAAACAAAATAAAGTCTCACGATCTCCTTAGGTAGGTATATTTGAAAGACAAGTCGATCTAGGTAACAAAATCTCAATTCTTCTATCTTCTATATTTCACTTCCATTATTTCCTAAAGCCATTCTGAAAATGCAGTTTACATACATACATATATCACAAAAGATAATCTCAGTTATCAGCATCAGTTGTTTGGATTTCGCTCAAGACTTCTATATCTTTTAATTCCATAAAAATTATATAGGTCTCTGTAGTCATTTTTGTAATCTTCGAGGTTTTTTCTTGAAAAATCCTCAAGGATGGTTAATTTATTCTTCGATTAAAATCGTATTGCTAAAAACGTTTTGCTTCTCTCTTTTCATATTCTAAGTGTGCCCATATATAGACAACATGATCGTAGCCGGGCTGAGTGCCCATATATTACAAAGATTAGAGATACCATATGAGTGAGTGAAGCGGGCACATTGCCCATAGAGTGGACATTTACATTTTACAATTTTATTCAGATCGAAACGAATCAATAAAACTTTAAGCAATCAATGAAGGAAATTTATTATTTCTTTAAATGCTTCCATGATCAGACAAATTCTTTTTTCTCTGAGTGCTCTCAAGATCAGTTAAGTATCTTTCAAAACTGGTTGGTTTTGAACCATATCACTGCCGTATTTTATTTCCATAGTCTTAGTCTTAGTGTATTGATTAGCTAAATTTTTTAAAGGCAACTTAAACCATCTTCCCTTTCACATTTCTCACAAATAATTCGGACATTTATACAGTTTTTTTTTAATATTGGTATGAATAGAAACCATCGTAAGCTTCAAAATTTTGATAACAACATCTTAATACCACATATATTGATCATCATGTGATATCGACTAGAAGTGGAATCGAGTGGAAAAATCTTTGTACAGATCTATCAAATTAGTCAGATTGTGCTGTAACATTAGAAGCTCCATCTCAAATAATAACACGAATGTTTATGATATTTTATGTATTGTGATCTACAAAATAAATTTCAGATTATATTTTCTCACTGCAACCGATACTACATGCACACAGTTCAACTTATTGGATTAGAGAGAGATCAATTATTCCAGTGTGACCAAACTTCAACTTCTACGAAAAACTTAAACTAGTGTTCCACAATGATAATTTTGCATATTGAATAGAGGGGTATTCCAATAGATTGCTTCAGAGTTCCGGGTGTCCATGCCATTAGAGAATGAGTATCATGTAAATTTTCATGAACAGATTTAAGTCTAATTGCTTGACTTTGCTTTCCATTTCCATTTCATTTTCAGTTTCAGTTGGTTGTTTGGCCCTTAATTCAAGTTTCGCTTTTCACTCGCTTTACTTTGCCTTAGCTCAACTTGTTTTTCTTTATTTTGCTTTTTCTGCACAGCTTTTTTTATTCGCATTTGAAATGATTTTAATGACAGCAATTTGTGTTTCGAAATCGCGCAACATTAGCTTTCGGTTTGCCAGATATCTCCTTAGAAGGGAGAGCGGGTTGGGGTGGTGAGCGGTGGGCGGTGGGTGGCTGCTGGCTAGGCCCAAAATGAACGTGTTTATAACGCTTAACTTTCAAATTAAGGCCCAGTCGACAGGCAGCGAGGCAGGGAGAGGCACGCAGAGGCCAAGGCGGAAGTTTCGATTTGTCTGTGGCCAGCCCGAGGGGGCTTTGAAAATTGCGCCGCGTCTGACAGAAGGATATAAAAGAGAGACACCAGAGGCTCCTTCAAGCGACAGACAGAGAGACAGACAGACAGACCATTACGTCAGCAAAATGGTTTCTTTCGACATCATCATCGTCATCCTAAAAATGTGGGTTAGTTGGGCACTTTCGAGCCGTTTTAGTTGAACAAAATGTTGGTTGTATCGTGATTTCTCATGGCAGGCGGACTACAAAAATTATCACACTAAGATTTTGATTGATGAGATTTGCCAACGCTGATGGCCATAAACGAAACGCGAAACGAATCCCTTTTGCCGCTTTCCTTCGTCCTTTCATTTTTGGGTGAGATTTGCCGCAGGCTTTGATTAGTTTTTCTTTTGCTTCCCTGGTTTCCTTTGGGCATTTAAAGTTCATTGAGTATACTAAATGATTTTTCAACACTGAATGAGCAAATGAAAATGATTATGGCGGCATCTTCCATAGAGAAGATTTAATTCGCAAGATTAACGTTAGAAATCTACAGAGAGATAGAGAAAATATTGTGCAAAGCTTATGACTTTTAAATTGGAGTTTAAAATAACTTTTGCCTTCGATTAATCTTAAAAACCTTGACTATAGTTTTATTTCTAAAGATTCTGGGCATTTTTACATCGATATTCCATTGAAATCATTGAGAGAGAGAAGTCAAAGTCGATCGTTTTTAAAGTAGATTTTAGTCTGACTAATAAAATCAATTGAAGAGTAACCAATAGTCGTAAGCTGAACAAAAATTTAAAGATTACTCACAATTTAATCAGACCACTTAGACTCACTATTAAATATTAACTCTAGATAATACAATAAAATTATCAACTCTAATTTATTATACTATTTTATTAATATATTTTATTTATTATTAAATGTATAAAAGCGAGACACCAGATTCTCCTTTAAGCGACAGACAGACAGAATTATTGTTATTAATTATTATTAATTAATTATTATTATTATCAATTAAATTGTGAACTCTAATTTATTATTTTAAATATAAACTATTATAAAAATTTTCATTTGCAGTATATACATTTAATTGTAGTTTATGATTGGAATCTATTTATATTAAATATTCTTGCTGTGAGCCAAAATTGCTTTGTATCAACCAAGTTCATTTTCAAGGCCATGCTGCGATTTATTTGCTAATAGAGAGTAGTTTTTTTTTTATTGGTTTTAATATTCAGTTGTTTTTCTTTTGCAGACTAACATTAATTTTCGATTTATGTAGCTATTTTTTCAACTTACGAGTAAAACAAACAATGGGCCAATATTTTTTCACTCCACTTTTACTTTAAACTTGTTGAAAAAAATAAAAATAGTTCATAAAAGAAAATTTTAATTTTAAGCTGATTCCATTTTGTATTTGAACAAAACTATTAAGTATCCTTAAAATTGTTTTACTTAACTCAATGTTAAATACGTTTATAGTTCTTAAATGCCAAACAGTTTTATATACTTATATATTTCGTCTTTCCTGTTTTTATGATTATATAACCAAGGTGAATGCAACTTTATTTGAAAGGGAAATCACTTTTTTTGTTTGTTTATTCTAGTTGTTTTTGTTTGAACTCATAAGTACCTACATACCTATGTATGTAGGTGTGGGTGTGTGTTCCCTTCGTTTTGTCTGGTCATCATCATCATCATCGTCATCGTAATGGAGAGAACAGCAAAAGTCATCACTTGTTGCCCCACAGGCCACGCTAGGCCAGACCAGGCCAGCTCTCAACGGACAAGGTGGCAAAATAGCAAAAATGTTACCAAACGCCAGGAAAAAAAACAACAACCAAAACAACAACAACATTTGCCGAAAAAAAATGTGAGATTATGTTGTTCACGTGTTGCCTGTTGCCCATAACAAACCAGTTACAAGTGGTTTTTCTTTTTGGTCACTCTGCAAATATTTTCCCATATTAAATCACGACAACAAGAAAAAAATGTAAACAACACAAATGAAGCTCTAGTAAGTGTTATTAAGGGTTTTTTCTGTTGTTTTTGGCTTCTTCTGAAGGAAAAACAATTCGAAACGCATATTGCAAATGTGTTTTTTGTTGGATGATTGCAAAAGATTTTTATATGCGTTTGTTTTTTATGTCTACAAATTATATGATAAGTTGTTGTTCTTCATCATTTTTTTTTTTTTTTTTTGTGGCTTTAATAACAATTTATCATTTATTTGGTTGCCGATTTTGCAATGAAGAGGTGTGCGTTGCAGGTGTGTCCAGGTAAAGTGGAAATTCAAGTCTAAGCACATTTTTGTTAACTTAACGAACTATGTCTATAAATGCAAATTGCAAATTTCCAAATTACAAACACTAATAACTAAGATTCTTCTTTAACGAAACGACTTCGATAAATTTTGTAATTTAATGCCAAATGCTTTTTTGACACAAAATTTAAAGTTATAGATATTAAATTATCTATTCTATTCGTTCAATCATTTTTGCTTCAACAAAAAATATAGTTTTGTAAATTTTTAAAATGCAACAATCATCTGGGAGTGTGCTTGATAAGTGATTCTATTTATAGTCATACATAAAAAAATTCTTCGTTATTTTTAAAATTTAATGTTTTATTATATTTTTAAATACATAAAGTTCTTTTTAGTTATTAATATTTAATTAGTTATATTATATACCCCACGTTTGGAACGCGTTTCTTTGTATCCACAAAAAGTTTATAAAGGTAGAAAAAATAAAGTAAGTAAGTCGCCGGGCCGACTTGGATATACCATGCATCAGGGTAAAACAAATTTCCTTGAGTTTATAAAACTTATTTCATATACTAAATTTCTTTCGTATGCGCGATTTCTAACATATGCTATCTCGCTCACTCTTATGTGCGTGCACTTTAGCGCTCCACCGGCCAAATTCGCCCTTGCACCGCTTTGAGTGCAAAACGTTTTAATGCATAACTCGGCCATTTTTATTCCGATTTTTATCAAACTTGGTGGAATGATAGATATCCATAACATATATATTAAATTTTGATACGATAAATATTGCGGGAGAAAATCACTTTTTATTAAATTCCGGAGCGGAAGAGGGCGTGGCAAAAAAAATTTGGTGGAATGATAGATGTTCATAAGATCTATGAGTGTGCCAAATTAAATTACGATACGATAAATATTACGGGAGAAAATCACTTTTTATTAAATTCCGGAGGCGGAAGGGGGCGTGGCAAAAAAAAAACCTAAACTTGGTCTGCGCCAAGACTACACGAGTCTACATTCTAAATTTTGTAGCTTTATCATTTATAGTTGATGAGATCTCTGCACTCTTACGGACGGACAGACGGACGGACGGACGGACAGACGGACAGACGGACATGGCTCTATCAATTTCTCTTCTCATGCTGATCAAGAATATATATACTTTATAGGGTCGGAAAAGCTTCCTTCTCCCTGTTACATACATTTTGGCGACTTTAATATACCATTTCATCCTATGGATGCATGGTATAATAACAAAAAAAAAATTCCTATAATTAACTACATTTTAATTCCAATTTAATTTTGCTATATTTTCTTGATATTATAGTTTCTTAAGCTTATGACATTTTAATTTAGAGTTTAGACTAACTTTTCAACTATATTTATCATGGCTATTTTTATTTGTTATAAATAAAGTATAATAACATTGCGATAGTTGTGGGGAAAAATTTGTAAAAACCCACTCGATAATTAAGAAAATAAATGTTATTTTATAAAGAGAAATAAACTTTTTTTTGCATTGGTCTAGTGTATATATATAAGTCATTAAATAAAGCTATTAATGTCTTTTTTTCTTGAAGAGATTTTCATTGTTTGGCTTTTGTAACCTTTGACATTTTGTCGCTTAATTTTGCCCTATGCCAAAAAAGAAACGTTTCATTTTAACTTTTGCTTTTCATTTAGCTAATGTCACTAACTAACTAAGTGATTGTAAGTAAAGTAAATAGGTTTTATTTTTTTGGTTTTGTTTTAGAAAGTTTGCTGTGTTTAAGTCAAAGATCAGAGCAATTAGTGAGTGCCCATTAAATGGCAGTGTCATTAAGCTTTCTGTCCCTACCTCGGCTCGAACTTCTTTTGCTTTTGCTTCTCCCTTGGGTATTTTTAATATGACAAATCGCAATGGCTTCGGTGCAAAGCCTAGAAATTGTAAGCGGACTTACTTTTGCTGGCCAAAATATGCTAAAATAGAGACAGAGAGGGAGAGAGAGAGAGAGAGAGAGAGGTAGAAGGCAACGCCTACTACCTTAGAAGGTAATGAACACACCTTGCCTCAAAGCCTCTTTAGTATGCAAAAATTTCCAAGGTTGCTGCTTTAATTAATTCACACTCAGAAAGAGGAGCAGCAGCAACAGCAGCCAACAATTGTATAATTAGTGTTTCCCACTCACTATCTCCCTCCTTCCCTACCTCCCTCCCTCCCTCATCCCTCGATGGCATTCTCTTGGCCAACATCTCAAACGAATTTGTCAATTTGTGTGTTGGCGCAGTCTTGGCCCAAAGAAGTTCAATTACAATCAAAATATATATTCCACGCGCTGCAGAAAACAATAAATTTTGTAAAGCCTTTTGTAGGCGTCGAAATTGTGGAGGGGAAGAAGACCAAATGTATCTGAAAATATTTCATTGATGACTTTAAAGTGGAATCTTAAGCGAGAAGGCCCCCAAGAGCCGCATATGGCCAATCTCAGAGTTAATCAAACGCCCTCTTTCTAACCTGTCTGTTCTGATGGGTGTCATAGAAAGCACACACACACACACCGCAAGGTCAACAAAGTCGCAGTGCATTTAAGTGTCTTGTATGTTTGTGGCAGGTCAACATTAAAGCAGAGACCAAATAGGAGAGGAAGATGGTACAGAGAGATGTGCAACTTAGTAACCAGAAAGGCATGAGCCACATGGGCGTAGCTCAAGCATCATCCAATTGGGGCAACGAACTCCATGATCAACACTTTAATATCTCTAGAAAAAATGTATTTATTAAAAACTAATTTAGTAATTGCAAATTGTAATAAGCCTTTTTACCTACTATAGTATCTAGAGATCATTTTAGTTTACTGAACAAAAATGAAATGCACAAACAAAATATTAAATGTTAAGTAGAAATGTCTCTTTAGAGAATTTTTAATCTTAATAAAACTTTGAAAGAAATTATTTTATTTTTATTTTAAGACTATAAACTGATTTTATTTGAGTTTGTGTTGTAGTATATAGTGTATATATATATACTAAGTAGTAGTACATATAATATAATATATATATATACTAAGTATACTTTATTTAAAAGGATGTCTTGAGTATTTTTATACCCTTGCAGAGGGTATTATAAAATTGGTCAGATGTTTGTAACGCACAGAAGGGATCGTTTCCGACCCCATAAAGTATATATATTCTTGATCAGCAAGAGAAGACGAGTTGATATAGCCATGTCCGTCTGTCCGTCTGTCTGTCTGGTGCTGCGCGATCTAGTCCCACAGTTTTAGAGCTATCGCATTCAAAGTTCGTATATAAGCTTTTCTATACAGCCACATACACATCTGCGATTTTGAATAAGATCGGACAACTATATCATATAGCTGCCATACAAATACAATCGTTAAATGCGAATAACTTCTCTATTTTTTGAACAATCTTATCCAAACTGATTATGTACATAAATAAAAAGGGATTACGTCATATGCGTGAATTTCAAAACAATCGGATAAACATAACGCCTGATTTCGACGATATAAAATTTGCCTATATAGCGTGCACTGCTTATGGCAGCAGCAGTATGCAGCAGTACTGCTGCCATAAGCAGTGCACGCATAAGCAGTGAATCACATATATGTGTCAAAATTGCGATTGTGTGTGTGTGAATATGAATATCAATCGCTACATTGTCTACTATTTGGCGATTGGCTGCCCCCGGCCAATGTATTTAAAATATTTCTTTATTGGATTAAGAAATAAAAAATTTTTTTGAAAATAAAATGTAATGGTCAAAAGCTGCAAGGGTATACAAACTTTGGCATAGCCAAAGTTAGCTTCTTTGATATTTAGATAAGATTTAATCTTAGCTTTTTTCAAAAGAAAGTTGGCATCTGGGTTGTATCTTTAGTATTTATCGATATCATCTGAAACCTCAGTGATTTCGATAAATCTTAATTATTATTAAGGGGTATCAATGCGTTAAAATTGTTAAGATTGTTTTACATATTGGGGTTATTGCATATACTAAAGTTATAATATGTGTCTTACTACACTTGAAACACAATTAATTGAAAAAGAAGAAAAGGAAAAGACTATTAGATTTTCATAGAAGATCAGATAGCCATCATAATTCAGAAACATTTGTGTTTACTATGTAATAAACCTAAGATCACAATTCTAGACATTAGAAAATTTTATCTTAAATTTGTTTATTTATATATATTAAAATATTATTTTAATTAGCTACTAAAAGATTTTGCAAAATACAAGAAAAACTAAAAATTTCCCCCTCCTTGTTTGATTTGTAGAAAGTTCCCAATATAAATTATATATTTTGCATAAGACAAAATTTGTTAAAAATTGCAATCGATATGCGACATGCATGTGGGATCTGCATAAACTGCATATGAATATGAGATAGCCCACTGTACAAGGACGTTCGAAAGAAGAGGAATCGAACATCGAATCATATCTTTTATTTTTCTTCAATTGTTTATTTACAGATGTATATATGTATGTACTTAAAGAAACAAAAGCGCTTATATTAATATATATAATGGACACTGTCTCTAATCGAGCTCTCTAGACCTGTTTAATTATTAATTTCATTTTGTGAATTTTCTAAATTTCACTTACTAATAATAAGTTATAACAATAACAATTTTTATCTTTATTAATCAAGACCTTTTGTTAATCTATTGGAACTTTCAAATACTTTGTATTAAGCTTTATAATAAAACTGCAAATAAAATTCACCATTGGTATTTCTTTACACTCAAATTCAAAATTTATGCTCAAGGTAAAATATATTGAAAAACTCTAAAGAAAATGCAATAGAAATGAGAATTTGTAACTCTTTCTACCGTTTGCTGATGTTAGGCATAACCTGAGCGAGTAACTAATATTTTGGTTGGGAACTTTAACTTATGTTACACCCCTGACTTAACATAAACCTTCTTACATCAACTAGGAATACCGCAGAGTAATGATGAATGCATGTTCGTAGGCAACCGAATGGAGATGAATTTGGGACTTGACTAAATTTACTTTGCATTTAAACGAAAATGAACCTACTTAGATTTGGCATTCTAGTTGAAATATTTTGTCAAACTTGTTTATAACAAATGGGTCAAATGCTGAATTGATTGCCAGCCAGTTTGCCAGACTATATCCGGTTTATCTTCCGAATATACCCTCTGCCTTTTTTTGGTTCGTTGTTTATTTTGCGGTTGCCGGGACCTGTATCAGATCAGATCTGGTTTGGTTGTCAGAAGTCAGCACTGGTTCTCTGTCAACAGCAAACTGTTATGAATAGATGTTGGTCTGGCCCATTCGCTGTTGACGGCTGGCAATGTCACCAATTAGATTTCGGACAGGAACCAGGGACTTGATCGAATTTCTATACCCGTTCAAATGTGAGTTTGCATCAAATGTTTACAATATTTAATGAACTTTTGAATGCATTTTGAATTTACATGTTATTGGGTGGCGATGTGTTTGCCAGCCCTGGCTGTACGGAGTGCTTGTTTAGCTAACTGCATATTTTTGGGCCAACAACTGTGTGGCATCTGCAGCTGTGACTAACTGTAACAGTTACAGACTCGCGTTATTGCACATACGCCGTGTTGTCTGCCAACCAGACGACATGCCGCTGCCTCCACACTCACACACACACACACACACACTAAAATGGAGATTGCACAGGGCACACACACAAGCACACACACACACATGACATATATGGCAACGTGTTGCATGCAAATGAATTTCGTGTTCCACGTTTGGTTGCTTGTCGGATTTTGCTGTTGCCTTTGTCGTCCTTGTGATTTATATGGGCTTTAGCCAGGTTTGTTTCTGCGATTTCAATTGTCGCCTCTTAATTCCAATTTTCAATTAGAATTCGCTTGCAATGTGTAAAACAAGAGACGAAAAATACATCTCTCGATTGAGTTAATGGCCGCAAAAAGCAATGCTTTAAAAAGGTCAAATAGTTGCGACTATTTTTAGATATATGCAAATGCCATCAATTCATTTGAAGTTCTCAAGTTCATGCAATTCATACTTTAGCAATATAATGCAGATAATATAAATAAAAATAATAATATAATAAAAAATAAAAATATATTAATAAATATATTTGCTGAAATGTCTAATAGATATTATCTATTCTTGAGCATGAAGTGAGGTAACCCGAAGAAGGATTTTTATACCATACATAAATAAGATTTAATAGTAATTTTTGTTAAAATTTCAAATTTCCGTTAAAGTTTACCTCAACTTTTCAAAATTTTCTTAATTTAACGATAATTTTTACGACAAATTTAAATTGTCGAAATTCAGAAAAATCTAAAATCAATTTAAATATATAGAAATCTTTGGGAATGTATAGAAATCTATAGAAATATTCGGTAATATACATTGACATCTGATCAGGCTGAATCCGACGGATGTTCTGCATACCAAAAAAAAAAGTTTCATTCCAATTGCTCAAAAACGGAGAGACTTGTTTGCATAGAAACAGACAGACATTAGCCACTACAAGGATATAAAAGGACAAAAGTCATAAAGAGGTTTAAAACTGAATCCCAACAAGAAGTGTACTGTGGACTCTTGGGGATCATTTGGCAGACCTGTTTCCAATTTAATTCAAATATTTGAAACGAAAAGAGAGAGCGATTTGAAACAGAAATTGTTGGGCACTAGGGACCTAAAATATTTCAAGTATTTCATTCATTTGGCAGAAATTTGATATTTTTTGGTTTGCTGCATTTTAATTAATCATAGCAATTTAGTTTTTTGCTGGTTAAATTTGGACATTTAATGGCTCCACAGAGAGCCAAAGAGAAAGAATGAGAAAGCGGAGAAGAGCAAAGCGAGAGAGATAGATGGGAGTAAGAGAGACATGCATATTTAAAACATTAAGTATGTAGTATATATACTTGAAATTTAATTAAAAATTTAAATGCAGCATGTTGAATAAACTTGGGAAGCTGAAAAATATACATATATCTATGTATATGTATATATCATATATATGACCACATGCAACTCACACACAGAGTGACGAACAAATTTAAATAAAACATATAAAAAAAAGGAACCAAAAAACAAGCTCACCAACAACAACAACAACAGTAGAAACAAACAGCAGCAGCTATGTGCACTTTATGACCCATCCATCCCCACCAACCAGGATCCCATTCCCACCAACCATACCCCATACGACATACACTCGTAGACTCTTTTACGCCAGCTTTCTTCTCCGTATATGACCATCAAAATGCGCTCCCGAGCGCGCACAGCGCCAATTACACGAGTCATAAAAATAAAGCGCAAATAAATACACTTAAAGCAACGCGGGGGCAGTCGATGGGAGAGAAAAAGGCTCGGCATATAGTTTGCTGGTAAACACAAACAAACAACAACAAAAACCTCTGCGAATAGGTCAGGAAATAAACAAATTCATACGCACGCACAGTGTGTCTCGATTCCAAATTTATTTCTCTGAAGAGGGGGTCCAGTTTTAAGAGCTTGGACAGGTAGAACTCCCTATATTTCATAGGAATATCAATTTATAGAATTACCGAATCCCATTCTAGACTCAGCTTCTATAGAACCATTCTCCATTGTTAGAAAATCAAGCTATGGAATCTATACTTTTATGGAATTATCATCCAGAAAAAGAAAGAGCCACAGGGTCAGTAAATAATAAACATATTGTTTTTTAAACTAAAAAAAAAACATTCACTTCAAGTTTCATGAGGTTTTTTTTTGCGTTTTTTAATAGAAACTCGGTCATAAATAACTTCAAGTTTCATGTGGTTTTTTTTAGCGTTTTTTAATAGAAACTTGGTCAAAGAAAATGTAGAAAAGAAGCATTAGGAAACTACTTTCAAAATTGGCCAACACAGACTTTTCTCAAGATAAGAAGAAATTGTATTTCCAAGTCTCGCTTAGTTAATAAATATCAATTTAAAAAAATTACTGTTTTTCAACTAAACATGTTTATAAATATAATAATTGTAAGCTCAAAGACTGAACAATAGCGCTCTTATATTTTTTTCTTTTTAATATTTATTATTTAGTACGTTTATAAATATGATCATTATTACTCTTTTGTTTTTTTATCTTTAATAATTATTATTTAGTATAATAGCCAACTATGAAAAATAAAAATAATAATAAATATGATAATTAATTCACTTTTTCTATATTTGACAAATTACTAATTTTTTATAATTATGGTATTAAAAGTCCTTTAATAAATAAGAAAGTAAAAGCTTTTCTTTTTGCCAAACAGCAAAAAGAATAGTTGGGTAAGATGTCATCGTTAAATCGATAATTTTTGAATATTCATTGTTTGTTACATATTGGCTTGTAACAAACAATGAATATTCAAAAATTATCGATTTAAAAATTATCCCAAAAAAAAATTATCCCATTTTAATTACATTACCATATTCTAGAACTTTTCAAATAGCCCAATTAGAGCTTTTCTCTCTTATAATGTGAACTCAATAAACACTTCTCTTTGAAACTTGATCGACCTATTAATCTTTACTGGACTCTAAATTTAATTAGTCTTTGCAGTTTTCGACCATTTGAATTTGGAAAGATCGTACAAGAATTTTATATTAAATTCGTAAGTATTCGGGTTTTGTTTCCTTTTAGATGGTCGTTTTTATTTTACATACACAAAGGTTGTTTTTCGACAAAACCATTAAGAGAATTTTATTTTCGTGTTTCCATCACTTTTCAAATCGATAATAAACTCGCTTATCTTCTAAATCGAATGCAGAATTTGTAGAAAATCTGCAAAATCGATTATCAAAATATTTTAATAACAAAATAAATATACAACCTACCATTCCCTACTTTGAATAAAATAATAATACTAAATTAAGCCGCATTTACACATTGTGATTGGTTAGGACTAACAGGTCTATGGGATTGGTTTTTGTGGGAGTAATCGAAACCAATGCATTGAACTGATTGCTTCTAATATTTTGAGCCATTTAATTTGCTGAAACTTCATGAAATCGGAGTTCAACCACATGGCATGGTTTTGTGCTCTCGAATCCAGTTGAGACTGTGTTTGAACCACTGTTTACATTTGGTATACCGCTTGGCAGCTTGGCGCTGGCATAAATCAAGCCATTTAAATGGACATTTCTCGCAATGAAAAGCGACGAGCACAGGGGGGTAGAAGGGGATTGGCCGGGTCCAAGTTCGGTTTGTTGGTCGGTTGGTCGACTGGATGGGCTAGTGCGTGGAGTAATTACAATTACACCTGTCCCACATTTGTGGGCGGCGCGTGCCATTGCAGTAAATTATAATTAAACAGCCTCAGTCAAAAGTTGACTTTTATTAAATTTTATTTATAATGCTTAAAATGCCATTACCACAAGGCAGAAGACGGCAACTGTCCGCACAGCACTGAGCTAATTGTACAATGGGGAAAAAGATTGCCGAATGGAATGGAGTCGGAGTGGGAGCCCAAACCCATCATCACCATTATCGTTAGAGAACGCATTAGGGATGGCCCATTGAGAGAGGACAAACGAAATAAATAGATTTGCCTTTGGCAAAAAAAAAACCCAAACAAACAAACAACTGTAACTGAAAGAAAAAAAGTAATATTCTATGCTTTGATTTGTTAGCAATTTATATTGTCATCGTCATCGTTTTGATTAGATTTCACATCGTGTAAAAAAAAGGGCACATCCGAAATGGCAGCCATCGCCCGACACAGATGTAAGAGTGAAGTGACTGACTGACGTTTATCACGGCATCGTGGCATCGCGGCTGTGGCTGTGGCACGATTTGTCAGAGACGACCACACAGGGAAACACCATTAAATTGTACGAGTACGATGTTGCAGCCACCAAAAAGCGAACCCGAAATTGACTTTTTATGTGACTACGTGGAAATGCGACAAAAACAAGAGAGAGACCTCTCCACCCACTGAAATGTCACCGAGTGACTAAGTAAGAATCTAAGTAAATAAGTATATGATGCTTGTCGTTAAATGCTTAACGAATTCCATGCGTTTTTTTCTCGTTTGCTTGTTTTGTAATAAATAATTCATTATTATACTCTTGGGAATTGCATTGTATTCTGCCAGAAAGAATAACCAAGGAATCTGGTCTATAAGTAATGCTCAGCTAGGAGAATTTGCTTTTAACCCGAAGTTGAGAAAAAAGAGTTTATTTCTCACACAATTGATAAAACAAACTTGTTGTCTTACACAAATAAACATAAATAAATCAAACCAGAAATTTATTAGCACTGCTTTTTCCTATTTTAGAGTATAGAAGATTATCTTAACATTTTATTTTATCTAATTTTCATTTCAAACAGAAATACAGTTAAGGGTTTGGTCCTTTCGATCAAGTAATGCCCACACAGCACCAAATTTTACAAATTATTTGAGTTCAAAAATAACTTTATTGAAAACTTTAGAGGCAAAGATAATACTAACAAAAGCCCAGAAAAATTATATGGCTGTACTTTGATCAGAAATGGATCCATGGTTTATATCTGATAATGCGTCAATAGAAATCATTTTTATTTCGAACATCAATTTTTATACATTGAAATTCATATGATGTTTAACCATTTAAAAAAAACGCCAAATATTTATCAACGATAAAAAATATGAAATCTTTATCACATTCAAAATTTTCAGCGGTTTTTTTCAGGAAATTTTGTGTAAAACATTCTCTAAAGAAAATAGTATTTATAGAAATATGAATTTAGTTTCACGTCTATAACATTTAATAGGGTTGGAAACTAAAGACTTAGTTGAAAGAAGGGAAATGTCAAACATTAATTTAAACATTCGTTATTTAGTAAATAAAGTTGGCAATCGTTTGTTTTTATGTTTGTTAATAGCGTTACTTTTGGAGCACAATAAAGTTTTTCCACAACTTGCTGAATTCTTTAGTATGATTTCTGTTTTTATTTTCTTTTTTCTATGTTTGCCAAAATGTGAAAAGCGCTTAACAATATAAGAAATGCCTTCCGGGGCATTTTCGCTCATAGAATTTGCTCAACTGACTTCAACTGATTTTTCAGCTGTGACTCTGCCATTCAGACCGCCGGCAGTCAAGCTAAATGTTTCGGAAATGGCAACGCAGCGGATGCCGGATGCATTTTGTGTGACGTCCTCACACACACCCACACACTCACACACACACACTCAAATCTATACACAAATTCCATATATACAAATACAACACATTACACATACGCACCGTGGTACCCAGCTGGCAGCTGAGTTCGCTGGCAACTCGCGCTCGTCTCATCAACGGCAATTGCAATTTGGCTGCCAGGAAGATAGTCTAGAAGGGAGTGAGGGGGTGGGAGTAAAGTAGAGTATACAGTTCACTGCACCTTGCATTGCCTTTGGCTTGTGTCTTTATATACCCCAAAAACAAATGGGTATCTTTATTTTGCTATTAGAAGTGAAACGTTTTAAAATATAACATTTGAAAAGGTAATTGCTTAATTTAACCACTTCGAGATTTTAGTGTTGGATAATGCTTAAAGCGGGAAAAAGGCTAGGTTTCAAATTGCTTCAAGTTAAAAAGAAAACCCAAATTTTTAAAAATTTGGACTAACATATTTTATTAAAAAGACCTCGGTTAATTTTAAGGATTAATTCTGCGTTTTCTGAACACCGTTAACAAAGTCTTACAAAGTCGGCGAATATTCCGCTGTTCTGGCATTTACATTTACAACATTAATTTTAAATTTGACAACACTCTTTCGGCGTTAAAAAGCTAGATTGAGCTGTTAGTCTCTTTTTCCCGCTAAAAATTTACACTTTTATTTTTTAATTGTGCAAAAACTATAACCAATTGCAATTGACACCAAATTCGTTGCAATTAATGCAGATTTCGGCGCGAGGTGGTCAAAGTAAACAATTACCAAACTAACGAAGTAATTTTTGTATCTCCAATTTATGATAGAAGAAAAGGTTCTTAATGTAAACTAAAAGTTTTAAGATTTACCCCACTGTTTCCAGCCATTTTCCATCTACATTGCAGAAACTCTTAGACTAGAAAGAAACATTTTTCCCAGTGTCCTTAGAGTATACAAACTTCGTGTTACCGCAAACTTATCTTTGCCATTTGGTTCTTGATTCCTTTTTCGATTTTTTTTTTTTTTGGTCACAACTGTTTCAGTCAGAGATCTAACGATGTCAATGATTTTCTTTCCGATTTTGGATTGTATGAAAACAAGAAGAAATATATGTGTACACACTTATGTACTTTAGTTTTGGTGTTGCACTTTAATTCGATTTCAATTTTTTTCTCGTTGAACGATTTTTACTATTTGCCAATAGTCATTTAAAATGTTCTCTTTATTTCATTTCGTTTCGTTTTGTTTGCATTTGGTTGTAAAAATTGATGTCCGATTTTTACGTTTTAAACAAAAAAAAAAATACAAAAAGAAGAAGAAAAACATGAGGAGAATAAAAATTCGAAACTAATAAAAGAGCTCTACGGAAAACTGCTCCTTAATTCAATTTGTGTGTGTGTGTGTGCGGCTGCATTTTTCTTGTTGCCAGAGAGAGCGAGAAAACTGTCAGAAATGCAGGACTGAAATAAATAAATGCCAACATATATTTTGCCGCAAGATGTCATCGGAGTGTACAAAAACTCTCTAGGCAGGAAGGAAATTATAAGAGCAAAAAATATATAAAAATGGAAAGGAAAAAAGAAAGAAAGAAAAACGTGGCGAAGATATATAGTACAAGTTACATAAAATATCTGGCTGAGTGCTCTACTGCCTCATCCCCCCCTTTTATTTCCTCTCTACTTTTTTTTGCCATGAGTGTGCAAATTCCTTTTCGGCTTTTGTCTAGCTAACTTGGAATCGCACATTTTATAATGTGCATATTTTATGACATGTTTATGTGTTTCCTCAAAAGACGACAAACGAAAATGGGATGACTGACACACAAAACTAAAAAATGCTGCAAATAATGCAACAAGTCAGGTATTCCTAATACACTTTCCTGCTTAAACCTATAGAGTGGAGACAGATTCACACTATCATTCACGATCAATCCACAAATTTGTACTTTTCTACCTCATGGAAATAAATATATGTGCACGACAATTTTTGGAAAAAAAATATATTTCAAATGAAAGAAAATTTTTAGACGCCTCCAATTGACTTTCATTTTTACAGTACAAGACGGCAGTAAAAAGACACGAAAAAAAGTTTAAATTCGTAACGAATAATATTTGTGGTACTATGGATTGCAAAATTAATTAAAAAAAAAATTTCCCATTGTTTAATATTAAAATTTCTACTCTACGAAAAAGTCAATAATTCTATAAAGCTTTTTACATAGAAATATTCAGTCAAACAGACTTACTCAACTTAAAATTAAGTAGCAATGGAGTTTGAGTTTATTTTATTAAAGCATTATGATCTAACATAAACATTATTTTCCTAATATAAATAAAATACAAAGCAAAGTGTAGATATAAAGTAAATAGAGTGATTTCATTTCGAAAGAATAAAAATGTTTCATAAAAATTTCACATGAAGTGCAGTTACAATTGCATAAAATTTGTTTAACTTTCAATTAATTCGACCTTTTTGTATGTTTCATGCTCTAGTTCATTTATTAGGAGCAAAAAAAAACTGAGCAAGCGCTAAAACCAGTTGGGGATTACAACTAGATAAAGCCTGAAAGCCTGCTCATTCGAAAGTTTGCTGTATATAATTTGGATAACTTGTAATTAGCAAAATATAATATGAAAATCAATTATGTTTATGTTTAAATGATCGTTTGAAATTTTTAGTGGAATATGCAAACAATTCGAAACAGAATCAAAGTTGAGATGATTCCGTGTTGCCTACTTTTGGGCACACATCTCGAATAACAATTGCATATCCACTCGTATTATTTCATATTTCTGTCATTGAATATTCTTCCCAACTTTCCACACCATATAGAAGCAGCAGAACAGACTGACAGAAAACCCCAGAAAGAGAAGAAAGGCAAACTTCAATGCTCTTGCACAACTGTCAAAAGAAATTTACATATTTTATTAGTCTGGCTGATGACAAATTTACTTGGCTTCAGGTTTAGGTTTTTTTCCTTACGTTTTTTTTTGCTTTTCATGCTTTTCCTCGAGTCATTTGCGGACGGAAAGCAGATTTTATTAACTAATCTGTCATTTGGTCTGAGGAGCAGCAGCAGCAGCCGCAGGAGCAGGAGCAGCTTTCAAATCTCTCTCAGAACTGTGACGCCTGAACCCAACGCAAAGTGCAATTTCCGCAGGAAATGTGACACCAAACCAGCATAAAAAGCAGGAGGCAGCAAAATGGTGGATGTGGATGGAGAGATGGGGCCAGGAGCAAGGATTTTGTAATCTAATTTTAATGATTTCGCTGTTGAATGCATTTTCAGGACGAGGCCAAGTGGCTTGGAATTCGATTTGCTCAAAACCAACAACAAAATCAAGCACTAACCCAATTTGCTTGGACAATTTCAACCAAAAAAAAAACACGATTTTATATTCAATTAAAAAAATTCGTTCTATTTTGCGCTCTTTTCCTTTTTCTTTTAATTTTCATTATTATTATTATTATTATATTTACGTCTGGATGTGACAAAACGCCACTTTGGAAACTTGGTAATGACGTCAGCAGACTGCTCGGTGTGTGTGTGTGTGTGTGTATGTGTGTGTGTTTTTTCTACATCCTCTGCAAGTTTTCTCTCAAAGCAAATTAGCAAAAGCGAAAGGTTCTTGGCAAGGGGGCGTGACATGGGCGTCAACAAAAGTGCCATTCAAGTTGGCATCTGTGTTAAAAGTTAAAAATTAAGCGAACAGTTGTGAACCATCAGACGAGTAGGGCACGGGCGACGCATGGGACTGCAGGGGGAGGGAGGGGACGGGAGTGTCAAAAGAAACTGAAAGCTGATTAATGATTAAGCAGAGAAGGCTGAAGGCGGATTGGATTGGGTTAGAGGATATTAGGTGGGTGTGTGTGTGTGTGTGTGTGTGTGTGACGAAGTCTCTGCTCTTGGCCTAATTAAAGTAATTAAATATGTGAAACTCACGGCAATGTTTTAAAAGTTACTGCCAGATGCTGGTATAGGAGATTTGTTTGTGTTTCTCGGCTATCCAATACCTCCCTCCCTCCCGCCATTTCTCCATTCATTTTGAGTGACATTCAAAGGGCGTAAGTGGGGAGAGATGAGGGCCTTGGGATTTCGTTGCTTCAAGTAACCTGAAAGGGAAATCATAATTTAATGCTAATTTCTTTAAACAAAACTAAGGGTAGACTTTCAAATGGTCAATTCCATCTATTAAATTATAATTTGAAACAAATATATTTAATATTTAATAATCTCCTAAATTTTATAGATTTCCATATCAAATATCCTAAAGTTAACCATAAAGAGTTATCGCCTCGATTTTTGCAAATATCGATAACTGTTCTCAACGCCTAATTCCTAAAAGAAACTAAGTAAATAAATATAAACTCCCCGAAAATCATGTTCTAGGACCAATCTTTCATTTATGCTATAAAATTTTATATCTGCTCTTCCTTTTAACCTATAAACAAAAATTATCGGCTCAAATAGAGGTGGCAAGTTATCGATAAAATTCTCATCGATGGGGGAAAATTAAAAACCATCAATACTATCGATGGTTTTGCCATCTCTATGGTCTAGGCTTGGTTCCCAGCATTTTGTTCCATTTGTGTAAATTATTTTACGCATGGATTTTTGTGCAATTTGAAAAGCGAATGGTCCATGACAACTGCTGCAATTGCTCTTCATTTATTTCCATGCATGGTCATCAATAAAATTTCATACTTTAAATGGCCAAAAAACTTTCCGATGCATACAAATTGCATCTAAATTTTGCCGACTTGTTTGTTTAACAAAATTTTACCAATTTATGTTGCCATACAACATGCCTAATTATCTATTGCAGATACATATATGTATGTATGTATGTGTATATGGGGGAACTATGTAAAATTTTACGCACATGCATGTGAAAATTATATGCACATTTCTTGTAAAGCGGTGGCAACCCTGCCTAAATGTTGCTCCTGCATTCTGGCTAAACGCAGCTGCCTGCTGTTGCCTGCATTTGGCACTAATGAGTTTTACCATATTCGGGGCGTTAGCTATTTGTGTTTTCTGTTTGGTTCGGTTCGGTTGGGTTCAGTTCAGTGTGCGCCGCCTCAACACGCCCCATCAAAACCAATTTCAACTGCGAAAATTCCACAATTTTTGCTTTCCGTTTTGTTTTGTATCTAATTACAAAATATCGCGCTCACACAACTGCAACAGCAGCAGCAGCAGCCCACAGACGATGGCAAAACGGCAATTGATGTTGATTTGGATGGGCCACGAATCCGCATAGTTTTGCAGTGACGTGAGGCTGGATGGTACATGGAGGGGATGGAGCCGGGGGGCGGGATAGGTAGTTGACGATGTTTTTGGTGTTTGCTGCAAGCAAACGAGCCAAACACTCGCAATTGTTTGCCATTGTTTGGTTGCAATTTTTTTTATTGCCATTTTGTGTTGCTGGGCTCGTTGTTTTTTTTTTTTTTTAGCCTTCGTATTATGCGCTTGATTTGATTTATATGTACGTTCGGCTGAAAAATCTAAATGGAAGGCTTAAATTTGGTTTGTCGAAGATTGCTTCAAATGTGACACTTTATTTTGTTAGAATAGATGAAAAATTGGTTATAGGTAGGTTTTTTTCGGACGGGAAAAGTTGTGTGAACTATTCAAAGGGGTTTGCAAAAATATTGTACAACTTTTAGAATCAGTTTAGTTTGAGTTCTTCTAATATATTTCTAATATTGTTGCTTTTTAACTAAGTCGTCGAGTGCCTTTTGTCGATAACAGTTTCAACTTCTAATCTTATCGAATATGTAAAATCCTCCGTGTACAATCTTACAAAGCTACATATGAAAATCGGCATTAGCATGCGTTGCCACACTTTTCAGATGCTGTTGTGCGCATTTTATCGATAACCCAATCAACTTTTTCGATGTATCGTATCGATAAATACAATTGAGTTTTTTTATCCTTTGTGTTAGATCAGTCTAGCTAAACGGAACTAGATCTTAACGACAATTCTCTAAAAGTTATTCATCTTATCGATTATATGGCGATCTGACCGTATCTGGAGATGCCACACTGAAAAGGATGCAATTATAATAAAGGGCAACTGTTTCTGTATTGGGTCTTATGAATTTCTTCGATATACTACTTAAAATACATATAAGCATAATCTATCCATAAAAAAAGTTATCGAATAACTTTATAGCTGACACTGATTAGCACAAATGAAATGACATTTTAAGCATTTATATAATACTATTTACATCAAAATAAAACTGTAAATGTAAATGGAATCAAGTCAAAATTATTAACAAAACGCGTCCTTGTGTAATTTTTAGATCATATAGAAATTTCAAATATTTACCTGAAAAGTTGAGAGCAAAGTGACCAAATATGAGGTGCATAAATTAATAATGAGACTTATTTGCTTACTTTCATCCATGGTCACATTTTCAGTCTTGGTTAATTAAATCAAGAATGACTTCCTAGTGTTTGAAATTCTTGATATAAAGTTTCCATTAGATTTTCTACCACTTTTGCTTTACTTTATTGGCCATTTGATAAATGGTTGCCCTTCAAACATTTTCTTATTTAAGTGAATTTCTTCTCAATACCTCAATTTCTTTCTAAAATTTTTCAAATGGTGGGAGAGAAAAAACACACAACAACAAAATCAAACTCTAAATAAACTTCAATTTCGATTTGCTGCTTTGTGACGCCATTCACTCGATCAAATTCACGAAATGCAATTGGAGGGAAAGCAAGACACGGGCCAGACCAGGCCAATTGAATAGCCAACGTGGAGCATTCACGTTTACTTCCACTTCAGTGTAGTCCTTGTATCAGTCAGGGGCAACATTTCATCTATTTATAAAAAGTCTATCTGTGTGTTTCACTCTTGAAACCCTCACCTCATCTGGCATTGCCGTCATTGCCATTCCACTCTCTTTCCACATGGCAGCACACACACACACACACAAACACACAGCAAAACACACAACAGACATAGAAATGCAACAAAAAGATTTTTTTTCTAATAAAGATATTGAACACAGGACGCGGCAATATTTCTAATGGACCAGACCAGGCACAGAGCAATGCAAGGAGCAAAGAGCACGAACTAACGCCAGCAAGAGTAGAAGAAATCTTTCAATTGGAAAATGTTCAAAGGATATGGAGGTGTCAACTGATGATGATGATGATGATGGTGATAATGTTATTCCAGTAAGTATCGTACATACCAACAACAACAACAAAAAAGCAACTAAAAATGGTCCAGCTTAATATTAAGTCAAAGTAACTATGGCAACACCCAAGCACCCATCAGAAAATTGTACTTTGGTAGCAGATTGTGACATTAAATACACATTTCATTTAGCAACTGATCAAAAAACAGTCTTTCTTAGTGATTTCTGTTGGAGATGTTTCCCTTAAGAGCGGTCAACACTACAAATCCATTTTTAAGTGTTCATTTCCATCAAAAGGTTCTTAGACAAGCTTTCTAAATATATTCGGAAAAAATAAGAATTTTTCTTTGAGAGAAAAATGGACTTCAAGTTTATTATCGCACCTTCATTCAATTTCCATTTTATATAAATCAAAAATGAAGATTAGTCGATTTCTACTTTATAATTTTCGCTGCATACTTTATGGAGCGATTGAAACAATTTATTATTATCGCATTAACTACAAATTTAATGCTCGAGGACCGAAATTTTGCAGGCTCATTAGTAAGACTAAAATAGTATTTCAATTAGATTACGATCTAGAGAAAACTACAGAATTTTTACCATTTTGCATACTTTTAGGCTTCATTCTTACTTGTTTAGAAACTTTTTTAAAATTTCAATTATTTTCAGTATTTATAAAATGATAATAAATAATCTAAAATCCTATTAAATACACATTTCATTTAACAGCTGATCAGAAAACAGTCATTCTTTGTGATTTCTGTTGGAGATGTTTTCCTTAAGAGCGGTCCACATTAATCATATAAAAAAAATGGAAAAAACACTACAAATTCATTTTATATGGGTTTATTTCCATCAAAAGGTTCTTAGAAAAGCTTTTCATCTATAAAAATTAAAAACATAAAATATTCTATAAAAATTGATTTATTTTTTGAGAGAAAAATGCTAGGACTTCAAATTTATTATCGCACCTTCATTCAATTTCCATTTTATATAAATCAAAAATGAAGATTAGTCGATTTTTACTTTATAATTTTCGCTGCATACTTTATGGAGCGATTGAAACGATTTATTATTATCGCATTAACTACAAATTTAATGCTCGAGGACCGAAATTTTGCAGGCTCATTAGTAAGACTAAAATAGTATTTCAATTAGATTACGATCTAGAGAAAACTACAGAATTTTTACCATTTTGGATACTTTTCGGCTTCATTCTTACTTGTTTAGAAACTTTTTTCAAATTTCAATTATTTTAAGTATTTATAAAATGATAATAAATATTCTAAAATCCCAGCAGTGGATCGATTAAATGCACAATCCTCTTATATAATCCTCCATTATTTTTTTTTGGATGTAAGTAACCTTCATTAGTTTTATGTGTGTGCATTCAAACTTAAGTATTGGTTTTTTACGACTAGCAAGTTTAAGTACAAATTAGTACAAGTTTTCATCTTAAATTTAACGATGCCTTCACCTGCATTTATCGAACACTAAAATGGCGGTTTGCAATGTTATCGTTATCACAATGGACGCACTCTCCAGCATTAGCTGCAGGGAACAAAAGGACAAGGAGCGCTCATTCATTTGTAGCAATAAGCGAAACAATAAAGCATTAGCCAGCTGATAAAGCGTTAACCGCATTGAAGGGAGCCTCCGTCCACACTCCTCTGCCATCACATTGTTATACCCCCCGAGCGCTCAACCTGTCAGCATACTGCTTAGTGCTCTAATGCGATTATTAAGTGCCAAGTGCGTTGGCGTCGTGTAAAATTCATTATATTAGCCGTGCCAAGCTTCCTCACCTAACTACCCGCCACAGCGTGTGGCTTTCATTGTACGGAACGCGCGTTTTACCGTTCCGTTTCGCCGTTTCGTCGTTTTCCGCGTTACACATTCCGCGTTTTGCCGCGTGCTCCACGCAATTCATTCACTCGTTCATACATTACGCGTACTCAATATCCTGGACAGGGCGGCAAGGCAGCCCGATGGCTGTGTGGCACAATAAATTAAGAACACAAATAAATCATCCATTTTAATGTGACAGTTCCGACCGACGTAGCCCCTCCAAAAAGCGAACAGTCGGTCCACCCCCGTCACTCTCATCCTGGAGGATGTCTCTGGTCTGCCACTTGAATGGCGAAATTGGGGTATGTGGAGAAGGTTTTTAGTGCTGTTGGCGTGAGTCGTGCTAAAAAAAATACCAAGTAAACTATTAACCACTTGCAATTATATATTAAATTTGTGTATTTATTACGTTAAAATTTTTGCATTTCGTAGATTTCTTCAACTTTTAAATTCAATATAATTTGCCACGTAAATTGTTGTAAGGACAACGAATTACTGACAATTTCAAGCTTAAATTTTTATAAATTTTTGGCGATTTACTTGTATAGTTAATACTGCTGGCATTTACGACATTAAGTTATTTAAGGACCCAACATGCGATTAAACAAATTTTAATTTCGCCAATGGTTATAAACGAAAGCAGCTTTTATTCGATAAATTCGATTTAATTCGATAAAATCATCTTAAAAAACCTTTAAAGCAGCTTTTATTCGATTAATTCGATAAAATCATCTTAAAAAACCTTTAATTTACCTAAAGCAATCAATCCCGGTCTTCAAAGTCAATGTCTGAGGTTAGTCTTAACTAAAAATCTTGATAAATATCGAGAACAAAAGGATATTTTTTAATTTATCGATAAATCAATATCTACAGCAACTTCCAATTTGGGTAAGGTTAAGGTTTGAGTTGAGTCGATTACATAAGGACTATCCTTCGATATTTTTCTTGGATTTCGATAAATATACATCCACAGCAACATGCAAGTTAGGGGTAGCGATTACATAAATTAGGGTTCGAACTGAATCCCAATTACTATACCATTAATGAAGGCTGCTCGATAAATATCGATAACAAAAGAGCTACATTTGGATATTTTTCCTAGTTTTCTATAAATCGATATCTACAGCAACCTACAATTTAGGTAGAACGATTGCTTAAAGTTGAGGTATGAGCCTAGTCTTAACAAGTAACAAGTATATTGAAAGCAAAAGGTAAATATTATTTTTTCTAGTATTCTTTTAAATTTCTCACTAGAAAATAGAATGCGAATAAAAGCAAGACTAAACTAGTTAAGATTTACTATCTATTTTAACGAATTGCCCGGAAATTGAATTTTTAGATCCCATTCAATATCTGAAGCCAACTGGTTTCTTTTGGTTTTGTAAATTGTTAGTCACGCTGTCATCTCTTGCCGTCTTGTAGGTTCGACAGCGTGATGCTGCCACCAACCGGCATGCCTCCTCCCAGTACCCCATCCATTGCTTAGTGCCACCAATTGTTGGCAATATTTTGCCTACTCATACCCCAGGCACGTTGTTCCAACCAGTTTGTTTGCACATTGTTTGGTCGGAATATCCGTTCTCTTGCTGTCTTTGCCACGAGCCTCCATTTACTCCTCCCATCGCCTTTCTTTATGTGGGTTTTGTTTGCATTAAGTACTTGCCTAAACTGCGGCACTTAACAATTTTGAATTCGCTGTGTGGCGAGTCTTTGTGTCATTGTTTGTTCCGGTCCGAAATAAATCTAATGAGTATGTATCTCAATTATCATTTTTACTTGCTCAACAAATTATTATTATTATTATTATTATTACTTGTATATGTATCGCATTTCTGTTTATCTATTGTTCTGAGTAAAGTACATGCTCGTTAAGAACATTTCTCTGCCTCTGTGTAATAATGTAAATCAAACAGCCACACAGAAGAGATTCATAAATCCATTCCTGAATTCGGAGCAGACAATACGAGGAGAGAGAAGCAGATATTGCGACCAGGATATTCGACAGTTGCATGGAACTGCGTGTAATGAACATTTATGGGGCAATTTCCTTGGCAACATACAACCACATGGAGCGAAAGAGAGAGAGGGGGGGAGGGGATACACATGAACAGATGACAAACCGTTGCAACCGGGAGAGCTTCTCTGTCTCTCATTCTCTCTGCCGTTTTCTCTCTCAGTCTCTCGGTCTCTTTGCAAAGTCAGTTGTCGTTGTCGTTGTCGTTGTCGTTGTCTTGGTGCCCAACTTTTTCTGCTCCACTTATGCCCAAACTAATTAAGTGCAGGAAAAAGTTACCATTTCCTTCCCGTTTCCCAACTCTTGGGCCAGCTCTTTGTTCTACTGCTAATATGCACTGAGAGAAAATGCTGCATGTCATGTTTAGAGAAATGTGAAAGCTTTTGCAATTGATTCTCTCAGTGTTAAAGCATTTTGCTAGATCCCGACTGTATGACAAGTTGTTACATTTTTTGACACTATTACGCGCCTGAAGTCTGAAGCCCGGGAAGCCTGCTTAGCCGTAGTCGGAGTCTAAGTTGACGTTGCCCGCATTAGGGGCATTCATTCATTTCGCTTTCGTTCTCCCTCTCTCTCTGTCTCTTAGTCTATCTGTATTTTAGCTTGTGTCTTTCTTCTCCAAATATTTAACAGTCGCTCCACTTTGCGCTGATAGCCCATTCGAGCGTCATAATAACGAAGATAAATGTTGCAAAAGTTTGCTCACAATACACGCCCAGAACCCTAGTTCAGGCCCAGCACCAGGAACAGGAGGCTGCATGCTGAGTTGAAGCTGGAGCAGCAGCAGCAGCCGAAACAGAAACAGGACCAACCAATTTTGCCAGCAGCTGCGATTTCTCTAGTTGCATTGTATGTTGCATACTTTTGGGGCTGTCTCTTGTGCATTGGTGTGTGTGTGTGTGTTCGAGAGAGAAAAAATAAGAGAAGGATAGCAATGGCATTGTCTCTATGCAACTAACAATGCGTTAAACAAAAAGTTACAAAAACTTTATAGATGTTATATATTGTAGGGCATGACGCTAAATACCATTGGGAGAATGCTAAAAATTGCACAACTTAAACATAATTTAAACTATAATTAAAGATCTAAGCAAAAATTTTGTTTTATCTAATTCGGAGCAATGTTTCTTCTTCTCCAGCGAAGGCAACAAAATGCAAACTAACTCTTCAAAACTAATTTGTATCGGGCATAAAACTAATGCCCTTTTGTCAGACCGTTGAAAAACTTTTTCTTTTTATACCCTGCACGGGCAGAAAGAGCATTTCCAACCCTATAAAGTAAATATATAATCAATATCTATCACTCCATTAAATTTCATTAAAATATGAATAACAAAAGCAGAATTATATGTACAAATGTATTGTACTCGAAGCAAAGCATAGGTAGAGTTGGTCGATAGGTGCGCTAAAGTGCTAGGTCTGTTGATAAAAGTGCGCAAGACAGCATAAATACATTTTTTTATGCATTTATCTTGAATTATCTTAAATTATTATTAGAATAATAGTTCATTAAAGGCATCAAAATCTCAAGAATATTTCTACAGTCTTATTTTGAATCATTAGTGTACAAATAAATCTTATTTTAATAGAAATAAACATAATTATTTCTGTGTAATAACACCTGATAGATTCATTTACAGAATTAAATTAGAATAAAGTAAAGAGCATCAGCTAGTCAATGCAATTGGCATTTAGTTGAGAACAACTGCTGTTGTTCTCACTAACCGAAAATATTCTTTTCAATATGTTGTGTCTAGTCGTCTGGGACTTGGAAAGATTTGGTCTTTCCTTCAACCTTAATGAACAGACAGACGACAGAAAGAAACCAACAGAACAAAAGAAATCGGCATGTCATATGACCACAACAAACCAAATTCATATAAAAAGGGCAATCAAATTCCTCAGTAGAAAAGTTCTCAAAGAAATATAGAAAAATGATATACAAGCTATTCCCTCGGTTGCAAGTGAAACCTCTGTCGGTGAAAGTGGAATCCCGCGATTCGTTCATCTATTTGGATCGCGGAATGCAGGTTGTTGGCTGGAAACCGCCCAAGAATAAAGTTTTGCGTCCAATCTATGCGATTTGGACAGTTGTATGTGCAGCGATGGTCTTAGGATGGGCACCGATTGGAATCAGCTTTACTTATGCCAGGGAGATCTCTACCTTCACGGCAGGACAGTTTCTCACCTCAATCCAAGTTGGGGTCAATACGTATGGAAATACGCTGAAGGCCAGCTATACCTTCTGGGGCACCAGGAGGTACAAAATAGCCAAGGAGCTGCTCGATCGCATGGACAAACGTTGCACAAGGCGAGAGGAGCAAGTCGAGATTCGTCGCACTGTGGCTCGTTGGAATCTGGCCTATATGATCTTTCAGGTTTCCTATAGTATATACACGGCATCGACATTTCTAGCCGCCACTTCAGGTGGACATTTGCCCTGGCGATTTTACAATCCTTTGATTGACAGCAACAAGAATTTGACCACATTTTGGGTGGCTGCCTTTATGGAGCTTTTCGTGATGTCACTGACTGTCCTGGCGGACCAATGTGCCGATGTTTATCCCCTGACTTACATGGGAGTTCTGCGAACTCATATTAATTTCCTAAAGGAGCGTATTCGCCATTTGCGGACAAATCCAAACTTGTCCGAAGATGAGAACTATCAGGAGCTGGTCAAGTGCATCGAAGACCATCAAATAATTATGGAGTAAGAAAATCGAATAATCTTATCAAAAATTTATCACATTTAATTCTCTCAGCTATGTCGATGTCATGAGACCTGTAATATCGGGAACGATATTCGTTCAATTCCTTCTTATTGGAGTTGTTCTCGGCTTATCCATGATTAACATTATGTTTTTTTCGGACTTTTGGGCTGGATTGGCCACGAGTGTTTTTGTCGCATGTGTCCTAATGCAAACCTTTCCTTTTTGCTATCTCTGTAATTACATTATGGATGATTCTGTTGAGCTCTCTTGCTGCTTGTTTCAGTCGAATTGGATCGATGCCAATCGCCGATATAGGACTGCCGTTATCTCGTTCATGCATAGGATCCAACAACCCATCGTAATAACGGCTGGAGGCGTATTCCTGATATGTATGCAAACAAATATTACGGTAAGAGTTACCAAATCTTTAAGATCCACTGTGAATTAATTGCACTTCTTTTTCAGGTTGCCAAATTGGCCTTTTCGGTGATCACGGTGGTCAAGCAAATGGACCTTGCCAAAAATTTCGAGTGATGTGTTTAATTAGGTTGAATGGAAAATATAGGAAATGCCAACTAGAAAGTAGTTAACAATTTCAAACATTTTTGTAAAAAAAAAATATGAACAAGCATTCAATAAATAGCTGAAAATTAATTCTAATTATTTGCTATCTAACAACCGATTCTAAATGAATAAGTAGCAAATTCGTTCTCTTCATAACTAATAAATAAATAAATAATGTTAAGGAATGTTAAGTCCTTAATAGTACGATTATAAATCTTTAGTTAAAGTCTTAAAAAATAATACTTTTAGCATGAAAATAAATCAAAGAGAATAAAAGAATAGAAGTTACTTATAGTATTATTAAGAATTAAGTCACAAATAATTTAAGAAAAATACATTTTAGTTACTTATAGTAGTTAGATATATTTTTCTTAAATTATTTGTGACTTAATTCAGAATCAGTTAATCTAAATTATATTCTTGAATGCACGAATTAATGGACGTAAGTATTTTGACCTCTTTATTCGCTTTAACATTATTTCAACTTTAATTACAGATTTTGTTAATCTAGAAAATTTACAGTGTTGTTACTTTTTCATTGAAACTTGAGTTAACTCTTGCCATAATCCAACAAAATGCAAACTAACTATTCAAACCAATTTGTAGTCGCTAGAAAATGTTGACATGTCAGGCCAAATCGGGCACAAAACTAATGCCCTTTTGGCAGTCCGCAGACAACTTTTACTTTACTTTATTTTCAAGTTTAATGAGAAACTCGTCGCGACAAAAAAATGTAAAAGTAAAATCAACTAAAATTTGAGAAAAGAGGCGAAACAGGAGCGGCAGAGCGATGGCAGCAACGTTGACAGTTTACACTGATGCTCGTTAGTTTAGCGCCAAAAAGTTTGCCGCCTTCTGCTGCTGTTGCCCTCAATGTCTGCTGTTGCCAGAAAATTTTCAGCAAATGCAATTCACAAATTTCTGGACCATGTTGACTGGCAAAATGGCCATCAAAATTGCAGCAACTGCAGCTGCATCTGTTTGTTGGATTTGTTATCCTGCCATGTTCATGTCCATGTTCATGTCGAGTCGAGACGGGGACCATCCAGTTTCCAGTTGCTTGATTTATGCGTTTATACATGCTGATGAAAAAGTTGAACGAACCGCCATTATGCCAACTAAAACCGAGACAATTTCAGTGCATTTCGCTCTTTAATTAAAAAAAAAGCCAAACTAGAATTAATGACTTTGGTTGTAATTTCTCTAGATTGCAGCTCTCGAAGCAATTTGATTGCTAACAAGCAATAAATTTTAATCCATAGAACCCAACGATGGCAATAAAATGAATAGTTAAACCAAATGCGAATCGCAAATACTCTCTCTCTCTCTCAAACGAATGAAGATCTAAGGCTACCCCAAAATGTATGCTATAGTTTTTTGCCTTCTCAATTTGCAAGCAAACTTCTATTTAAATGCTCTAATTAGCCTTAATGCTTCCCACTTCTACTCTATTGAGCATAATACGACTAATTCTATAAAAATAGGTCATAGGTGGTTATAAATAGCTTTACACATTACGCAAAAAGAACAAAACATTGCGTGGCATACAGAGAGGGAGAGAGAGAGAAAGAGAGAGAGAGACTGAAAGTGGCTCTATAAAAATAACTTGAAGATGCTTTCAATAACAATAGAGTTTCTTTGGGGTTAGAGTGCCTCACATGAGGCAATGGCAAAAGGTTAAGGCAGCGCTGCCTCTGGCTTTGTAGAGCTTAAAGAATATAGTTCATACGCAGTGTGCGCCGCGTGTCTGAAATGCCGTAAATACTCTCGCATATATACATAGATAGCTAGCTAGCTAGATGGATAAGGAAGATGGGGGTGAAAGGGTTGCAATGATGTAGTATCTGGGGATTTTTGCACAAGTAAGCCAAACCAGAGTTGTTGTCCTTTTGCCAGCTGCTGGCATGACGCTGCAACTGCCAATGTCTGCAGTTATTTTTGGTTGACTTATATTGAATGGTTTTTATTATTAAGAAATGATATTTATAAATTGCTCTATATAAATAGTAACATTAATGCAAAGGCATAAAATAAATCCCATCAAAATCGTTTTGCTTCCGTCATGACTCAAAGTTATTTTTATGTCTTCGGCTCACTTCTGACATTGCATAATTTTAAAGCAAAAGGTTTATTTTAGACTTGGCCATTTTTAGACTTGAAGAAAAGTTTTAGCTGTTGAAATTATTTAAACAAATAAACATTTTAATGGGAAATATATTTGTATAATTATAGCAAAATATTAAATACTACAACAAGATGAGTTATTAGAAATTAAATTTTTAATGAAAATTCGTACTGGAGAAAGTCAATTGAATATTATTTTCAATAAATACTAAATACATTACATAGTAAAATTATTATAAAAATTAAAATTAAATATATTTGGGGTAGAAATAAATTCATTAAGCCCTAAAGAAGTTAATAGATGTGCAATTTAAGTAAGAATTTGAAATTAAGTCCGAGAACTTACAATTAATTTAACATTAATTTAGATATTTAACCACAGTTTCACTTTTTGCCTGTTAGAAATAATGAATAAATCAAAGACTTTCAACAAATAGACCACAATTGTTGTCAAATCACGCACAAAATAAGACACAATTTGGCCATTCAGCATTTTTGAAGTCAAACATTACAAATTGCTTATTTTATTAATACAAATTATTTAAATTAATTTAAACTAATTTAGCATGCTACAAAACGTATTTGATTCCAAAAGATCTATTTTGAGAATTATGTCAAATTGCGTCTAAAGAAAGATTAATTATTTTTGCAGAATATGAAGAAGACGTTATTGATATACCTTTTCCATGAGCATCTTTATGTATTTTATAAATTTTACTCCAAAGGGATAATAATTGTGCCTAATTAAAATAAAAAATCAAAGAGTAAATTGGCAATTAATTAAACAAATCGCTTAACCATTTAAGTTAGCTATTATAAATTGCATGTAATTAACAAATACATTTTATTAATATACAATTTTTAATCATTTTTTATGAACTTTAATTAGATAAATTTATTTAATGTAAACTACACTTATTTTGTTTCTTTTTTATGAGATTTTATAGCTGCAAATGGATTTTTTCTGTGTTCAAGCAACTACCTTGACTTGATTACTAATTACAACTATAGAAAATATTTTTTTCTAGAAGGCAAAACTCAATTTCTCTTCAATAAATAAAAATTCAATTAAAGTTTGACAAATTAAAAAGTTTACTAAGCTTGCTCTTAAATTTCGAAGAGGTACATCATCTTTTTGTTTTATTTAAGAAAAAATCATATATAATAAATAAAAAGGCGATTTAAAAACGAGATCAAAGTTATAGCATATTATTCAAATGAATCTTAGATTTCTCAGTATTTTTAAATCAATCCGATAACATCTAAAACAAGAAAAATTCGAGAATAATCTATAAGATAAGATTTCTAAATACATAAAGAAAACCTTTAGCTCAAGGAGAAATTTTCGTAGAAATAAAGATAATACTTCAGCAATTTCAGGTCTAAAATTTTATAAGAATGGTAAAAAGAAAAAGGTTGAAAAATAGAGCATCAGCTAGTCAATGCAATTGACATTTAGTTGAGAACAACTGCTGTTGTTCTCACTGGCAGAAAGTATTCTTTTCAAAATGTTGTGTCTACTCGTCTAAGCCTTGGCAAGATTTGGTCTTTCCTTGAACCTTAATTACTACACAGACGACAGAAAGGAAGCAACAGAAAAAAAGAAATCGGCAAGTCATTTGAGAAGAAACTGGTGACCACAACAAATAAAATTCATATAAAAAGAGCAGCAAATTGGTCAGAAGTCAAAAAGTGCTCAGTGAAATATAGAAAAATGATATACAAGCTATTTCCTCGGTTGCAAGTCAAGCCTCTGTCGGTGAAAGTGGAGTCCAGGGATTCGTTCATCTATTTGGATCGCGGAATGCAGGTTGTTGGCTGGATACCTCCTAAGAACGAGATCTGGCGACGTATCTATTTCCTATGGACAGTTGCACTGGTTGCGCTGGTTTTCGGTTGGTCACCAATTGGCTTTAGCTTTACTTATGCCAGGGATATCTCTACCTTCACGGCAGGACAGTTTCTGACCTCAATCCAAATTGGCGTCAATACGTATGGAAACACGATAAAGTCCAGCTATACCTTCTGGGGCACCAGGAGGTACAAAATAGCCAAGGAGCTGCTCGATCGCATGGACAAACGTTGCACAAGTCGCGAGGAGCAAGTCGAGATTCGTCGCACTGTGGCTCGTTGGAATCTGGCCTATATGATCTATCAGATTTCATATAGTGTATACACGACATCGACATTTCTAGCCGCCACCTCAGCTGGACATTTGCCCTGGCGATTCTACAATCCTTTGATTGACAGCAATAAGAATTTGACCACATTTTGGGTGGCTGCTTTTATGGAGTATTTTTTAATGTCAATGACTGTCCTGGCGGACCAATGTGCCGATGTTTATCCCCTGACTTACATGGGAGTTCTGCGAACTCATATCAACTTCCTGAAAGAGCGTATTCGCCGTTTGCGGACAAATCCAAACTTGTCCGAAGATGAGAACTATCAGGAGCTGGTCAAGTGCATTGAAGACCATCAAATAATTATGGAGTAAGAAAATCGAATAATCTTATCAACAATTTATCACATTTAATCCTCTCAGCTATGTCGATGTCATGAGACCTGTGATATCGGGAACGATATTCGTACAGTTCTTACTAATTGGAGTTGTTCTTGGCTTATCCATGATTAACATTATGTTCTTCTCCGACTTTTGGGAGAGATTGGCCACGATTATTTTTGTCGCATGTGTCCTTATGGAAACCTTTCCTTTTTGCTATCTCTGTAATTACATTATGGATGATTCTATTGATCTATCTTGTTGCTTGTTCCAATCGAATTGGATTGATGCCAATCGGCGATATAGAACTGCCGTTATCTCGTTCATGCATAGGATCCAACAACCCATCGTAATAACGGCTGGAGGCGTATTCCTGATATGTATGCAAACAAATATTACGGTAAGAATTACCAACTCTTCTAGAGATCAACTGTAAATTACTTGCACTCTCTTTTTCAGGTTGCCAAATTGGCCTTTTCGGTGATCACGGTGGTCAAGCAAATGGACCTTGCCAAAAATTTTCAGTGAGGGGTCAACTAGGTTGCCGTATAAATGTAGTTGTAGCCGTAGAAAATGCCAACTAGAAAAATTTATTCATTCTTGTACCAAATACCTAAATATTTGTAGAAATGCACTCTAGAAAATTTTACATGTAGCTGAGATATTAAATGAATTTTGTAGTAAAAAAATAATTTTGAGTCGAATGATTGCAAATCTTTTTATTAATTATTAACAAAAATAATTTTTTGGTTTGGAAATATTTGAGAAAACTTCAAAAAAAAAAGAGAAGTTCCTAAGTTTTTTCCAAATTGCTTGAGACTAAATCTTTTGTTAGATACATATATCTAACTCCATGTAAATTCAAGTTATAGCACGAATTAATTAAGCAATTTTGAACTGGTTTTTTGTATACTTTAAACGAATTTTGCTCGACATTTTGTTAGATTTTTGCTTTGTTAATAAGTCGATCTTAAAACTAAACAGGTAAATGGGTCTTTTGTTTTATTTGCGTTATATCAACTAACGATATCTAACGTTTTTCGGTATATTCTATGCAGTCACCAATTAAAAAGAAACCCCGAAGTCTGTTAAAAGTAATATTCAAGTCTCTCTTGATCCCTGTCTATTAATTTAATAATATTAACTAAAGAGTAGACTTTACGATTGGACACAACGGAGAAGTTTAAACCGAAATCGATAATATTGAACGACGACAGTTCATTTAAAAATATCGTATATACATATCGAGTGTACTTATCGATGTTTTTGCATTATCGATACGTATCGAGCACCGCTAGTTTGACTGAAATGAAAGCGATTAGACAATTTTTTGTTCCCCCAAAGGACGATTTTCTGCATAGAAATGAGACTTAAACTTTCAAACTTTCTGTTTTGTTGTGTGCATATTTCCTTTAATCTACCAACAAAGGTCTTTTTTCTTAATTCTAATCCCCCAAATGTTAAATGAAGAATCACTTAAACCTCTTTCCCATTCAACTTGACCAGCTGAAACCCCTTTCGGTTGTCTTTGGTTTTATTCCTTATTTTGTTGCTGCCACCACTTAATAAAGTGCAAACAGGCAAGTGATTATTTCACAGCTATTGTTCAACGCCCTCTCACTGGCATACATGACACTGACACTAAAGCGGCAAGGACGGGCGACAGCACAGGACACGGACACGGACACGGTCCGAGGATGCAACAAAAGGATTTGCGTAATAACCAAAGAAGCGAACCAGAACAACCGAAACAGATAAACCAAAAAAAAAAAAATAACAAAAAAAGAAACAGTATAAAAAATAACACAAAAAAATAAAAGCACAAACACAATGTGAAACGGTCTCGCGGAAAAAAAATGTTACTAAGAAATATATATGTATAGTACAATGAAAACAAAAAACTGAAGTGAGTGGGTGTGCAAGAGGAAGAAGAACGAGTGCTGGCTGGTCAGTGGATGGGTCACTCGGTTCTGCGTGCCAAAGTGTGCAGAAATTTACGAGCTGCTTTATGGCCGCACGCGGACATGGAAATGGACAGGACACGCACCCATTCACACACACACACACACACACACACACACACCACACACACACACACAATACCCATACACTCAGTGGCCACTTCGACTTCCTTTTCGTCCTTTTGTTGCTGCGCTGTTCCTTTTGATTAAAGAAGATTGTAGCACTTTATACCAACTTGAGCTTTCATTTATTGATACGGATTGGAGTTCTCCTCAATACATGGATTGGCTTAATATTTAAATAAAGAAAAATACTACAGAAAAATAAGTAAAACTTTTTTTAACAAGATAGAACTGAACAGAAAAAGAAAGAAGTAACTAACTAACAGGTGCTTTTACTTTAGGGTAGAAAAGATATAATTATTTCATAGTTACCTCTTTGATTTATGCATAAGTAATTGAGAAAAGATATAATATTTGCACATAATAAAAAGAAAATGATTATTAAGCCATATAATCCATATAAGTATTTGTCAAAAAGTCTGTATATTTTATTTAAGTTTGGTCATTTTTTTGCAAGCTATATAAAATATTTTGATAACAAATTAGGTGTTGCAAGTATGCGAAAACAAAATATTAAAGCTTCTACTGAACCTTCCTTTTTTTACCCAAACATCCACCTTATATCATACGGCTGGCGTCAAAACCATTAAACAGATTATTGACCAATCCGACGACTCTTAGTAAAATCACTACTCTTAAACTACTATTAGACAGTTTAGGAGCATATTTTCTCGATAACAAATACCGCTAAATTTTAGTTTAGTCACCTTAGTCTCAGTCACCTAGCTTAAGTTCGTATTTAAGGCATATATTACAGGTTTTCGCTAATTTTTCCTTGCCATATCATATTGTCATCCATCAAACTACTTGTATAACTATGTATATGAAAATTTCTCAGCTGAAAAGCAATTGCTATAACTCTGTAAAATCTCTTAATCACATATAGCTTTAAAAACATTGTATTATCAAAGAGCAATAACACCTAATTAAATTAGGTGTTAATATCATATAACTTATGCCAAGATATATAATAGTGTTTTAGGTTATTTCATAAGGAATTCAATAAGAAATATATCAATGCAGTTTATCGCTAGCCGCTAAAAATTATAAAATTCTAGTGTTTGACAGTTTTTAATGACCTTATTTATTTAATATTAATTTATTAAAACGGGCTCCGGGTCAAGTTAGCTGCAAACAAAAAATCTAGGCTTCATTTTACATTTTTCGTAAACTGTTTTTAGATTTCAATTATTATTAAATAATGTAATAGATAATCTTACATTATTTTTCTTATTTGTGTCCACTAAATCTTTCGAAAAAACTAGTTACATACTTCTTATATTCAACATTAACCATGAATATCTATAAATCAAGTTAAGTCTTGATATTAAATCCAATTTTGAAAATAGATGTTTGAATTCAACGTATCCTCATATAAATATCCTAGCATAAATTCTAGTTTTAGTCGTAACTTTTATCTAAATGCATATTCAAGGGGTTTTTAAATTTTCACCCCAAATGTTCTCATAATCGCTGTAGTATGCTTTAATCATCAATGTCTAACAAATTATTATATATTTAAATAGAAAATGCCTATGCATCATCAACTCTTAACCCTTAGAATATTACTCACACAAATCAAATGTATAAGTCAATATTATGAATAAATGAATGAATGAATGAATCCAATTTTCGTTGATTTGGACTTTTAAATTTGCTCCTAGAAACATCTTTGAAATATTAAGAATATATAATTGAAATTTCAAAATGTTAACTGCTTTGGTTTGAACGTTACAGAATTCTGTTAGCAGAATCTTATTTAAATAAGAGTTAGAACTAGAAAGTCAGGGAATAAAAACATTCCACTAATTATTCCAGTACTTGCCAGAAAGTTCTACTTAGTTCGAGCCAGTCTTGCCGATATCAACTCTTCGTTTCATTAATTTTGTGTCTGTTGAAAGTAGAGGAAAAAGTAATTGAAGCCAAAAGTGAGAACAATGCGCAGCTAATCTAATTTACACTCTGCTCTCTCCTGATTCTATTGCCTGCATCATTACACTCAGCTCATAAGCTAAACTGAACTCAATCCTTTTGCCATGCAGAGTGTTATATATAAATTTAGCATAGCTTGTTTCCACACAATTCACCTCCTGTCAAAGTAATCGCTTGTGCGGCCCTAAGGCAACTATCTGCAATCTGCAATCCTTTCCCGGAGCAATAGTGCCCAACGGGTGAGCTTATTTGGGGGCTCTGGAAATGGGTTGGAAATTGAAAGGGTCTTACATCTATTGCACATATGGTTTGTGTTGAAATGTTCTACAAATCAAATGTTCTCTTGATATTATTTGAATCAAGAATATGTACATGTTCGGACCATAATTTCCTTTCTCCCACTTCGCTAAACAATTGTGACGTAAAACCAAACAAATTTGCAACATTTTATTGTAGCTTTCAACTTGATGTCACTAAATTATGCCATATTTCCTGTGGAACAGACAGTAAACCGCATGGAAAATGAAATGCCCAAAAAACCCGCAAAATTATACATATTTACACACATAAATTTCATGCCTAATATTTTATGACAGAGAGAACCATTTTGTGTGTTGTTTGTTTTTTTGAATTTAATGAGCTAATTTCTGACAATAACATTTGCATGATAAATTAAACTTTTTGGGCTCATAATTGAAAAATGACGCTTAATTGAATAGATTGAAATTGCTGGCCCAAAAAACCATGATGACAAATACGCATTGGAAATTACAAAATCAAGAGTAGAGAAAAAGTGTACAAATTAGCCAGCATCATCAATCAAAATTGGTGAGTTTGTTTGATCTTTTTGGGCCCCTCCTTCCCTCTCCCTCCTCTCCACTCTCGAAACGCTGACACTAATTGCAATTTGTGGTTAAACGCAGCAACAGCAGCAGCAAACAAGAACATTGCATCCTAGTCTAACAACTCTCGGCACTGTGGCCTGGATGGTTGATGGATTTACCCAACAAAAAAAAAAAAAAAAACCGCATCAGCGACTTCAGGCTAACTTCCCTTTTTGGGTTCGAGGTAAATTCAATTGAAAGTGCTTCGCCCTCACTCTTACCTGGAAGAACCCATTCAATCATCATCTTCATCGTCATCAGGTAGACTAGAAAATATTCAAATGAAGTTTACAAATTGAAAATGAAACATGCCCGTTAGGCATATTCGAATATACTAATATTTATGTATATGCTTTTGATCTTTGCCCATATGAAGTGGTTTTATTTACTTGTACTTACTTAAGGATTATGTATTTAAGTAGCAAATTTTGACTCCAGGCATTCCCATTGAGAATTTCCCCTTCCACCGTTCGCAATTCTTGTTTTGCATAAATAAAACGCTTCGTTGGACAAATTCGTTGGGCTTACATGGTCAAGTGGCAGAATTTTTACGAGCTTCTCTCCTCCATTGTAGCAGCTGGAAATAACCACTATATATTTTGATGATGGTTATATCCAGACTTTAATTTAATGGTGCCGTAAAGCAAAAGCAAAACCGAAAAAGATGCGCAAATTCTTACAAAGTGAGGAGAAAGTGGGTATAAAAATGATTACTATTTAGTGGACCAAAAGATACGATCTGAAACCGAGGCCACTAAATAGAGCGAATTTAAAACAAAGAAGCAAAACTAAAATGTACTTCAAAGTGTCTTTTAACTGGCCATTTGGCATTACTCTACACAATGCCAACCAGGAAAATTTTTTTCTTTAAAAAATTTCTAAAGAATTCAAATAGAGGTTTGTGTCGTTCAAATTTTTTTTGTTGTTTCTTTAAAATTTCTTTAAGTCTTGGCGCAAAAGTTTAGTCCCAAGCAAAATTAAGAAATTGCTTGTCTTGTTTCTCCCCATAAACAATATTTTATATTTTAATAAAATACTGAACTAATACATTAAAAAATACACTCTTTGTTATAATCTTTTTTGTGAATGGTATCTTACAATAATAAAAGAGTTTAGACTAAGAACTAGGCCTTTTCTGCTTAGATATTTATTTAGGAATATGACATGGTATATAAGATGACATAATTATTTGGGGGAAATGAAGAAATTATTTATTTCCATAGTTTTAAAGGCTCGATTTATTAAGCTTCAGTAAAAAGCTGATTCTTTAATTAATTAATTGTTCTGGAAACTAACTTAAAATTTAGGAAACGTACACAAATGTTTTTTGAAGTACAAAATTAAGTTTATCTTACAAAAGGCACAAAATATATAGTTATATCTTTACGATAAACACAAATTGAAGTGAAACATTTCTTTTATTATAATTTAAAATAATATCTAATAAAGTTCTAAAGATCCAAAATAAAAATCTGTCTTTTTTCTGCCTCTACACATTTTTGGAAAATGTTTCGAAACCGAATCTATAACAATAATGGACTGCATTCTCGAATGTTCTAAGGGCGTAGTCTAACCTCGGTCTAAAAATATTGATTTCTAATTGCTGTGATTTAATTACATCAACATTATGATTTTTCTAAAACCATTTTATCTAAAAGTTCCAACTTGAATCCTAATTGCAATAGAAATTTTTTGGAAATTCCAAAACCAACTTATTTCTAATTCATAATTTTTCTGGTCTAAAATCTTACTCAATCTAAAGTCAAAGTATTTTAGATATAAATTTATTTGATAATGAGATAATTTCTACGTATTTAAAAGTAATCTTTCTAAAAGAAAGCAGGAAAGAAACGACTCCAAGATAAGAAAGAAGATGAATGTATTTAGCAGATAATACTTAAAAATGGTCGACTAACAAATGATGGAAATCTACAACTCGTAAATAAAATGTAAGTTTCCTATGTCTAACCATATTTTCATGGCCTACTTTGGCATTGTCTATATCTCCGCTTCCGCCTCCTGCTCCTGTTGCTCTCATGCCAGAGATTATACTGCTGACATACCAATGTGTTAATCACAGTAACCGCTGTGGCATGCACCGAAAAATGATTGCCAGCACACACACACACACACACACATTATCTGTATTATTAATGAGCTGCATGCCGCACATGCCACACGAATGGACATGCCTAGATGGAGGAGGAGGTCGTGATGCGGCGGGATGGGGCATTCAGGCCTGACCATTGTTGCTGACCGGTTGCCTGAGTTGATTCACACTCTTTGCCGTCATGTTTGGGCCCATCGCATTGCATTTTTATTATCGTGTCGCGTTTTTGGGTGTTTAATTAATTGAAAGCATTTTTACCGCCGTTTTGCGGCTGCCGCTCGACGTGTGCATCTTTTGTTGCTCGATATGCCACAAAAAGTGGCGGGGAAATGAGGACGAATAAAGGAAAGGATTGAGAGAGGAAGAAGAAGTCTGTTCAATGAAATAATATTGACTTTCTGGACAAGGACAACAAGGACTTTTTCATATGCAAATTAAACGCATTGCAAAAATGCCAAACAATAAAAGTGCCAACGATTCCTTTGTCCGATCGGTTAATTATGCGATATATGCAAAATATATATTTATTTCATATATATTTACTTTTACTTATTTATGTTCAGTTATTGATTTCCCCGCATCCCGCGAAAGCCTTTACATTGCTCTTCCAAGGATGATGATCTGTATTCGATTAATTGAGCAACGGATGAAAAATTTATTAATTAATTATGTACAATTCTACCATACACTGAACAAAACTTGTGATACGAAACCACATAAATTGATATGAAAATGATTATAAACAATTTGGAATGCATTAAAGAGCTGGATAGCATTTTTAATTAAATAAATACGTAAATTACTATACATTTGGTATGATTTATCCCAGATAAGATTTATATTTATGCTGTGAAGTCGCATAAAATAGTACTAATTTTGTAGTTTATTTTCACATATAACAAATGAAATATTTTTGAAATTATTATAAATATCATTTATCATCTTCTGGTATAAAAATATTTAATATGCTTTATGATCAAATGATCCTGTAGCTAACATTCTTATTTTATTTTCTATTCTTTCTAACATGTTTACTATAAATATGTACAGTAAATAAATAAAATCTTTTGTAGCTAATTACCGCTCAACCATAGAATAATCTAAATAAGATTAATTGATTTTTTCTGCACGTAAAATTTAAATGAAAATGATTACTTATTTTTGTATTATCGTTTCAATTAATTAGTGGGTTAAAACAGCAATTTTTGGAAGACGATGTGTTCTTTTGTTTACTAACTTTCAACTTATATTTATCAATTATTTCTAGTTGATGTTTTTGCTATTAAAAGGTCAGCGGCGGATTCAAAAAAAAATTATGCGTTTGGATATTTGTAATAATATGTCAATAGAAAATATATTTATTCCAAATTGAAATAAACTTCATACGATGTGTGCCGAGAATTTAGAATATTTTTTTGCGTTAAAAAATTTGAATATTTTTATTCTGAAAACCTTCTAGGGGGAACTCTCCTGCTGTTTTCTCTCCCCAGAACCCGAAAAGGTTTTCAAATTATCCATCTTTTCTTTTACTAATTGCTTTGACTTGGTTCCTTTTAGGTAATCATTTTCTGCCTTTGAAATTCCGTCATTCACTGAATTTTCAAATCCGATAATACGATTTAGTCCTTTTAAATCTAAATCCATAGATCAACTAAACTATTTTCTGTGTATCTTTCTTAAGTCTCTCGGAAATATGGAAGTAAATTATCTTTCATGGAAATCTCTATCTACTTTTACCTAATTTATGATCGTTATTTAAAAGAATCTAATTAAATATGCTTTGCCTTCAGAATTGTAATGACTAGTTTTTGGTTAAAGTTTGCTGTTGGAGCCCTCATGTGTGTGTGGGTGTGTGTGTGGGTGTGTGTGTGGGTGTGTGTGTGGGTGTGTGTGTGTGTGTGTATTACATAATAAACAAAACCAAACATTGGACAACGCATTCAGCTCCAGCGACTCCATGACCCAGCCCTCCTCCATCCTTTTGAGTGAATGCAATTTATTTTAATTGCAAAAAGAAAAAAAGATGGAAAAACATGGCTCAAAGAACGGCAAAGGAAACCCATTTCAAATGGCCGTTAAATGACGAAAAACGGGCGGAGAAAAAAAAAACAGAAAAGCAAACAAACATTCACACAATTTTATTTGGCATTTTTTTCCGATTCTGGGTCACGAGCTCATTAAAATTTTACCATCGCGACAACTAGAGTTCGGGCCCGGTTGGCGAAACGAATGAACGTGTAATGCCCAGAAAAACATTGGAAAAAGGAAATGGGAAATTCCGAGACAAATCGCGTGCCCAAAAATTGGGAAAATGTCATTTGCAGCTGCTGTTCAAAAGTCAGCAGGTAGCTAGACTAAGCGCCAGCTGTCCTCACTGGGATTTCCCAAGAAAAGGGACGACGGCCGGTGGCAAAGATTTTGGGAAAACAATGGAAACAAGATTTTCATTCTCCAAGCAGGTAGAATGGGCAAGTGTCTTGCGATATAAAATGCAAAGATTTCGACACACTGCACGCATTGCACTCTGAACGGTTGAGGCAAACGCATCGTATAGCCAAGTTCCTTCCAACAACAACAACAACGAGAAGAAATTCAAGTATACAATCATGGCCGAACTGCTGTTCCCTCAACTGGAACGTCCTCTGCCCACGCTGCCCTCGCTGCACTACACACTGTTCGCATATCGTGAGGAGCTGCGTCGTCGGGATGCGCCCTTCATGAAGATGTCCACCATCAAGCTGCATCTGACGGATAATTTGATACTGCAGACCATCAAGAATATCAGGCAATACGATACCATTGAGATTATGAATCTGAATCGTGAGATTGTCTTCAAGCGGCGGCTGACCAAACAAATGCGTAAAGTACGCAAACTGGAGAAGCTCGGACTCCACATTGATCCGCGTAAACTCAACGAGGTCAAGTGGCAGCAGGTGGGCAGCCAATAACAAAAAAAAAACAACAAATAATCAATTCATTCCTTACGAAAAACACATACTCTAAGCATGTCAAAACGAACAACCAACAAACGAGCAACACACAAAAAACAACAGTTTCTAAAACTCTACAAACTCTTATATTTTGAATATCTAAAATTAGTTTTTTTTTCTTAAATAAATAAATTTATTGAGCAAAGAAAATACATCATTTGGGTTTTCATTCGTTTTCCAATCAAACATAGAAAATGTTCATTCAAAAATTAACATTTTTCTGGATTTTTATCCTAATATTCGTGGATATATTCGGATCTAAGGAACTTCAGAGGCCTATTATCGCTTTGAATCCTGAAGAGTTCCATGAGCTATCGCTGGCCAGCAATTTGCTGGTCGATTTCTATTGGTCGGTCTGTGAAAATTGCAATGATTTGCTCTCATTGGACAAGGATTTAGATGGAAATCTTACACTTGGCTCCCTCAATTGTTCGCTTTATCAAGAGTTTTGCCATAGGCAAAATATAAACAAATATCCAACTATTTTATATATCAAAATGAATGGTAATATCACTGAGAAATTACTCACAACACATGCAAATAAAACTGGTATAATTCGTGGCAAGAGCATTCACAATCCGTGCAAACCTGGCGTGGTCCATGAACTACTTGATGAGACATTCGATGAAACCATTGAGTATGGAGTTTATTTCATAAGATTGTATCATTCAAATTGTAACAAATGCGCTGCATCCGGTGTAGTCTTTGAAGAATTGGCCGAAGAACTAAGCGCTGAGAGAATGCTCTGCGTTGCCAAATTCTGTTGTGACAAGGAGGCAAATTACCGCTGCCAGAAATACACCTCAAAAGGACTGCCAGCATTCTTGTGGTTTGAGTATGGCAAACTAAAAGATGTATATCGCCATGCATTGAACCTAAAAGCAATGAAAAAATATTGCTTGCATATGATCCATTCCCCATTAGACTTTGACTCGAGCTCAAGGAGAAAATATCAAATTGTGACCATTGCCACAACACTCTTCATTAACTTCTTTGTAATTGATTGGAATTGATTTGCAATAATTGTTCAGAAATATTAAAAATTTTATAGGGAGTTTGAATGGAATTTTCGGGTTTGAATCATGAACCGAGCCAACAACTGAATCTGTGATAAAATGTATATAGTGACAGCCTAGTCGAAGTTGAAAAGTAAATTGTCAGAACATATGTATATATACTTATCAGAGATGGTAAATAATGAATATTTTGTAAGTCTAAGAATATATCTACACCGTTTTTTGCCCGAACTAAATCCAATAGAACACCATGTGTCTTATATTAGAGCGAAAGAATAAAACTCAAGCAATAATCATTATTTTGTGAGTATTATTTTATCGCTCAAAAATAATTTTTACATTCCTTAGTTTTTTACTCAATCATTAATTTGTCAGTTTTATTGCCAGTTTTATTTTATCGCTCAAAAATAATTTTTACATTCCAAGTCTTAGTTTTTTACTCAAAATCGATCGTTATCAATAAAAAATATTCAAAATGATTTCATCTTGTAATTTTCCCTCCTAAGATCTGTCTTGGAATTTGTGTGTAAAGGAAAGTCGATACAAATTATAGCGGATATTGCATAAATATGTAAAAGTATGTCAGCCAAGCGCTGCCAGATCTCTCTAACTGACAAAGGGATGCTAGATTGTTACTTTGTTACTCATAGATTGCGCTAATTTCGAACAGTCTGCCTACAATCTATGAAGAGTCTCTCTATAAAAACTCGCAAAATAGAATCGTGTCGTGAATGCTAACCCATTACGATAGATTGATACCGATCACCTGAAGTAAGGTTCATGGAAATTCCCAAGACTATAAATTCAAGTACGTGGAATCATCTGATTATGTCAGGATATCATTTCACCTGGCTGGCAGCTCAGATTGAGCTTATAACTTTGAAAGTGTGTGCAAGAATTTCGCTAATTAACAACAAATTTTCATGAAAAGAAAATGAAAAGCCCACAAACAGCTATTAGAACCACACACACACACACACACACACACACATGCTGTTGGCCAGAAGTTTGTGAGGATTTTGATGATGTTCCGCCTTTTGAGTGCCTAACTGCTCTACCCCTTTTGCAGGTTCGCTTCGGCATTTGAGTGCATCTCTTAATGATTTGGCAAAGTTTTCTCAACCAGATGCACATTACAGGCAGGCGTCACCACACATGCGGGTGGTGGTTGAGGCCACCAGCAACAACAATCACCCATTGTTGCATGTTGCGGCCGTAAAAAGTTTCCCCAACTGCAACAACAACAAACATGAAAAATGTCAGGCAAAAGCGTAAATTGTATTCTCAGCTGCAAGTTCTTCTCCCCCGTTGGCTTCTCTTTTCTTTTTTTTGGCAACGGCAAATGTGCATATAAGGAAATAAAGCTAGGATCTCCAGGATGCTGGATGCAGGATGTGGGAGCGGTGTTTATGTCTCTGTGTGTTTCTGTGTGTTTTAGTAATTTAGTGCGGCATTTGAAATGTCGTTTTTTTTTTTTGTTTTTGTAAACATGCAGAAACATCGCGGCAAAGTATATTCGTATACATAGAAACTTTCTCCTTTGCCACCGCACTTTAAATGGGCAAGAGGTTTTACGCATTTCTTATTTAAAAACATCTTTCTCAACACACACAGCCGAGAAATGCAGAAGAAATTTTGTATACGCTTTTAGAGGGTCACAATGGTGCTTTAATTCTCCAACACATTTTACTATTAATTGTAGCGAAAAAACTGAAAGTTTATTCAACATTTATATATTTTTGTCCTTTAGTAAAAAACATCGAATTACTTCAAAAAATCAAATAAAAGCTATCAGAAGATTTTATGGTACTTTTTATTTACTTGTGATCGCATCATGCAATTTTTTCCGCTGCATATCAACAATGAAAATTAATATGTAAAACTGATCGAGCTCATAATTTTTTACTTAAAAAGCAAATTTACCATTATAATATATTATAATTTAAAATAATTTGTATTTCACTGAGCCTTTGGGATACTTATTCACGTTTTCTCACCTCACAGCTAAAAGATTATTTTTAAACTAAATTATAAATTATTTGTAAACTACATATTTGAGCCATCATTTACTTTAGGAAAAAAATACTGAAATTATTTTCATCCATTATTTTGGTAAGTAGAAATTTTTGGGGGAATTCTCATTCAAAATATTTATGATCACTATCTATATTATAGCTGTCCTTGTGTATTAACATAAATTGTGAGTGCCTAATATATAATTGCATTATTTATATTACGTTGAAAAATAATATACATGTAAAATAATTTTAAAATTTTTCAGTAAAGAACTCTCTTTAAAATGCCGAACAAAGGAGCTCAGATAGGTCCTTGTTGTGTTTTCCAATTTTTGTTTGTTTTTTTTTTCATAGTGTTGCCTCAGCTTCAGACAGCTTTTACAACTAAATTAGAATATAGTTGTAATTAAATTTGAACTGATATTTTCACAAAAATTCTAAGACATTCTATTCGTAAAACATCTGAATAAATACCAATACAACCTTATACTAACGCCTATATGTAAAGGTGTTTTAAAAAATTTTTCTTTCCAAGTTAAATTAAATAAATTTTTTTTATTTCTTCACCATTTGTTTAAAACCAAAACCAATCAAAGAATCAAAATCTTTGCTGAAAAGATGACTCTAAATTTCTAAAAATTCATTTTAGGTTCCTAGATTTTGAAGTGACTCAAACAAGATTTAATCCAATGCCCCAATATTCGGCAACTCGTAATCTCCACTGTGTTGCACAATGGACTGCTCTGCTGAGTGACAAACTGACAGTCTGACTGACATGCAGAACTTCTATCCAATGAAGAAAACTGCAGAGAGAAGGCGTTGAAGAACAATGCCTTTTGGAAGTGGAAACTGGACGCCATCGCGCATTTTGATACTCTTGAGTGGAATATTTCTTTGAAATTGCATTTCGAGTGCCGTTGCCGAGGACAAGCCAACAAATAAAATGAACCGAGTGCAACTCACAGGAATGCGTATAATAGAAAATAATACTAGAAGCCAAAAGGAAGCGAAGGAAGAGAGAACGCAAAGAAAAATATTAATACAGCGAAACATAGCAAGAAGTTTAGTGCCACACAAAACTTTTACTCTTGCTGCCACTGTTGAAAGTTTTTACTCTCGTTTTGTTGTTTTATTTTGTTTCTTTTTTGATTTTTTAAAAGTTTTTTTCAAGTAAGGAAAAACTAGCTCAATGACAGGGAATTTATCTGAATGAAAGCGAGAGAGGGAGACGGAGACTGAGAGGAAAGAGTCTGGGACAAGAGACGTTTGTTGCATGGAATCAGTCGTATGTGGATTGCATGCACTGTGGTGCAATTAAAAAACAATGAATTTCATCAATCCATCAATACATATGGATCCCAATTTTAAAATTTCCCAAGTTGATTAAGAAACTTTTAGTTAAGGGATAAAAAATGTATTTATCCCCCACACATATTGGTGATAGTAAATAGATTGGGAAATAGTTTAAATTTAATTTTCCTAGACAAACTTCTACTGCAAATTTTGATTTACACCTAAAAGGGAAACTTAATCAGATTTAGTGATCAGGAGAAATCTTTTATTATAATGCAGCGACTTAAATAATATTTAACAAGTGGCATAAGATGAAATGATTCGCAAACACTTTAATAATTATTGAATATTATATATAAAAAATTATTATAATCAAGGTTTAAAAAAAAGTGAATACTACCTTATATACTTAAAGTTTATTTGAATATATCATACCAATATACCCTTTGACCGACATATTTTTCACATGTTTGGGTATAAATATTAAAAAAATTTAATCTAAGCCCAAAATTTAAGAAAAAAAAGCCAGAAAATAATGTTGAGTTTTATTTTTGAGCGAAAAAATAAAACTCAAGAAATAATCATTATTTTTGATTTTTATTTTTTGCTCAAATATAATTTTTTGTTGTGAGTTTGGTTTTTTTTTCCACAAAATCGAATAATATTTAATCAATTGATTCAAAATTGGAAATAATTTTTATTTTTCAAGTTTTAAAATAAAACTCATAATGGTTACAGTCCCTGCTAAATATATTATTATAAAACTAAAACTAATCGTGTTTTAACTTATTCAGTGATCTTAAAACATAATTCAGAATTTGTATATTTTTGAATCACCGAAGGACCTTAAAAATCTTTAAGTAAATTAAATAAATACCAGGTACCACCTAAATACATAGTTTAAATTCGTTGTTTAAATACTCATATCATCAAGCTTATTGGCGAGGTGTTCCCTCGAGACTTTCTGATATGGTGCCATTATATATCGGAATCGGAATATATCGTATGCTGCCTCGCTCAACATGCTCAAAGAAAAAATAGAAATAAAAGAATGAGAGTTTTATGAGAAAAGGTTGTTTTGAAGTCACAATTGCTATTTTAACGAGAATCAACTCAATAAATTCTAAAATATTATAAACAAGATATAAATGAAAGTTTCTAAAATAAGAATATGATGGTAGCATTCCACATCCAGCTTACATTATAATTAGAGCAGAATCTGTCATCCAAGATCACAATTTTAGAAAAGAGTATGGAAATATTCTTTTCAGGATATGCTAACTAGTCTTTGTCCTCAACTCCGATTATATATGGTCAGAGAATTTGTATAATTTATATACGCATCATATTCGTATTGATAAGTTAATGAAAAATTCCTGGCAAGTTGTTACATTATCTGCCCAAATTGCTCACTCCATTTTACATTTTCCTTTGAGTGCCAAACCACTGTGCCACTTGTCTCACTCCCACGCCTCTCCTCCTCCAATCTGTAAGTCGCAAAAATATTTTGTTGTCTCCTTTTCTAAAACACACACATTTACACACACAAAAGCATGCAAAGAAGCAACAAGAAAAGGCAAGCTCAAAGTGAACAAATTCCTGGCGAGCCTTCCAAAAAGGAACCTTTTGTCCCCCCAAAAAAACCCACTCCATCTCCATTCTTCTCGGGATGTCCCAGCATTTTCAGCAATTCCAAAGGACTTCACGTAAAATATGCACAAAGAACTCGGAATGAAGTGTAACGAAACTAGTCGTGACACAATTTCTCTGATGCAAATTGCACAAGTCATGGCATTTGAGTGGCAAGAGAAGAAGACGACAAGCTGGAAGCTAGATAAAAGTGGTCAACACATAAAATGCCTAGGCTAATAACATTATCGGCTCATAAAAGGACACAAAAAATATGTGGCAAATGGGCAAAAAAATTATGCTCGTATATTATGAAATTTCAAGCCCCTTAGAAACACTTGATACCCCAAAAACCCAACCGAACTGGAGCCGATGCCAGATGACGACACCCAAAAAAAAAAAAAAAAAAACGTTTCCAATAAAGTGCAAAATGAGAGGCGAAAAACTCCTTTGCCATGCTAACCGCAGATAAATGAGACACTCGGGAACAGGCGACACATAATATTCTATGTGTTATCCCAAAAAAAGAAAAAGGGAGAAAAAAAGGGCACATACATAGATAGATAGATATAGAAACCGATACAATCCCAATTGAATCAATTGAATTGAATGACTAAGCAAGGTCCTGATGGTGACCCAAACTGGGGAAGAGGGGGGGAGGCAAAAGCAAATGGGGAGCCCTTATACCTCGTTCTCAAAAGACACTAAAATGTTGCGCGCTCTCTGGGAAATAAAAGTAAATTGATATTTTCAACTCTTCTTCCCTTCTTGAGAGGCACAAACAGGAGTGCTTTTGGGTGGGGGTTAGTTCATTGTGGGTGTTGTCGGTGGAGTATATCCCATATTGGACACATGTTCCTTGTTGCGGTCTAGGCGAATACATTCTACAATAGTACAGAAATATATTTCCGTTCTTTTTGGTGGTTGCCTGCTGTGCGAGGCTTTTTCTCTCCGAGCGAAACAGACAACAATTTGCTCAATGATGCAATGCGGTAGGTTTATATTTATGATTTATCCTAGCCAAGTTAATGGCAATGGCAAAGGCATAAAACTGGTATGCTATGGTTATTCGCAGGAAGACTGAACAGTTTCCTTTAACAAGTTAGAAAGGTATAACCCGAAAATAGAAGGACTCGAGAAGTGATAAGTAATCCAATAAAAATAAAAATAAAATGTTTAATATTTTAATCAAGCACTCAAAACACGATAAAGTGTTTACATTTCGATTTACGATTTATAAAAAAAACATTGAAACGGTTTTTGGACAAGTTAAAAGAGGTAAAAACTGGATTTCAAAGTTTTTTTTTAGTACAAAATAATTGAATAACTTCAATATTTCATATTCAATTGTGCTTCTTTTTTAATTGTAATAGGAAATTTTTCGAAGCATTAAAATTAAATTTGAAAAAAATTATTAAAAATATTCTATTCAAAGTATTAGATATTTGGACTTACAAACAGGGTAAAAAATTTCTAAAATTCCTGAAGTTTTTCACCAATAAAAATGTTGTTGAGAAAAGCTTAAAAAAATACAAAGACACCAGTTCGAAATCTTCCAAATTTAAATCCACCAACTATTTTTCAAAAAATGTTTGCTTGAAATGATTCGATTGTGGAAATCATTTACTATAGTATAAGATCATAATTTCAATGAAAACGTGTTAAACGGAGAAATAATTGAAAGCAATTGGAAGGAGAGCATACAAATTTCTCAGTTAATGGAAATTTCTTTAAAACTGGATTAATCATAAGACTAAGATTAATTTAAATATTTAAAGCTGCAACATAATTTGAACTTGAACTGACCCAATCCTCCATTCTAGATAAACATCGTTAAATCGTTAAGAACTAACAGTGTATAATCAACAATAATCAACAACAATCAATTTTAAGCAATTCGAAAAATGTAATACGAAAATATAAAATAACTACATAAATATATCACTATAGTGTTGACTTTAATATTGCTAATAATATTAGCAATATAATTCTAAGTAAAGTCTGCCAAATTTGGTAAATAAATATATCAAAGTTAGGGAATTTGAAGAAAAGACAGCAGAAGACAGCAAAATCGAGATTATGAGAAGGATCATGATCTGGAATATATGAATGACTATTTTATGAATATTTATGGATTTGCTATAATTCCAAACAAGAAAGAACAAGAAAAGTGTCTACGCATCTTATTTGCCGTGTCACATCTCGTTTGTCTATTTTTTTCCACACACACACACACATTGAAAAAGCACATTGAAAAAGCTGGAAAACCCCAAAGACATTCACAAAAAGGAGAAAAACATGGAAAAAAAAATACTGTAAACTTTTGCAATTGAAAACAAACTGAAACAACTCACCAAGAGATGCGAAATGTGCACTGAGCTGTGAACAGTTTCTCAGTAGTTATCAGAGGAGACGTAGAGAAAAGGAGATGGCAAAAAGTTAACGGAGAAAATGCTCCCTGTTGCTTTTCACTATGTTTCTCCATTTCTCACTCTCTCTCTCTCTCTCGTCCTATTTTTTTGTGTATTAAGTAAAAGCCCCGTCGCGTAGCAGGTTGTCAAAATCGCATTAGTTATTGATTCGTACAAGTTGACTAACTGACTGACTGACTGACTGAATGTTGTTACACTAAATGCGTATGCCAGTCAAAGTTGATTGAGAAATGGCAATATCAGCGCGAGAAGTACCTCCTACCCGTCGAGTACTTAGCATATCTATGACATCATCTCTCGCTGTGTGGCGGCGGCCGGCGTCATCATTAGGCCAATGGCAATGGAAATGAAAATTATTAACAGCAGAGAAGAAGAAAAAAATAACAACAAAATTACATGAAAAAACACTCAGGATGTGCCTATTGTTGACGGAAACGGAAGTTATCTGGTTTTGATTTTCATGCGGGCCCCGAAAAGTATGCAACGGCATATGAAATTCAATGCGTTTGTGTGTGAATGTAGGTGTATTTGTATGAGAGAGTATCTATATGTAACATGACGTTGTTCCAATCCACATGGGAGAATTCAGACAATTTTCATTCAATTTTAAAAGTTTTTGAATTCGAAAAATGTTGATGCCGATTAATAGTTAAAAGATCAAGGAACGATGCATAATAGTGAGAAAAACAACTGATGAAAACAAGTTTTTTTAACAAAACTAAATTTCTTAAATTTGGCGTAAATTGTTGCTCGACTTTGAGTGTACATGTAAAGTTTTTTTTTAATAAAAATTGTTGGTGATTAAGGTTAAGATTGCATACAATATAGGGTATCAACACATTTTTTGTTGCAGAAATTAAACGTGAGAGTCTAACGAAAACCTAGAAAAAATTTTAAAACAAATTTTCACTTTGAGTAAAAATTCACAACAAAATTCTGCAAGAAATTTTCATTTTTTAAAAAAATGTCCACCATTTTCCAGTCTAAAACTTTTACTATTATGTAGTATCATAAATTTTTTTGGGAAAATGTGGATGCCCCAATAGCAAAAAATTTTGCAAATTAAATTTGCAATTTAACTCTTTCTTACCTAACCTCACTTTCCCTCCCACACATCTTCCATAAGTGTGAGCTGTGTGAGAGCGTCTCTCTGCAACATGACGCTGTTGCAATCTGAGCAACTTGTATTTACTTTCACTAATATTTTTGACGTATTTTAGCAAACGGTTTCAATTTACCACTAAATGTTGGTTTTCAGCTTAAAGCTTTTAATTTCTTCTCCATTATCTTTTGCACAAATGCAATCTACTTGCAATTAAAATTTGTTTTACTTTTTTCGACTATTTAAACCGACTATTTATTCTTGCATGCTTGCTTTAATTTCTTTATTGTTAAATTACTATTTAAATAAACAGCCCCATGATGAAGTCAAACTTTCTTTTCAGTGGAGACAGACAATAGAAAATTCTAGCCAGAACAAGAAATATTTTTGCCCATCTCAGCGTTTGCGTTTTAAAGTAAATTTTATGAAATTTATCTAATTAATGTGAACACGTTTTATATAGCATTTCACAAATGAAATACTAGTGTATATCAAAACTTTTGTGCACAGCCAGAAACTTTAGAAGTGCACAAATCTCTCTCTCTGCACACAAAAATGGGTTTATTTAGAAAAGTTCCAACAACTTTTCATTACAAAAGCTAGTGTGGAGCTATAGAGAGGTCCATGGCCACAAACAAATAAAACATTAAGAGTAACTGAAACAGCAGCACAACTAATGAACTCAAACTGTTTTACATTGGTCAAAATAGAAAAATAAAGAAATTAAAATAGCTAAATGAATATGGTGAAAATGCACAAATATGAACACACAAAAATTATGTCGTTGCGGTCTTTTTGAAGTTCTTCTCAACTGCATTGGTAAACAATATGGTTGAGGACAGGAACATATGTATACACATAAATGTCGAGTATTGTGTATAACTAAATGATTTTAAAAGCACAAAATAACTAAGCAAAGAGTGGAATAGACTTATGAGAGTTGCTGAAATTTTAGTTTTTCAATTTGAGCTAGTACACAAACAGTGTAGGATGTGTGATTACAATTTACTCGATTACTGTTGCCTCTTTCAGGAAATTCTCAAAGATTTAACACATGAATTCAAACCAAGTTAATTGTGATCAAATTCAAATTGAAAGGAAACTTGTTTTTAGTTACTTTTTATTTTGCAGTTCGCCCTGGGCTTGTTATCAAAGAAACTTCCAGGAAATCATGAGACTTTTTCTAAGTCCTCCTGAAAATTTAAAAATGTTCATTAACAAAAACATTTGAAAAATTAAATTTTTATTCTTTTTTTTTGTAAGTAGACAATGTTACGCCAAATAATATTGCAAAAGATTGCGTTTCTCTCGAAGTGATAAGCCAACTTATGATTTTTATATTTTGATATTTTAATTAGCTATAGAAAAAGTGATTGCAATATTTTTATAGATAATCGCAGACCGATTACCAACCCTTTGAAAAATTTGTCATTTAAGTGTTCTGTAATCTTTTCTAGTCCTATAACGAATTTATCTTTACTCTATTTGTTAAATATAGTCAAAAGTTAAGAAGGCACACATACAAACATCATTCAAAATGAACCCTAAGCAGCTTTATATCAGAGTTTAAATATTTGCTAAAAAAATAGAATTTAGATATTTTTCAATTTTAGAGATACTACCTAATTTTGTAATCACAAGAATAATCTGATATGAACCACAAAGATATAACCATCTAGCCCAATTAAATATTTCATTTCAAATATTGAATATAATTTTCCACAATTTTTCTTTTTACAAATCTCACTTCACTTATTTTTACATTTTACTAACCAAGCCAACAAATATATCTCATAATTTACTCTTTTTATAATTATTTGTAACTGCTTTTGGTTTTGCATTTTTTCTTTTATTTTGCTTGTAATTTAATGAAATTTGTTGTCGTTTACCGTATATTTTATCTACCTCTTGTTGCGCTTGGTTTTGTTTTTTTTTTTTTTTTGTATGTTTCTAAACAAGCATTGAGCAAAGGACTCTTTAGATTTGCTTCCTCAGATGAGAGAGTGCACTTGAGGGCAGCCTGCTTTTTCCTTCGGCTATTCACCTATTCCTCCCTCTCTCTCTCTACTATTTGTCGTTTCCATTCAAAACAAAAAAAGAGTAAAAAAAAACATAAAAACGTTCACGTTCATTCATGCTCATTATCCTGTAGATTATTCGGTACTTTACAGTGCTCAGTGCGATAATAACGATGTTGTGTAGCCAAGGACATTGAAATATACACTGAAAATCCAGAAATGTATGAACAAGATTTCCATTTGTATAGATGATCCTTATAAAAATATTCGTTTGGCTCGTAAATCCTTAAAGAGAAAACAAGCACTTTCAAAAAGTATCCAAAGTTCAGTGAAATCTTCTGAAATTGAAGAAGTTGATGAACAGAAACTCAAGAAAACTCTTCTGATCTTTAATGTATTATTTTTAGTTTTACAGGTATGAAAATCGTAAAAAAAAAAGATAATCACAATTTAACATTCTGTCTTCGTTTAAGACAGAAACACGAATACTACATATATCCCAGTCCCAGCTGATGAGGCTTCTATTAGTGGGACTTATATTGAATATTGGGAAAGTTTGATGTTGGAGTGGAAGGAAACAAGAAAACTAAAAACAAAATATCCGGAAGTTCACCATTTCAGAATTAAGAATTAATGGTTGATGTAAGACAAAATTGTTTATTAAAATTTGGTACGATACAGAAAGTTGAAGTCAATTATCTCCTTAGTTGCCGAGCTTAAAATATTAAATGCATCACTTATCAAACAAAATGTAAGTTGTCCGTAAAAGCTATAAAATCTTTTTTTTTATATTTGTTATCCCTCGAAATAGAATATGAAAAGGGAGATTTTGGTATTTTTTTTTCCATGATTAAAACTACAATAAATCAAAATATGATACAATATAATATAATATGAAGGCGAAAAACAAATAATCAAATTATTTTAAAATATCAAAGAAGCTAACTTCGGCTATGCCAAAGTTTGTATACCCTTGCAGCTTTTGACCATTACATTTTATTTTCTAAAAAATTTTTTGTTTCTTAATCCAATAAAGAAATATTTTAAATACATTGGCCGGGGGCAGCCAATCGCCAAATAGTAGACAATGTAGCGATTGATATTCATATTCACACACACACAATCGCAATTTTGACACATATATGTGCTTCACGCATATGACGTAATCCCTTTTTATTTATGTACATAATCAGTTTGGATAAGATTGTTCAAAAAATAGAGAAGTTATTCGCATTTAACGATTGTATTTGTATGGCAGCTATATGATATAGTTGTCCGATCTTATTCAAAATCGCAGATGTGTATGTGGCTGTATAGAAAAGCTTATATACGAACTTTGAATGCGATAGCTCTAAAACTGTGGGACTAGATCGCGCAGCACCAGACAGACAGACGGACAGACGGACATGGCTATATCAACTCGTCTTCTCTTGCTGATCAAGAATATATATACTTTATGGGGTCGGAAACGATCCCTTCTCTGCGTTACAAACATCTGACCAATTTTATAATACCCTCTGCAAGGGTATAAAAACCATAGATATTTAGATTGTGTTGAAGTATCTAAGTATTAACCATAGATATTTAGATTGTGTTAAAGTATCTATGTAAGTATTAACATTTTGAATTGACAACCATTTGTGCTTTAAAAAAATAGTTATTACAACAAAAAATTAAAAAATTTTATTCTCAATGAGCACTGAAATATGGTGTAAGTTTTGAACAAATAAAACGATTTTTTAAATAAAAAATGTTAAACTGGATAAAGCGAACAACTAGAAAATTAATTCACTATTTCCAGATTCGACTGTATTTATAAAAATTTTAAATTGAAATAATTTCACTTGCAATGTTGAGAATTACGTTAATCTCTGTTTTGATAACGTAAGTTTTTGTCTCTAATTTTCAATAAGAAAGATTTTCATTGTGTGTATCGCATATCGAAAAAATTACTAACAATTTCAAAGCCTACTTTAATTTAATTTGAACTTAATATCGTTTTCATTAAATGATTAAAGAGTGATTAATTGAGTAGAATGGATTTCTCGTTCTCACTTGAATTTCTCTTGCAGTGTAAATGTTTCGTTTTCTTCCACGCCAACTGGTTTTTTGATTCTGACCAAAAGAGCGTGGGTAAAGATGGGCGCGGCGATGAGGGCGGGGCGCAGATAGATGGGGGATAATGCAGTTTTAGCCCCATCCTTGTACTGTCGCCGCTTGTTGATGATGATGCACTTGATATCTGCCGTATGAATGCGGTTGAGCTGCAAAGATGTAGAAGTGAAACGAAAGAAGAAATCTTCTTTTGCCATTTAAAGCACATTAAGGGTCTGCCCTTTATGCTTCCGAAGGCGTACTACATCTACTATATATAGCATTTGTACTTATATATACATATATTACAAGCTTGGACTCGAGAGTCCATTCAAGAGTCCTGGCTTTTGTTGTCACTAGCTTCGACTTTGCTGTATGTGTGTGTGTGTTTGTGTGTGTCCGTGTCCGTCCCGTTACAGCTTTTGTGGATTATTTCTTGTGGATTATTTATGTACTTGTGAACCTCGCCGTTCCACCTTCTACCTTCTATCTCACTGAGCTTCATGCTCTTACTTACATTTGCTTTGCTGCCAGCTTCAGTTAATTTTTGGCCATTTAAATGTTAAATATTTTGTGGGGATTTATTTAGTCCACTCGGCACCTTTTGGCTCGTAAATCCTGACCAGGCGCACGTGTGTGCGTATTGCCACCCGACATGTCCTTGTCCTGGCTTCGCTATCCCTGGCCATTGCCAGGCTAATGGACCTGCTGCCTGTCGCGCCGATGTCAAGCTGTTGTCATCATCGCCGCTAATCCCTCGTTTGAGTGGCAAATGCCGGGCCCAAGAGCTGGCTCGTTGGTTACCACCGACGATGATGTCCGGCTTAGGTAATGGCAATTTAATAAGCTTCTAAAATGTTTGACGTTGTGTTTCTCGCCCATAAGCGTTCGCCCTCGAGGTTATAGCCGCTGATCCATGCACTATAGCACGGATTTTGTTTTTGTTCAACGAAAAGTCTGATGCAGTTCAAAAAAAAAGATGATAGGACCTACTCGTTATCTACTTTATAAGCTTTTAGATTTAAACACAGTTTCGTATTGAAAAAGTCATTAGAATGGAATTCAGTTTGCATATACCCAAAGAACTTTAAAAATATATTGCAAAAAGTATGAATATGATGAATAAATGATGAATAAATTATTGTAATGTATTCTCATTTTTACACTCTTTTGTTTTTAGTTTTTATTTATTTGCAATCTGTTTTTAACGAACAATGAGTAATTGGTTGCCGTAGCATCTTAATTGAATATTATCAGGTTAATAATACATATGTTTCCGATTCTATTAATACCGAATTGAAGACTCAAAAGGTATCACATTCTAGACACACACTTCAGACATTAGTAGAATTTAAAACTTAAGTATTCTTAATTAATATGACTTTTGTAAATCGTGTAAAATTGCTTTAAGTGAAACCAAAATAATTAATCTTATTTTGAGGAAATATTTGGACAGTTTCATCTTTACCCAGATTTTAGTATACAAAAATTTTTTAATTGCATCTTAAAGTGTTTTTAAAAAAGAACCAGTTTTAAAAAACTTTCTGCTTATATTTTTATGAGTTTCGATCAACAAATAATAATAATAATAATTTTGAGGAAATATTTGGACAGTTTCTTCTTTACCAAGATTTAGTATAAAAAAATTTTTTAGTTGCATCTTAAAGTTTTTTTAAAAAAGAACCAGTTTTACAAACCTACTGCTTATATTTTTATGAGTTTCGATCAACAAATAATAATAATAATAATTTTGAGGAAACATTTGGACAGTTTCTTCTTTACCCAGATTTAGTATACAAAAATTTTTTAGTTTTAAAAAAGAAAGAAAGAACTTTTTGCTTATATTTTTATGAGTTTCGATCAACAAATAAAATAATAAGTAGTTGATATCGTTGATTGTAAAAGATGATTACAGATTTAAGAAATCAGTTTAAGTGGCAAATATATTATACCATCAAGATCAAAAGTCTGCACCAATGAAAGCCAACAAATTGTGTTTTTGATAATATTTTGGGGCAAAGGCAAAGTGAATACCCTAAGTAACTACTTACTATTATACCACCAATTTTTATAAGTGATTGTGTAGATTTTAATTGTAGTTGAAAAGATAATTAATTGAATATGAGGGCTGTCATTTATATACCAGGAATTGGCAATACTAATCAGTCAATACATAAAATCTGGCAACGCCATAATAAACATTTTTTATTTATCATTTTTTAAGAACATAAGTTCGCGAAATCTTTTTATGTAGAATTGGTTTTTGTTTTACAATAAGTTGAAATGAAACAAAGGAAATTTATCGGGAGGGTTTTCATTGGATTGTTTTTCACAACTTTCAATGTGAATTATCCCAACAACAATGTGTCGTATAACTGTATTATTGTGTAGATTAATATGGAACTTGCCATACAGATGATAGCTTTTAGCTTAGCGCTATTATATAGAAGACCGGATATCAAGTTAATATAACAAAGAAATAATATATACTTTGTTATATCATCATAATTTATTAAATCAGGAGTGGGCAGAGAAAAGAACTTTATACTTTAAAATTGATACGCTAAGTTGCTGACTAAAAATATAGATTTAGGTAAATAAGATTAAAAATTCACTGTTAGTAGTAACTGTTTGGCGTATTACATTATATTAAGTTAAAAGCTTTGTTAAGATCATTTGTGAATCGATTCTTTGCTAAAAAAATACAACAATAAAAAAAAAAACACTTCAAAAAGTTCGAGGGCGTTCTGTCAAGACGACAAAACGACAAATGCAAGACATACGATTCCATTAATTTTCTATTCTAACAAACTACCTAATTACTCACTAAACCCTTTTCTAATTATCACAAACATACAAAATATAATTTAGACACTCCAATATTTACTTCAAAAAGTTTATAAAGACAAAACAACATAAAGATCCCATAAGTTATATATTATTACTGATATAGTTAGAGTCTTCCTCAAATAGATACACAAAATTTGGAGTGTAGGTATAAATGAAACTCGAATGGTATCGAATCGATAGTAATTTCCAAGTAGTCATTTCTATTTCAACATTCAGACACACAGTCAGAGGCTTAGGTGGCTTACAAACACCCAAGATGCGTTCTACATAAAGGACAATGAGTATCAAAAGGACAACAGCACAAAAGTCGACAAGCGTAAAATTGACAAACGTTTTCTTTTTGGTCAAAATGCAGTCAGGACAGAAGTGAAAACGAGCAAGATGGAGAAGGATGCAGAGAGAGAGAGAGAGAGAGAGAGTGAAACAGATGGGGAAAGAGAACAAAGAGCAAGAGCAACAACAATTCTGACCCTCAGCAGCCTTACGCTGCTTGAGCCTGTTGACGATTGTTAGTGAGACATTGACTGAGTGTGTCCTGCCAGCAGGACAAGAGTGGACGAACCAAGAGCCAAAGCCTGGCGACAGACGATTTAATGACATTCAAAGTGTTGAAGTGGCCCAGCCCGCCAGTGGCTGCAATAGAAACAGGAGTAGAATGTAGAGTAGCAGGAGCAGGACCAGGGCCAGGACATTTGTTGCCTCTGGCCCTGCCGAAAAGCCTTTCCTACCAAGCGGTGTCAGAGTGCATTCTTGTTGACTTACTGACACTTTGACACTGACAGGACTCTGACTCCGATTCTGGACTCTCAGCTCCTGGCAATGGCTCATCATGAGGAAATTAGTGCCACAAAAGGGTTGCGTTTACGGCATCGGGGGGGTGGTGGTGAGGGCAGGCAACTGGGGAATGCTCATTATTCAGCTCATTTGCATGCATTTCGTCCTGACTTCACTTAGTCCACACATTTGGTCACACACACACACGCACACACACAATTGGAACTGTGTTATGTCCGTAGGTAGTTTACATGGTTTTCCGCCCCCTTTTATTTATTGTTACAGGTTAAAAGCTTGCGGCTTATATTGTACTTTTTACACTTAACTGGACTATAAAATACTCTTACCCAAGTTCGACAACAATTTAAGCTCTTAAAATTAGTTCTGCAGCGATTACTTATCTTTATCAATCGAATTTCGATCAGTTTTAGGTAATCGAATTAAGCTTTAGCAAATTAATCGATAGTCATTAATATATACAACCCCATTTATTTTTGGAAATTATATTAATATCTTATTATATCTGTTTTAATTGGTCTTTTATTCGATGCAATTTATATTTTATATATGTATATAGCAAATAGATGATCTTCATTAAGGTGATAAAACTGTCATATATCTAGGGAAATCGGCACTTAAATTTCCAATTTCACCAACGAAAAGTCAAAAAAAAAACTAGCAAAACAATTGGAATCTCTCTTCTTCAATTTCCTAGTTTTAAAAAGATCCATTCTACGGCTTTCAGTATACTTAAATAAAATAATAAGTATTATATTTTTAATAATTGTTTTTCTGATACTCAGAACATTGGTGGTAAGTTTTCGTTCAAACATATCTGAAGAAATTCTTTAATAATCGTGTTCTACTATGCGTTAATTATATCAGCCTTATAAACGATTCATAATAATAATTTTAATTATAATAAATAGGCTTTAAAAATTTTATTATTAATATTTTGAGCGTAATTTGCAAAATGTAAATTAACAAGAAAAATATGACGCGAAGTCTTAGGGCTTAAATATATTATTTAGATTATCTTTTGTTGTCAAATAAAAATTGCTATATTTCAATAAAATTTTAAAATTAAAATTGGTTAAAAAATTAAATACATTATTTTTAAAAAAGAAATGGACTCTTAAATTGTGTTTTACTATGCGTTAATTGTATCAGCCTTGTAAACGATTCATAATAATAATAATTCTAATGTAAATCTATTTAAAAATGTTATTATTAATATTTTAAGCGTAATTTGCAATATGAAAATTAACAAGAAAAATATGACGCGATTTCTTATGGCTTCCTCGTCCTTTTATTTTTAAGCCTATATATAAATGTATTAGTTAGATTATGTTTTGTTATCAAATAAAAATGAATACATTTCAATAAAATTGTAAAATTAAAACAAAATTTGTTCAAAAATTTAATACATTATTTTTAAAAAATTTTGAATTATATTTTTTAGGAAGATCTTATTGGTCGCTTAAATGTGAATTAGTCATAGTTCGGTTCCATATATCATTCATGTTCTTATCAAGTAAATCATTACCGCTCAAAATGTCAAAAAAAAAGAAATTCTAGTGTAAACTAGTTGAAAATTTCAAACTCTCTTAGCCCAAGTGGAGCCTGATATTCACCATATCATTTCAAGCACTTGTAAACACAAGAATTCGAAAAATATTTTCTGTGCATTTTGCCATTTCGAGGACATTCCAAACAAGCCAAAGCCATAACAATTTAGAGTAAAACCACCTGCTTAGCCTGCATAGCAAAAGGATAGAGTAAATATGGAGATTTACCACAGAGCTTGATCTCTGACAGAGTCATGGACATTCATAATTGAAGACCAGCCCAGGACCAGCCCAAACATCTGTTCCGACTTACTTTCACTCAGTCTCCATATTCGTTTTCTCTTTCTGTGTCTTGGCCATGTAATCGCATTTTGTCCGGAGACAACAAATGCAATTTGACTACAAAAAAAAAAAAAAAAAATAAGCACTGGGCTAGCAAAAACAATTCTTGTTTAAATAGAATTTGTGCAAAACAGCTGAGAAGGCAGACAAACAAAAGCAAAATGGAGACAGGACATGAAGTGCCTGTTGCTGGTTTGCTGGATTTTTGGATTTAGATTTCTTGTTTGTGCAATCATGAAAAGGGAGAGCCTTTGCCTTTTTTAGCTTTTTGGCATTGTGTGCAATGCTTGTAATTAAATTGTCAACCTGGCAAATGGTTTTAACAATTGGAAGTCATGCATTGTTGATTTTTTAGATTGAATTAATTTGAAAACAAATGGTCAGGCCATAAGGAAAATAAAACGAATTCCCCCCCACCCACATACTAAGTACTTGAATATTTTATAAGAATTCGGAATTCCGAATGATGCTGATGGGAAAATAAATTTGAGCAAGTTAAGTGCATGGAAGTGGCACAAGAATAACCCAGAAAAGGCTCAAAAAACAAAGACATCAAAAAAGAGACTTTAAATTCGCTCTTTTAATCAAAAGTCCACAAATGGATATATCTGACAATTTTTACCTATGATTTAAAACTGAATTATGTAGTAAAAATATTAATTCACATCTTTGACAATAAATAAGGAATCAACCTGTCGATGCTAATAACAATAAGTTCCAGTCATTTGTTAATTGTTAATTTGTTAATCTGACTTGGGCTTAAAGAAGATCTATTTTTATTCAATACTATTTTTAAATTATCCTTTTACCTATTCATCTATTTATCATTCAAACCAAATGCCAAAAATGCAACTTTCCAAGTTTAAAGTAATTAAAGAAGTTTTAAGTACTTTCAAGGTTTAATCGTAACTATTTTAAGCACGTTTAAACTACTTTCCAAAGCTTTAATCTTAACAAGGAAACAAAGAACTAATTCAGTCTAATTAATTTCGTTAAATTTACATCATAATCTAAAGTAATTACTTTTTCTTGTAATTAAATATTTTTAACAAAATAGCAAACAAATTAATATTATGAAGTCGATGAAAAGAATTTAAATTATGTTAGCAGAAGGATTCTTGATATAAGAATCTACTGATATTATGAGCTAATATTACTTATAAGAACTACCGGCTTAAAATTTCAATATTTTTAAATTTGAACTTTACTTATACAAACTTTTTAATACTAACTAATGCTAGCATACATATCTGAGGAATAGATTGATCCACTTATTAAGAGGATTTAATTTCCGGGTAATTAGGAAAACATATAGAAATTCGCTTTTCCATTAGTAAGTTAATCACCTTAAAATTGTCATTTAAATCGAATGGAAAATTTTCTAGGCAATTATCTTTTATTGTTTCTCACTTGAGATAAATAGAAAATTTTCATTTAGAAACTCATTCAATTCGCAATCGATTTAAATGGCCTTCTTGGTCATGGAAAATATTTTCATTTTGCCATTCGCACACTCAAAATGCAGTAAACATTTTGAAGGACATTTTGAAGAGATGGCGGAAGGAGTAAGAAAGAGACAATCAGGGAGAGAGACTCTAATGAGGCAAGAACTAAGCAGAGAGAAGCCTATGCTGAACTTAATTGCATTTAAATTGCCACTCGTGTTATGTTAACAAATAATTAGTTGCCCATTGGGCATGAAAACAGTATCAGACGAGGCAACGGAAGGCGGACCACAGACCAAAAGGGATGGGAAAAGGAGTGCAAGGATGCCAGTAGACAATTTAGCTAGAGACAAGAACAATGCAAGAACAGACAATAGATAGACATTCAGACAGACAGAATGACCGCAGAAATAGCGTTGGCTCATTTGCATAAACTGTGTGCGGCATTTGGCATACTCTCGCCGCTCATTTGCAACTAAGTATGTGCACTTAAAGACATAGACTGTTCCCTGTTGTTGATTGGTTTTCGGCTTAAATCGCATAAATGGCATTCGGCCAATTGGGTATTCTTTCTGAGCCAATGAAAAATTCACATGAATTCAATTCAAATTTCTGCATAATGCATTGCGTGGCAAAGTTTTAAGCAAATCAATTAATTATTTGCCATGCGGAGGAAGGAAACGGAAACCAGAGCCAATAACCATAATATGGCAAAATGTGCTAAAATCTCTAAAGATTAAATACAAGACCTTCTGTCCAGGGCCGTTGAGAGGACAAGAACAACAACTCACTCTCGATGTCTGGCACCGGGAACGGGGGGCGAGGCATCTCATCGATATCCTGTCAAGCGTAACATGGCAAATTTTCCAAGATGAACCTGGGCAATTTGACAATGGCCACAAGCAAAGGCTAGGCGAAGATTTTACTGAAAGTCTTTTCCCTCTGTTTGTGGGAAATTACTCAATACAAACAAATTCATACTTCAATAAACAAGAAAGTTTCGAAAAGTCTAATAACCGAAATGATTTGACAGTTAAGAAAGTTCCGCTATAATAACAGTTTAGCTTGAAAAACAAATTTCGATTTAGCTATTATATGATTATGTTGAACAAACGAAATTAAGTTTCGGTATAATGGTTTTCTAGTTTGACTACAATCAGCGCTTTCGGTTAAACGAAAAAGCAAACAAATTATGATAAGGAATTGCTGTATAGGTTAGCCAAAACAAAAAATGAGTTCCGTAAATAGTTTCGAATAACCGAAATAACTATAAGATTTTAAAAGAATGTTTAAAATACGCTTTTAAATGCATGGGTAGCCAACAATATTCGTAAAATAATGAGTGGACAACTTAAAAAGAAACAAACAACCGTTTGACTATGGATTACGAAACGTTTAAGTATTTCGGTTAAGCAACAAGTTCAAGTGTCCATTTAGAAATCATTGAATAACATTGAATTGGAAAGGTTTTCGTCCACTGTGCGGCAATAAGCATAGTTCAATCAATTGGGACCCCATTTGTCGTCATCCCTCTGGCCCTTCCTCTTTCTCTCCTAGATCTCCTCGTAAGCAAACCAAGAGGCATGCAACGAAGCATGCGAAAATTTGGCTAATACGGAATGCACGCTAAGAAATTCAAAGTGCATAGATTAAAGCAGGAGAAGGGAATGTGAACGCCTTAACTTTGGCAGGAAACTAGAGAGAACCCTTCATTCCATTCACCCCCCCCCCTTCCACCACCAACCACCTCAACCGCCGCCTCTGTAGACATAGACGAAAGCAAACTTAATGCAATCAAGCTTAATGCAGCGCAACGGCTGCCCGACGAGACGAGGACGAACCTGAAAACGGGAAACTGGAGATGGGAGATGAGAGCAAAGTGAATCCTTAGGGTTTACCTGCGGTGCATTTTTAAGCAATTTACATAATAATTATCGTAGCTGAAGCCAAAGTTGAAAAGGCTGCCACCCAAATTTCCTGTACAAGGAATCCCAAAAAAAAAAAAAAAAAAAACCGATAACCCAAAACCAACTACAACTACAGAATCACTTCAATATATTGAAAAACTTTGGCAATTTAATAGAGTTTACCTTGAGCTGCTAGACAGAAACGATTTAAGAAGCCATTGGAAAATCATCAATTTAATCAAAAAGTGGCAAAATAATTTTAGTTAAGCCACGGTGGAGCAAATGCATTAGTAAAAAAATAAGCAAATCTTTCTTCAGTTTAAAGGAGGTTATTTACAACGAACGTAAAAATGATCAAACTGCTATAAACCTTTCTCCAACAAGTTGCAAATTTCAATTTAATGTTAGACTTAAACCTAGAGAACTATTTTTATTTGAATCGATCAGTTATATTAATCGTCCGTTCTGTGGCGGGGAGGATGGCACAAAGGACGCGTTGCGAAACTTCTTTAGAATCATTGTAAATTGAAATTGTATGTAACGAAAATGAGAATTGAAAAATGTTCAGGAAAATGTTACGGCACGTCACAGAGAGAGGAGAGAGTGTCAAAAATCATAGAAAATTATGTAGAAATACAAATGTTTTAAATATTAGTGGGGAAATTCAAAAAGAATTCCTTACCTACCTACGTATTAAAACAGTTATAATATCTTTTATTGACAAAAAACCTATCCTTAAATTAAATATTTGCAAATAGTTTATCGATTTTGTTTCGAATGTGAGAGATATCTATATATACCGATAGTTAGAAAAGCCTGATGTTATTAGGTTGGGAAGCATAACAATTTTTTCTACTAGCTGTTTGCAGATTATAGTCTTCTTGGATATACCAATGAGGTTTGCTTCTTTTTGTATATCATTTAATTGTATTGTTAAGATACTGTTTTTGCATGTATGGATTCAGCGCTTAAATAAATAATTAAAAAATTAAAAAAAAAACGCGTTTTCATGGGTGTTGTGGCATTGCAGTCCTAGAGTTGTCAGCAAAATTTATTTCTAACTTGAACTTGAATTGGGAGTTGAATCAAATATTTTCTTGAAGAAAAGCTTATAAAATGTATATATTTTTTATGGAACTTATATTAGTCACGTTTGTCTATAAAACGTTGCTGAAATTTTTTAATTTGTTCATAAATAATTCAAAGTTTCTATCGGTATATTTTTCGGAGTATACAGATTGCTTATGAACTAGCTGTTAATCTAATATTATAATTTTTGAGCAAAGTTGTATTTGTTAAATAACGAAGGCTAATTATATACATATGTACTTGAAATGGTCATTTCTTGGTATAGCCTTTCCGTTGAAGGAATGGTTTAAGTCTTTAAAATACGTCTGGATTTTTTAGATGATTTTCTTATTCAATGTTGGGTAACGATATGAGGAGGTGAGCAAGCAATGAAAACCACAATCGACTATATCTCTAGACTCTTCGGCCCATAATCTTTAATCAATTTTACCTAACAAACTAAAGTCTTAAAACTTTCGTCTTCAAAATAATCAATAAATACTTGATTAAGTCAAAATGTATCTGAAAAAGTGAACTTCCACTTACAATTAGCTTTTCTCTAATTGGAATTTCCCTAACTGAATCGAAAATTTCGCTGAAACGACTTAACCACGCGACACGCTGTCAAAACTTTAAGTCAATCAGGAAAAACAATTTTTGAGAAGTGCCCTGCAACAAATCCGGTTGACGATAATACATATATAAGTATATATACACTTGCAACGAGGGATTTTTGAAAAATATTTGACATTTACATTGTGCTTGTGGGGAGTGGGGAGTGGGACAGGTGGGTGGGGGGATGCTGAGCTCTTGTTTAACTTAAATTGCTTTGCCGGTTCGAGAAGAAGCTAAGCTTGGCCAAGATGGCAAAACAAAAGGCAACAACAACTGGCTGCAACTGCAACTTTGCTCAATGCGCTTCCGTTTCCGTTACGTTAGACCCCTCCCCCTCAAAACCCTAATCCCCTCACTTACCACCAGCCAAAGTTTGGCATTGTTGTCTTTTGCTGTTGCTTGTGGCAATCACTTTCATTCGTTCATTTTCCTTATCACCCCCCCAAAAAAGAACTTATTTTTCTTTCTCCATCCTTTTAAGGAAGAAAAAAACCGCCAAACACTTCCGTTGCTTTCCTTCACACTTTATTTTTAAAGTCTGCATTTGAAGCATCAACTTGATTTACCCCCATGGAATTGCTACGCTTTTTGATTGAGCAATTAGACTAGCTAGAGCAAGGGGCGGGGCGAAATCATTTCAAGTGTCAGATATATCAGAAATATTCCAACATTTTCATAATTTGACAAGGGGCATTGTGGGCTATGAAATTTGGTTGCAGTTTGGTTTTGTTGGTCGCCATGGTTTTGTTTTGACCAACGAACACACAGACAGACAGAGAGAAATTATTGCACAGGAGTTAGCATTTTGGTGGCATGTGGATGGGTGAGAGGAGAGGGCGGAGGGCAACCATGGGCAGTGTAGTAAACCACAGGTCATGATTAGTGGTTAGAATGACTTTTGTGCTGAATGAATGATAAGTGAATTTGGTATTCAAAATGTGGAAACATATGTATAATTGAAAAGAATAACTAGAGAGTATGGCTAACTTTTGTCACAACGAATGTTTATCTACACTTTAAAATTGTCTGTCCAGGTTCCTATTCAGCTATATAGATGAGTTAATGGATTCCACTCTAAAGCATTTAATTCTCTCTATATACATATAACATTCAAAGTAAGTCTTAATTAATTGAACCAAAATTAATCAATCAAAGTCTAAGCTGTCTACCTGATAAAGGGAGGCAATGATACATCAGCAAAGTGAACACTCATATATAAAAATATATAAATAATTTAGCACATTTAGTGACTATAACAGAAAATGTTTGTTTCTTTTTAGGGTTGAAAATTTTAAACTAAAAGCCAAAGGAGGATAAGTTAATCGCTGTGCCAAGGTGTTGCCAACGAATAACATTAAAAGCCAAGCATTTAATTACCAAGTGCCAATCGGCATTTCCGTTCCACTCCCCTAAGTGTCCTTCTCACAGGCGCCGATTCAGCATATCTCTCATTGTCCTTTTCGGCCACTTTCAAGAGAGGATATTTATTTTGTCAAGAAGGATGCATTTCCCACCGAACAAAGTAGATGTATTCTCGACACATATGTCTATCAATGTTCCCCAGATGCAGAACTAACGCTTTGTAATTTTTTATTTGCTGATTAACATAAACAATTCCTTTTGATAAACGCAGTTACCGAAATCAGTGAAATTGTGTATATGGGTATTGTATGAAAGGGTATTGAAATTTCGGCACTGTCGAAAGAGAAAGTTCTATTTTTTTGCCCCCCATGTGCTAACCACGAAAAGGGAAACCGAAAGAAAAAAAGAAACAAAATTGCAACTTCCAATGAAAATGAAACCACTGAGAAAAAAAACACACAAACGTAATAGGGAAAACCACCAGAGCCATTTGCAGTTAAATAAACCCAAAAAAAAAAAAAAAAAAACAATTAAATCGAAGTTACGCGTTCCAGGTCAAATGAAAAAAATATTTATAAAACTGGTGCAATTCAAATTTCAATTTGGCGCGCATAAATTATGCGCAGGTAGACGGCGCCATTGAGCTACTAGGCTAGAGATGTCTAGAGTGCGCCACTGAGCGCAATGGCGATAACAAGAAAAATCTATCGATAGTTCATATTAGTCAGCTAACTGTAAAAATCAAAAATACATAGATTTATGTGAATGTATATGTATATGAACATATATCTATATATGTACATACATATATATGTATATACATACATATGTCGTACATACATACAAATGTATGTATGTAGGTGATTATGTTGTCTTTTGCTTACACGTTTTGACTTTTGCTTTTAAATCTTATTGCTGCATTAGCTTAATTTGATTATTTTGAATTTTACTTTTTAGCTAGATATGTATGTATGTACATACATATGTAGATTTGCCAAAATTGAAGTAAAAACTTTCCTTTATCTTGACAAAATTATTGTAGTACGATATAAATTGCAATTTTAAATTTTAAGAAGATGCTATTGAATTGCAGATTTGTTTCCGGAAAAAAGCTTTAATGCCTACCACATACATACATATGTATGTATGTACATAGTAATTATTATATGCACAACATCAGAAGAATGTACATCCATATGTACATATGTATGTATGTATCTCAAATTGTAATACTCAATACTCTGAATAAAAATAATTAAAATTAATTGGATAATATTCATGACTATTCACAGGTATTTTTGATCTTTCAACATCCTCGAGTAACCCTAAAAATCCCACATATTTTTTGCAGAATATGTACATATTTATAAATAAATTAGAAGCGAAACGAAAACCCATGTAATGATTCATTCGATTATTTCTTTTCCTTTTGAAGTTAAAGTCACGTAAACCGCATATAAACATATTGTAATTAAAAAGCAAGCAAAAGTTCAGGGCGAAGGTTGAAAGTGCATGCGATTTAATTAAGTTTTAATTGTCAGGCTCCAGTTAGCCACAATGTGAGCAGCATATATTAAGGCAAAAAGGGGGAAAATGCAAAACCAAGACATGGAAATAGAAAACTATTAAAGTGCAGGCAGTTTTAAAGATGAGATGATAATTAATTTCATCAGAAGTAATCCAATTACAGCTTCTATAGTCGTTTCAGCTGGATATTAGAATATCTTGACCACCTGCAATGTTAAAGTTCTTTTGAGAGTATTTCCATGGCTAATGCTGGATAATCGCCTGATTTTCTGATGGTTTAAAGCATTCAAAGCCACCGAAATTGCAAATTGAGTTACAATTACATGGTATCCATAACATACACCACCTCCCAATTTGCATTGCATATGAAGTCCTTTACACACACACGACGCCACAAATGAAAACTAATGATTCTCACTTCATTCCCCACCAGAGCAAAGATGGCAGCTCGACACGCAAACGAAAGCATTCAGGAGGCGCCTTTTTGTTGAATTGGAAATGTTTGCAATCATATCCATTTGTATTCGAAATGGAAGATAATCCTTAAATACGAAATTTTAACATTCCTTTCTACTACTATGTATTGTACATATCCTAGAATCCATTTATGGCTCGGGGTAAAATCATTAGCAAGAAATTACTAAGTTCAAGGCCTTTATTTTTTTTTTTTTTATGCCATTTTAAGTTAAGTGAATTTGGTTTATTGTCGCTTTTCCTAATTTTATGGATTCCACAATTTTACCGGTTGTAAATTTCCAACTGCGCATTGCGCACAAAAAACCTTAGAAATACGTACAACCGAACCTGTTTGTCATATTCACGCCGGACAACAAGAAAAAGCTCAGGCGGCAATCAACAATTGACATAGTCGACTTTAAAATACTCTAATATTTTTATATAAGTTAAAATTTTAGTAAACGATTTTCCATGAAAGTCTCAGTAGAGTTTTACTAGTTATTTAAAAATCGGGATATTTAATTTCCAGAAGTATCACTCAAGAGGCAACTCCGAGTGCTTGCGATTGCGTGTGAAACAACCATGTTGGTTCCATTGCGGTGGCATAAAGCGAAAATCATTAGTTTTCATTTCTAGCGTTTAGAGTGTACGTGTGTGTGACTCTATTTGCAATGCAAATTCAACCTCAAAGTGCATTTCTCACTTGTGCGGTGGCTATAGTTTGCCTGTTGTTCACTTTTTGTTTTGTTTTTTATCATCATATTCATATGACTCGGGCTCGGAGCTCGAGGGGCCCTAGCCTGGGTTTATCAAATGAAAATTAAATCAATTTTCCCCCAACACTATTGGGAGGTATGAATGCCCGATTATCCAACCACTACGCCGGGTTAAGTCATGACCACAACTCTGACATTGCATGTTTCCCATACATTGAAACACTTACATACATATAATGTTCTGCTGTTAGCGCTAGTTAAGCATGCTAATTAATTAGAACTAGTTGGCTAACTCCCAGAATGTGTAATCGTATTAGTATTGAAGTAATAATTGATCGTCGTCATATGTATGTATGTATGTATGTACATCCATACATATGTAATCTGGAGGTGGGCACGAAAATTTGGAAATCGAACAGCAACAACAAAAACAAATTTTCACACAGAAAAAAATCATTCTCGTGATAATTTCAAGTTCTGTTTTCAACATACATACATACATACATATGTATGTAAGTATTTTACAATTCTTTATTATTTGCAGTTTTTTGCTTATTTATTTTAATACATATGTATGTACATAGTATATTCATATTATTTATTAACATCAGCATGATGGATTTAAATAAGACTAAAATTTATTGCAAACTTAGTCACTAAATTTCTCTAATACTCCATTTTTTTCTTGCAGTGTACACAATTTTTGCACACATTTTATTGTTCGCTTCTTTTCAAAGTTTTATTGCCATACCGTTGGGCACATACATATGTATGTATGTATGTATGTATGCAAAAACAACCCTTAGTTTACTCTTTTGTTTGTTGTATAAACGAAACATTTATGATCCGCTATACATATGTACATTGTATGTATGTATGTATCTACATATGTATGTACATCCATACATACATATGTATGTGGTTTTTAGGGACGATGATCGCTCACGATTTTATTGCGCCGTAAAACTTACAAAGCTCGACGTTCTTATGTATGTATGTACATAGATAAATACATACATATGTATGTATATACATATGTACATATATATGTAAATACAGTAAGTCAAGAAATAATTTACACACTTGAAAAAATCATTTTTATCGTTTTAGATAGAAAAATAATGGATTACTTTTCATTTTAACAATATTTTGTGTAATGGATTATAGTAAAATACTGAGTACTAAATTAAATTATGAAAAAAGAAACGAAAATTATAAATGCAAAACAAAAAAAAAACAACAAAATACATATATATGTACGAATGTGTATGTACATATGTATCGGTACATCTGTTTTGCTCTCGTCCTTAGAAATAGCGGAACTTTACTGTTAGATACATATGTATGTATGTATGTACATATGTATGCTTTCAGAGTTTCTTATTACAGCTCTAATTTTGCGTTGGAGGTGGAATTTGTTGCTCACTTGTCAAATTTTTGTGTCTAGCCTTGATCTAATCTTTGAAACTTGCTTCAAAGTAACAGTTTATTTTATCGACGTTTTGCCTTATTTGCCGTTTAATATACATATGCGGCTCACATTGTGGCTAACTGGAGCCTGACAATTAAAACTTAATTAAATCGCATGCACTTTCAACCTTCGCCCTGAACTTTCGCTTACTTTTCTAATTACAATATGCTTTTATGCGGTTTACGTGACTTCAAGTTTGTATAACGAAGCAGAAGAAAGATTATAATCGCTTGCGATAATCGACTGAGACATTAAACGTTTGTATGTACATGCATATATGTATGTATATATGTATGCAGTTAAGCAAAATGCTATTTCGGGGTCACTTTTAATAACTTGGTCAGTTCCCCGTCAGAATCCGATCAAAAATAGGCTAATACATTTTAAGTTGTAGATTTAATTAGATGCATGATCGCACTCTACAAAGATTGATCAATATTAAGAGCATGATTTAAATCAAGTATCTTTCAATTATTAACTTTATTTGCAAATAAATAATTTTTTTCAAAAACATGAAAGCTTTCAAAAATTATTATTATAAATCACGGCTCAGTCACAGTGATTTCGACGCACAGTGATACTAATAACACTATTTAACGCATTGACCGCTCCTGAACCAAACCGGTATTTCTAACTGTGACGTGAACACATGCGTGACACGCAAGATGCGCGCATCTCTATAACATATGGCCACATGGAAGAAGAAACTACGAATTGCAAAAAAGCCGAAAAATATAAAAGTTATTTACCGACAGTGTTAGAACCGCAGTTCCAAATGAACAGCGAAAGTTGCAAGAAGTACGGACGCCCAAGACACGGAGGAGAGCCACATAAAGCGAGTGTAGGAGGCGCACATGCCATAGAAGTGTTGTTATTATTGTTCGTGTTTTTCGGTCCGTGCCTGCAGTGTATAAATCACCGTCTGACTGGAGCAACTGGTGGCCACTGCAATTGACATGGAGGTCTATGCATGGGTATGTGTATGTGAATGGATTTGCAAGGCAAATTAATGAGTGACTTCCTTTACCTTATGCTATTTTTTGTTGTCTTTGCCCAGGGAGCCAACTCTCATGGTCAACTTGCCCTTGGCTTTGAGTCGGAACTGTGTATGACACCGCAACGTGTAGGAAAACTGTCTTTTGCCCCCCAATTGGTGCGCCGTATTCGGGGCGGCGGTGGGCACGTTTTGATTTTAGATAATAATGGACGAATTCATGCTTGTGGTTGGAATAATCGCGGTCAGTTGGGATTGGACTCAACGGAGGAATGTCACAATGAATTCATCATGATTCCCACTGAATACTTTGAGGCAAGTAAAGGAGAATGGCAGTCATAATGTTAGCATATCGAATTAATATTACTCTTTCCCCAGGAAGTACCAGTGGAAACCATCAGCTGTGGCTGGGACATTTCGGGGGCCATCACACTGACGAAGCGGCTCTATGTCTGGGGCTCGAATGCCTTCCAGCAGTTGGGCATCTGTCAGCGTGGGTTTATGGCAGTGCGCCGTCCCATGCCCGTGCGTCTGCCACGCGATGAGCTTGCCCAGCGTATTAGCTTTGGCTTGCGACATTGCGCTGTGCTTACTTCGGATAACAAGATCTATATATTTGGACGTTTACGCATTATGGATCCACCGCCTATTGAACTGGACATAACATCAACTTGTCTGCATCGATGCAACACCATGAAGATCCAAGCCCACAATCCCAATGAGCTGCGCATCGTTTCGCTTTCAAGTGGGCAGCATCACATGCTGCTCAAATGTCTGGACACGAGCCCAACCGCTGTGAATGGTGGTGGTACAAGGCGAATACTTTCTTTGGGCGACAACAAATTTGGGCAATCGAATGCATTTCTTTTTGAGCACGATGTGCGTCAATTGGCCGTAGGCTGGACCCATAATGTAGCTGTGTTGAGAAACGATACCGTACTATCATGGGGTCGCAATTGCTATGGCCAATTGGGCACAGGATCGTTTAGTGAACAGCAGGCCATTCCCCAGCCATTGCAATTGCAATTGGATGAAGGTCAGACGCCTGCACGCATCCATATGGGAGCAGAACATGGTTTAATGCGTACAACAACTGGGCAAATCTATACTTGGGGCTGGAATGAGCATGGCAATTGTGGAAACAATGACACGGAGAACTTGTAAGCCAAAAACAATCCGCTAAATCGTAACCAAAAGTTACTTATCATTTCGATGAATTTCAGATGTAACCCTACACTAGTAAAACTCCCCGGAGTTGTTAAGTTGGCCGGAACTGGAGCTGGTTTCTGTTACGCCATTGTTGAAAGTGATGATAAATAGCAGAACCGCGTAAGCAAAATTAGAGTAAATATAGTTTACCTCCAAACGTCACTTGTTATCAGTTGTATTTGCGCCCGGAACTTGGTTTACCAGTGTGCAATTTTCTACTATTAAAAATAACCTGCCTAAGAGTCTTCTAAAGAGCGACTATTTGTATATGCATAAAGCTTTTTGCAAATTTTGTGACACTCTAATTTGGAAAGCAACTATTTTAATATACTTATATGTTTTTTAAAGACAAATTTCTATTGTTTTTGTTTTTGGCTTCAGCTTGTTGTTTGGCCGGAATCGTGGCTGCAGTGGAGCTTCAAGTTCTAAGGTCCTCTGAAGGAAGTGCATCAGTGGTTTTTTTGTCAAAAACAAAATTAATATACAATAGTTGAAATACAATGGGTAAATTGTACATCGCTTGACCGGCTTGGATATTTGTGCCATGCACGAAAAAAAATCTGCTGTAAATTTAGGAAACCAAATAATTAAAAATTTCTTTCGTAGTTCCTTAACGTAAAGTCTTGTTTTTTGTATTATAATGTATTCGAATTCAAAAATTGAAAAAAAACCAAAATGAATGAATCCCAAATTGAAAAACTTAATTCCACCTGCTTGTTTGAAATATTCGAACCAATTAAGAAGAAATCTGAAAACCCGATTGATTTGATTAAGTATGCGGATCTCATTCGATTTGGAAAGACATGTAAATGGACTCGTATGCAGCTCTATTATTGGAATAAAAAATTATATAATGATCTTAATATGAATGAAGACGACGAAACTGAATTATCTCTTGACTTTGGAATGATTTATGGTATATTGGATCAACTCACAGAATAGAAACGAGATGAACATATTAAATTATTCATTGATAACATGTTTGAAAAACCCACTTTAGAAAAAGTTTCTTTAGAATACAATTCTGGTGAATACTATGACAAGCATTTGGACTTTTTATACCATGCATTCGTAGAATGAAATGGTATATTAAAGTCGCCAAAATGTATGTAACAGGGAGAAGGAAGCTTCTCCGACCCTATAAAGTATATATATTCTTGATCAGTATCAATAGCCGAGTCGATTGAGACATGTCCGTCTGTCTGTCCGTCTGAAGAATCATCGAGATCTCGGAGACTATAAGAGCTAGAGCTACCAAACTTGGCATGTAGACCCGTTTGCTCTGCAGGCAGATCGAGTTTATTTTTTTTTTTCGCCCCGCCCCCTTCCGCCCCCGCTATTTGAAAAACAATATTTTGAGCCTCCATATCTCGGGAACTATAAAAGATAGAGCTTTCGGATTTGGACATTAGATGCGTGCAGTGTGCACGCAGACCAAGTTTGTTTCAAATTTTGGCCACGCCCCCTTCCGCCCCCGAAATTCAAAAAATTCGATTTTCAGCCGAAATATTTATCGTATCGTAATTTAATTTGGCACACTAATACATGTCACGTATATCTATCATTCCACCAAATATCACAAGAATCGGAATAAAAATGGCCGAGTTATACATAGAAACGTTTTTCACTCATAGCGGTGCAAGGCAGATGCACGCGAAAAAGAGCGAGATAGCATATGCTGCAAATCACTGATTTGGTCGGGGGCGCTAAAGTGCTCGTTTCCACAAAAGAGAGATAGCATTTGAAAGAAATTTAATATATATCTCTTCACCTAATGCATGGTATATCCAAGTCGGCCCGGCGACTTACTTACTTTATTTGAAATGGTTTTGAACGCACTTCATAGATAAAATCTAAATCTAATCGATATTCTGAATTACAGGATACACTGTGAATTTATCACATTTTCGCAACATCAAGATACTGTATTTGAATGGGGGAATTTATGCTGATGAATTGGACGAGTGTTGTAGATCAAGTCTGAAATTGCGTGAACTTTACCTCGAGATACAGATTGTCCGACATTACTCTTGATGGCAAAAACCTTGCAATATTTGGCATAATTGAATTTTATTAAGAAACCTGGAATCGATGCTACTAGTCCTAGAAGATTTAACCATATGTGGAGAACATGAAATCGGTTCCTTAAGGCATCCTTTTTATGGATTGGGTACAAAGAAACGACTAAATAAATAAAGAATGTCGACATGAATCCTGAAGAGAGCCTTGCTCTCTCTCAGATACAACCATTGACTGTGGTTTCATCGAAACGAAAAGTATTGGCCATCTGAAACACTTAGGTGAAGTTACAGATCTGGAAATGACCTCACAAAGTGAAGCTGCTGAAACGATAATGGAAATATTAAAATTTCCATATTTCCACTATAGTTGAAATTTCCATAATTCCATTAGATCAAATGTCTAAAATTTCTAATTAATATTAAAATTACTTCATCTGTACCATAGGAAATATGGAAATTTATAGTTGAATGGAAATTTATAGTTGAAATTTCCATATTTCCACTATAGTTGAAATTTCCATATTTCCACTATAGTTGAAATTTTCATATTTCCACTACAGTTGAAATTTCAATATTTCCACTATAGTTGAAATTACCATATTTCCACCATAGTTGAAATTTCCATATTTCCACTATAGTTGAAATTTCCATATTTCCACTATAGTTATTTCCATATTTCCACTATAGTTGAAATTTCAATATTTCCACTATAGTTGAAATTTCCATATTTCCACTATAGTTGAAATTTCCATATTTCCACTATAGTTATTTCCATATTTCCACTATAGTTGAAATTTCCATATTTCCACTATAGTTGAAATTTTCATATTTCCACTATAGTTATTTCCATATTTCCACTATAGTTGAAATTTCCATATTTCCACTACAGTTGAAATTTCAATATTTCCACTATAGTTGAAATTTCAATATTTCCACTATAGTTGAAATTTCCATATTTCCACTATAGTTGAAATTTCCATATTTCCACTATAGTTGAAATTTTCATATTTCCACTATAGTTATTTCCATATTTCCACTATAGTTGAAATTTCCATATTTCCACTACAGTTGAAATTTCAATATTTCCACTATAGTTGAAATTTCCATATTTCCACTATAGTTGAAATTTCCATATTTCCACTATAGTTGAAATTTTCATATTTCCACCATATTTCCACTATAGTTGAAATTTCCATATTTCCAATATAGTTGAAATTTTCATATTTCCACTACAGTTGAAATTCCATATTTCCACTATAGTTGAAATTTCAATATTTCCACTATAGTTGAAATTTCCATATTTCCACTATAGTTGAAATTTCCATATTTCCACTATAGTTGAAATTTCCATATTTCCACTACAGTTGAAATTTCAATATTTCCACTATAGTTGAAATTTCAATATTTCCACTATAGTTGAAATTTCCATATTTCCACTATAGTTGAAATTTTCATATTTCCATATTTCCACTATAGTTGAAATTTCCATATTTCCACTATAGTTGAAATTTCCATATTTCCACTATAGTTGAAATTTCCATATTTCCACTATAGTTGAAATTTTCATATTTCCACCATATTTCCATATAGTTGAAATTACCATATTTCCACTATAGTTGAAATTTCCATATTTCCAATATAGTTGAAATTTTCATATTTCCACTACAGTTGAAATTCCATATTTCCACTATAGTTGAAATTTCAATATTTCCACTATAGTTGAAATTTCCATATTTCCACTATAGTTGAAATTTCCATATTTCCACTATAGTTGAAATTTCCATATTTCCACTACAGTTGAAATTTCAATATTTCCACTATAGTTGAAATTTCAATATTTCCACTATAGTTGAAATTTCCATATTTCCACTATAGTTGAAATTTTCATATTTCCATATTTCCACTATAGTTGAAATTTTCATATTTGAAATTACCATATTTCCACCATAGTTGAAATTTCCATATTTCCACTATAGTTGAAATTTCCATATTTCCACTATAGTTGAAATTTTCATATTTCCACTACAGTTGAAATTTCCATATTTCCACTATAGTTGAAATTTCCATATTTCCACTACAGTTGAAATTTCCATATTTCCATATTTTTCATATTTCCACTACAGTTGAAATTTCAATATTTCCACTATAGTTGAAATTTCAATATTTCCACTATAGTTGAAATTTCCATATTTCCACTATAGTTGAAATTACCATATTTCCACCATATTTCCATATAGTTGAAATTACCATATTTCCACCATAGTTGAAATTTCCATATTTCCACCATAGTTGAAATTTCCATATTTCCAATATAGTTGAAATTTTCATATTTCCACTACAGTTGAAATTTCAATATTTCCACTATAGTTGAAATTTCCATATTTCCAATATAGTTGAAATTTTCATATTTCCACTACAGTTGAAATTTCCATATTTCCACTATAGTTGAAATTTCCATATTTCCACTATAGTTGAAATTTCCATATTTCCACTACAGTTGAAATTTCAATATTTCCACTATAGTTGAAATTTCCATATTTCCACTACAGTTGAAATTTCAATATTTCCACTATAGTTGAAATTTCAATATTTCCACTATAGTTGAAATTTCCATATTTCCACTATAGTTGAAATTTTCATATTTGAAATTACCATATTTCCACCATAGTTGAAATTTCCATATTTCCACTATAGTTGAAATTTCCATATTTCCACTATAGTTGAAATTTTCATATTTCCACTACAGTTGAAATTTCCATATTTCCACTACAGTTGAAATTTCCATATTTCCATATTTTCATATTTCCACTACAGTTGAAATTTCAATATTTCCACTATAGTTGAAATTTCAATATTTCCACTATAGTTGAAATTTCAATATTTCCACTATAGTTGAAATTTCCACTACAGTTGAAATTTCCATATTTCCACTATAGTTGAAATTTTCATATTTCCACTATAGTTGAAATTTCAATATTTCCACTATAGTTGAAATTTCCATATTTCCACTATAGTTGAAATTTCCATATTTCCACTATAGTTGAAATTTCCATATTTCCACTATAGTTGAAATTTCCATATTTCCACTATAGTTGAAATTTTCATATTTCCACTATAGTTGAAATTTCCATATTTCCACTATAGTTGAAATTTTCATATTTCCACTATAGTTATTTCCATATTTCCACTATAGTTGAAATTTCCATATTTCCACCATAGTTGAAATTTCCATATTTCCAATATAGTTGAAATTTTCATATTTCCACTACAGTTGAAATTTCAATATTTCCACTATAGTTGAAATTTCCATATTTCCAATATAGTTGAAATTTTCATATTTCCACTACAGTTGAAATTTCCATATTTCCACTATAGTTGAAATTTCCATATTTCCACTATAGTTGAAATTTCCATATTTCCACTACAGTTGAAATTTCAATATTTCCACTATAGTTGAAATTTCCATATTTCCACTATAGTTGAAATTTCAATATTTCCACTATAGTTGAAATTTCCATATTTCCACTATAGTTGAAATTTTCATATTTCCACTATAGTTGAAATTTCCATATTTCCACTATAGTTGAAATTTTCATATTTCCATATTTCCACTATAGTTGAAATTTTCATATTTGAAATTACCATATTTCCACCATAGTTGAAATTTCCATATTTCCACTATAGTTGAAATTTCCACTACAGTTGAAATTTCCATATTTCTAATATAGTTGAAATTTCAATATTTCCACTATAGTTGAAATTTCCATATTTCCACTATAGTTGAAATTTTCATATTTCCATATTTCCACTATAGTTGAAATTTCCATATTTCCACTATAGTTGAAATTTCCATATTTCCACTATAGTTGAAATTTCCATATTTCCACTATAGTTGAAATTTTCATATTTCCACCATATTTCCATATAGTTGAAATTACCATATTTCCACTATAGTTGAAATTTCCATATTTCCAATATAGTTGAAATTTTCATATTTCCACTACAGTTGAAATTTCCATATTTCCACTACAGTTGAAATTTCCATATTTTCATATTTCCACTACAGTTGAAATTTCAATATTTCCACTATAGTTGAAATTTCAATATTTCCACTATAGTTGAAATTTCAATATTTCCACTATAGTTGAAATTTCCACTACAGTTGAAATTTCCATATTTCTAATATAGTTGAAATTTTCATATTTCCACTACAGTTGAAATTTCAATATTTCCACTATAGTTGAAATTTCAATATTTCCACTATAGTTGAAATTACCATATTTCCACCATAGTTGAAATTTCCATATTTCCACTATAGTTGAAATTTCCATATTTCCACTATAGTTGAAATTTTCATATTTCCACTATAGTTGAAATTTCAATATTTCCACTATAGTTGAAATTTCCATATTTCCACTATAGTTGAAATTTCCATATTTCCACTATAGTTGAAATTTCCATATTTCCACTATAGTTGAAATTTTCATATTTCCACTATAGTTGAAATTTCCATATTTCCACTATAGTTGAAATTTTCATATTTCCACTATAGTTATTTCCATATTTCCACTATAGTTGAAATTTCCATATTTCCACCATAGTTGAAATTTTCATATTTCCACTATAGTTGAAATTACCATATTTCCACCATAGTTATTTCCATATTTCCACTATAGTTGAAATTACCATATTTCCACCATAGTTGAAATTTCAATATTTCCACTATAGTTGAAATTACCATATGGAATATGAAATATTCAACTATGGTGGAAATATTGAAATTTCATACCATATGGAATATGAAATATTCAACTATGGTGGAAATATTGAAATTTCAACTATAGTGGAAATATTGAAATTTCAACTATAGTGCAAATATGGAAATTTCAACTATAGTGGAAATATGGAAATTTCAACTATAGTGGAAATATGGTAATTTCAAATATGAAAATTTCAACTATAGTGGAAATATAATGGAATAGTTGAAAATTCCATATTTCCACTACATTTGAAATTTCAATATTTCCACTATAGTTGAAATTTCAATATTTCCACTATAGTTGAAATTTCCATATTTCCACTACAGTTGAAATTTCCATATTTCCACTATAGTTATTTCCATATTTCCACTATAGTTGAAATTTCCATATTTCCACCATAGTTGAAATTTTCATATTTCCACTATAGTTGAAATTACCATATTTCCACCATAGTTATTTCCATATTTCCACTATAGTTGAAATTACCATATTTCCACCATAGTTGAAATTTCAATATTTCCACTATAGTTGAAATTACCATATGGAATATGAAATATTCAACTATGGTGGAAATATTGAAATTTCATACCATATGGAATATGAAATATTCAACTATGGTGGAAATATTGAAATTTCAACTATAGTGGAAATATTGAAATTTCAACTATAGTGCAAATATGGAAATTTCAACTATAGTGGAAATATGGAAATTTCAACTATAGTGGAAATATGGTAATTTCAAATATGAAAATTTCAACTATAGTGGAAATATAATGGAATAGTTGAAAATTCCATATTTCCACTACATTTGAAATTTCAATATTTCCACTATAGTTGAAATTTCAATATTTCCACTATAGTTGAAATTTCCATATTTCCACTACAGTTGAAATTTCCATATTTTCATATTTCCACTATAGTTGAAATTTCCATATTTCAACTATAGTGGACACTATTTCCAATATTTCCACTATTTCATAATATCCATATTTCCACTATATTTGAAACATCAATATTTCCACTATAGTTGAAATTTCATAAATTCCACTATAGTTTATAATATTAAAATTTCATAATTTCCACTATAGTTGAAATTTCATAATTTATAGTTGAAATTTCCATATTTCCACTATAGTTGAAATTTCAATATTTCCACTATAGTTGAAATTTCCACTACAGTTGAAATTTCCATATTTCCAATATAGTTGAAATTTTCATATTTCCACTACAGTTGAAATTTCAATATTTCCACTATAGTTGAAATTTCAATATTTCCACTATAGTTGAAATTACCATATTTCCACCATAGTTGAAATTTCCATATTTCCACTATAGTTGAAATTTCCATATTTCCACTATAGTTGAAATTTTCATATTTCCACTATAGTTGAAATTTCAATATTTCCACTATAGTTGAAATTTCCATATTTCCACTATAGTTGAAATTTCCATATTTCCACTATAGTTGAAATTTCCATATTTCCACTATAGTTGAAATTTTCATATTTCCACTATAGTTGAAATTTCCATATTTCCACTATAGTTGAAATTTTCATATTTCCACTATAGTTATTTCCATATTTCCACTATAGTTGAAATTTCCATATTTCCACCATAGTTGAAATTTTCATATTTCCACTATAGTTGAAATTACCATATTTCCACCATAGTTATTTCCATATTTCCACTATAGTTGAAATTACCATATTTCCACCATAGTTGAAATTTCAATATTTCCACTATAGTTGAAATTACCATATGGAATATGAAATATTCAACTATGGTGGAAATATTGAAATTTCATACCATATGGAATATGAAATATTCAACTATGGTGGAAATATTGAAATTTCAACTATAGTGGAAATATTGAAATTTCAACTATAGTGCAAATATGGAAATTTCAACTATAGTGGAAATATGGAAATTTCAACTATAGTGGAAATATTGAAATTTCAACTATAGTGGAAATATTTCATAAATTTCAACTATAGTGCAAATACTTTAGTGGAAATATGGAAATTTCAACTATAGTGGAAATATTTCATAAAGTTATATATAAGTTATGAAATTTCAAATATAGTGGAAATTATGAAATTTTAATATTATAAACTATAGTGGAATTTATGAAATTTCAACTATAGTGGAAATATTGATGTTTCAAATATAGTGGAAATATGGATATTATGAAATTTTAATATTATAAGATTTCAACTATAGTGGAAATATGGAAATAGTGTCCACTATAGTTGAAATTTCCATTTGATCCAATGGAAATATTGAAATTTGAACTATAGTGGAAATATTGAAATTTTAACTTATAAAGTATTGAAATTTTAACTATAGTGGAAATATGAAAATTTCAACTATAGTGGAAATATGGAAATTTCAACTATAGTGGAAATATGGAAATTTCAACTATAAATTATGAAATTTCAACTATAGTGGAAATTATGAAATTTTAATATTATAAACTATAGTGGAATTTATGAAATTTCAACTATAGTGGAAATATTGATGTTTCAAATATAGTGGAAATATGGATATTATGAAATAGTGGAAATATTGGAAATAGTGTCCACTATAGTTGAAATATGGAAATTTCAACTATAGTGGAAATATGAAAATTTCAAATATGGAAATATGGAAATTTCAACTGTAGTGGAAATATGGAAATTTCAACTATAGTGGAAATATTGAAATTTCAACTATAGTGGAAATATTGAAATTTCAAATGTAGTGGAAATATGGAATTTTCAACTATTCCATTATATTTCCACTATAGTTGAAATTTTCATATTTGAAATTACCATATTTCCACCATAGTTGAAATTTCCATATTTCCACTATAGTTGAAATTTCCATATTTCCACTATAGTTGAAATTTTCATATTTCCACTACAGTTGAAATTTCCATATTTCCATATTTTCATATTTCCACTACAGTTGAAATTTCAATATTTCCACTACAGTTGAAATTTCAATATTTCCACTATAGTTGAAATTTCCATATTTCCACTATAGTTGAAATTTCCATATTTCCACTACAGTTGAAATTTCAATATTTCCACTATAGTTGAAATTTCAATATTTCCACTATAGTTGAAATTTCCATATTTCCACTATAGTTGAAATTTCCATATTTCCACTATAGTTGAAATTTTCATATTTCCATATTTCCACTATAGTTGAAATTTTCATATTTGAAATTACCATATTTCCACCATAGTTGAAATTTCCATATTTCCACTATAGTTGAAATTTCCATATTTCCACTATAGTTGAAATTTTCATATTTCCACTACAGTTGAAATTTCCATATTTCCACTATAGTTGAAATTTCCATATTTCCACTACAGTTGAAATTTCCATATTTCCATATTTTCATATTTCCACTACAGTTGAAATTTCAATATTTCCACTATAGTTGAAATTTCAATATTTCCACTATAGTTGAAATTTCCATATTTCCACTATAGTTGAAATTTCCATATTTCCACTATAGTTGAAATTTTCATATTTCCACCATATTTCCATATAGTTGAAATTACCATATTTCCACCATAGTTGAAATTTCCATATTTCCACTATAGTTGAAATTTCCATATTTCCAATATAGTTGAAATTTTCATATTTCCACTACAGTTGAAATTTCAATATTTCCACTATAGTTGAAATTTCAATATTTCCACTATAGTTGAAATTTCCATATTTCCACTATAGTTGAAATTTCCATATTTCCACTATAGTTGAAATTTCCACTACAGTTGAAATTTCCATATTTCCAATATAGTTGAAATTTTCATATTTCCACTACAGTTGAAATTTCAATATTTCCACTATAGTTGAAATTTCAATATTTCCACTATAGTTGAAATTTCCATATTTCCACTATAGTTGAAATTACCATATTTCCACCATATTTCCAATATAGTTGAAATTTCCATATTTCCACTATAGTTGAAATTTCCATATTTCCACTATAGTTGAAATTTCCATATTTCCACTACAGTTGAAATTTCAATATTTCCACTATAGTTGAAATTTCAATATTTCCACTATAGTTGAAATTTCCATATTTCCACTATAGTTGAAATTTTCATATTTCCATATTTCCACTATAGTTGAAATTTTCATATTTGAAATTACCATATTTCCACCATAGTTGAAATTTCCATATTTCCACTATAGTTGAAATTTCCATATTTCCACTATAGTTGAAATTTTCATATTTCCACTACAGTTGAAATTTCCATATTTCCACTACAGTTGAAATTTCCATATTTCCATATTTTCATATTTCCACTACAGTTGAAATTTCAATATTTCCACTATAGTTGAAATTTCAATATTTCCACTATAGTTGAAATTTCAATATTTCCACTATAGTTGAAATTTCCATATTTCCACTATAGTTGAAATTTCCACTACAGTTGAAATTTCCATATTTCCAATATAGTTGAAATTTTCATATTTCCACTACAGTTGAAATTTCAATATTTCCACTATAGTTGAAATTTCAATATTTCCACTATAGTTGAAATTACCATATTTCCACCATAGTTGAAATTTCCATATTTCCACTATAGTTGAAATTTCCATATTTCCACTATAGTTGAAATTTTCATATTTCCACTATAGTTGAAATTTTCATATTTCCACTATAGTTGAAATTTCAATATTTCCACTATAGTTGAAATTTCCATATTTCCACTATAGTTGAAATTTCCATATTTCCACTATAGTTGAAATTTCCATATTTCCACTATAGTTGAAATTTTCATATTTCCACTATAGTTGAAATTTTCATATTTCCACTATAGTTGAAATTTCCATATTTCCACTATAGTTGAAATTTTCATATTTCCACTATAGTTATTTCCATATTTCCACTATAGTTGAAATTTCCATATTTCCACCATAGTTGAAATTTTCATATTTCCACTATAGTTGAAATTACCATATTTCCACCATAGTTATTTCCATATTTCCACTATAGTTGAAATTACCATATTTCCACCATAGTTGAAATTTCAATATTTCCACTATAGTTGAAATTACCATATGGAATATGAAATATTCAACTATGGTGGAAATATTGAAATTTCATACCATATGGAATATGAAATATTCAACTATGGTGGAAATATTGAAATTTCAACTATAGTGCAAATATGGAAATTTCAACTATAGTGGAAATATGGAAATTTCAACTATAGTGGAAATATTGAAATTTCAACTATAGTGGAAATATTTCATAAATTTCAACTATAGTGCAAATACTTTAGTGGAAATATGGAAATTTCAACTATAGTGGAAATATTTCATAAAGTTATATATAAGTTATGAAATTTCAAATATAGTGGAAATTATGAAATTTTAATATTATAAACTATAGTGGAATTTATGAAATTTCAACTATAGTGGAAATATTGATGTTTCAAATATAGTGGAAATATGGATATTATGAAATTTTAATATTATAAGATTTCAACTATAGTGGAAATATGGAAATAGTGTCCACTATAGTTGAAATTTCCATTTGATCCAATGGAAATATTGAAATTTGAACTATAGTGGAAATATTGAAATTTTAACTTATAAAGTATTGAAATTTTAACTATAGTGGAAATATGAAAATTTCAACTATAGTGGAAATATGGAAATTTCAACTATAGTGGAAATATGGAAATTTCAACTATAAATTATGAAATTTCAACTATAGTGGAAATTATGAAATTTTAATATTATAAACTATAGTGGAATTTATGAAATTTCAACTATAGTGGAAATATTGATGTTTCAAATATAGTGGAAATATGGATATTATGAAATAGTGGAAATATTGGAAATAGTGTCCACTATAGTTGAAATATGGAAATTTCAACTATAGTGGAAATATGAAAATTTCAAATATGGAAATATGGAAATTTCAACTGTAGTGGAAATATGGAAATTTCAACTATAGTGGAAATATTGAAATTTCAACTATAGTGGAAATATTGAAATTTCAAATGTAGTGGAAATATGGACACTATTTCATAAATTTCAACTATAAATTATGAAATTTCAACTATAGTGGAAATTATGAAATTTTAATATTATAAACTATAGTGGAATTTATGAAATTTCAACTGTAGTGGAAATATTGATGTTTCAAATATTGTGGATATTATGAAATTTTAATATTATTATATTATTTCAACTATAGTGGAAAAATGTAAGCTCTGTTCATCGTTTGGGAGCACTTCAAAAAAATTAAGAAAAACGTGAAATGAAAAAACCTGATTGCGATGTAGGTTTTGATTGAGTATGCGAATCTATCTATCAATTATTGTTTTTGAGATCTGTGCACTCTTACGGACGGACGGCCAGAGGGACATAGCTATATCAATTTTACTTCTCGAGAATATATACATATACTTTATAGGGTCAGAAATGGTTCCTTCTGCCTGGTACATACATTTTGGCGACTTTAATATTAAACTCCGGTGTGGCAAAAAAAAAAACTTCATTACCGTATATGTATATGTATGTATGTAATATTGATATTTCAACTACTATATAGTGGAAATTATGAAATTTCAACTATAGTGGAAATATGGAAATTTCAACTATAGTGGAAATATGAATATTTCAACTATAGTGGAAATATGGAAATTTCAACTATAGTGGAAATATGGAAATTTAAATTGGAAAGCTCAATCAGTTATAGTTCCCGAGATCCTTGCTCTTTTTCGGTCGGACATGGCGATATCTATATGTATCTCTTCTCATGAACATATATACATTATAGAAGAAAGCATTTTTTTGCCTGTATGTACATTTTTGTGACTATAATATTGAATTCCGGCGGAAGATGGCTTAGTAAAAAATTTCTTTCAAATGCTATCTCGCTCACTCCTATGTGGACACGACCACTTTTGGACTACACGATGTTTCCTGTGAAAAATAAAACTTCTGAAAATGTAAGACCATACATGCATACATACATATGTACGAGGAAATAGGAGAAGTCATTCAAAATTGTATTCTTATTTTATATTTATTCTTAAAACATAGATTAAACATAGATAAGACATTTTTATTTTTAAACTAACAACAAAAAACATTACTCTTAAATTAAAAATTCAATAAATAATTTAATAAGGCAACTCCAGGGCCAAGACCCGACGAACTCGATATGGACACTTGGGTAAAGAGCCCTATTGGCTTCTATCTTTGACCCTCGCCTTCTGGAGCTTCATGGCCTTCCTAAGCTCCAACATTGGGATTGGAAAGCCACACAGCGCTATTGCTTCTGAAATAAAAAATTGTGATTATATCGAGAATATTATATATACATATACATATATTATAACTTACCTAGAAGGGTGGGATAGAAGTTTTTAAACTTAATTAGGGCTACTTTACCCCGACTTTCACAAATATTGCATTCCCATGCCAGCTCGTCGGTCATTATATGTTTCATGGCTTTTCTTGGACCAGAGGGACGCAATATTTCGACCATCATTTGAAGCTAAAACAAACGTCATTAACATAAGAACCACAAAATCTTGTTACTATACTTACATATTTATTCCGTCCTTCCATTATTATCAGCTCGTCCAGTTCCTCAATTTCTTGCACTGACGAAAGAGGGAAACGACTAAGAGTGCCCTCCACTTGCATTAAACTAATAATTGTATTAAAATTCTGAAGTACGCCTTCCATTGTTTGCCTCAGCATTCTAATCTCCTCAAACAACATCTGGATTTGTGCGCTTTCCATATTATTACTAAAATCAAAGAAAAGTAATGAAATTTTATTTAATATGTTCGAAAACTGGAATTCTGCAAGGTTGAGATAAGTAGGAAATTTTTGTTGCATCATGGAAAAGGGTATTTAGGGATTTAAATAAAGTTTAATAATTAAGCCGATTTTATCACTTACGACATTTTTCTTAACACGTTTAACACTTTTCTTTGACTACTTGTGCTTTTTTGGAAAAGAACAGTTATGTTTAGCAGTGCTCTCAAACGATGCTTTTAAATTAAATAAACAGAGCTTTTTAAATAAACACATTTTTCCAATGTGAATATTCATCGATATTTAAATTTTTAGTTTAGCAGATCGGATTCTGCACACGCTTTAAGTACAGATGAAGTAATTATTAATCTTTAAGCACTCCTATTGTTAAAGGTTGTAAAGCTTCTTTCTTATGTTCCAAGAGTTTTGTTGATGCGATGTACCTTGTACGGTAAACATAATTTAATTTTTAATTTTAATTTAATTAATTAGAGCAAAATGACTAACATGAAAACTAATTTAACTAAAAAAAGTAAAAGTCATCCAAAATTGCATTCTTATTTTACATTTATTCTTAAAACATAGATTAAACATATATAAAACATTTTTATTTTTAAACTAACGACAAAAAAGAATAAAAACGAGAAGGCCGGGCTAACTTCGGCCATGCCGAAGTTTGTATACCCTTGCAAGCTCTTGTGTTACTAGATCCCTAAAAAGAGTTATCTAAATGTAAAGACCCTGGTGTAAAAATCTGTTTTTACACGCCATAGCACGCCACGCATATATATGCATGTATGTATGCAGCATGCAATTTTTTCATATGTTTGTATGACAGCTATATGATATAGTCATCCGATTTTGATCAAATTTACCAGAATTATAATTTTCTATGTGGAAATGTTATTTACCAAGTTTGACCGCATAAGAAATAAAAAAGTTTCTAAAAGAAAAACTATTTTTGGTCCGATCGTTCATATGGGAGTTATATGATATAGTACCCCGATCTTGATCAAATTCGGCATGTATGTTTGGATGTATAATAAACTACCAAATCTTAAGTTTTATGATAATCGGGTAAAAAAGAAAGAAGTTATTGATCTAAAACTCATTTTTCGACCGATGGTTCCTATGGGAGCTATTTGATATAGACGTCCGATCCGGATGAATCCGAGATATACAATGCCTGCAGTATATACAAGACTTCGTGCAAAATTGCAGCTCTGTAGCTATAGCGGTTTCGGAGGAGAAGCTGTTGATCCAGACAGACAGACAGACAGACGGACAGACGGGCAGACGGACGGACGGACAGACAGACGGACAAACGGATTTGAACTCGTCTTGTCATGCTGATCAAGAATATATATACTCTATATGGTCGGAGATGACTCCTTCTATGCGTTGCACACTTCTGACCAAAATTAATATACCCTTTTTGCAAGGGTATAAAAACATTACTTAAACTAAAAATTTAATACATAATTTAAAGATCCCTATTGACGTCTTCTATAATTGACCCTCGCCTTCTGGAGCTGCAGAGCCTTCTTAAACTCCAAGATCGGGGTTGAGATGCCACACAGCGTTATTGCTTCTGGAATTACGTCGAGAATATTATACATATATATTATAACTTACCTAGGATGGGATAGAAGTTTTGAAACTTATTTAGGGCTACTTTACCCCGATCCCCAGTAATGTTGCATCCCCATGCCAGCTCGTCGGTCATTATATGTTTCATGGCTTTTCTTGGACCAGAGGGAAGCAATATTTCGACCATCATTTGAAGCTAAAACAAACGTCATTAACATAAGAACCACAAAATCTTGTGACTATACTTACATATTTATTCCGTCCTTCCCTTATGATGAGCTCGTCCAGTTCCTCAATTTCTTGCGCTGACGAAAGAGGGAAACGACTATTACCCGCCCTTGACAAAGAAGTGCCCTCCACTTGCATTAAACTAATTATTGTGTTAAAATTCTGAAGTACGCCTTCCATTGTTTGCCTCAGCATTCTAATCTCCTCAAACAACATCTGGATTTGTGCGCTTTCCATATTATTATTAAAATCAAAGAAAAGTAATGAAATTTTATTTAATATGTTTGAAAACTGGAATTCTGCAAGGTTGAGATAAGTAGGAAATTTTTGTTGCACCATGGAAAAGCGCAAAGTGCTTTGAAACCGGTGAAATGGTGCCCCACTTGTGTGGCAACTCCAAAAGACTTCATGTTGAACAACTACCAAAAATTCAGATGTGAAAAAAATCAGAACGTTACACATGCAGGATATATGCATATGCATGTATGTAGATATGCAGCACGAAATTTTTCCATTTGTTTGTATGACAGCTATATCATACAGTTATCCGATTTTGATCGCAAAAGAAACTACAAAAATTTTAGAAGCAAAACTATATTTGTTCAAATTTGGCATGGACGTTTGGATGTATAGTAAACTGCCAAACGTTAAGTTTTATGATAATCAGGTGAAAAAGAACGAAGTTATTATTGATATAAAACTCTTTTTTCGACCGATGGTCGAAAGCTATAGCTAGGAGGAGAAGCTGTTGATCCAGACATACAGACAGACAGACGGACAAACGGATATGAACTCGTCTTCTCATGCTAATCAAGAATATATATACTTTATATGGTCGAAGATGCCTCCTTCTATGCGTTGCACACTTCTGGCCAAAATTAATATACCCTTTTTGCAAGGCTATAATAAAACCAAATGGCCTGAAATAAATATTATTAGTAATATTTATATATAATAAATATCAAATAAGGCCAATAGGGTTTTTTACTGGTTTTTACACAAAGGCCTTTACAATTTTCTATCTCCATTTAGGGATTGAGTAACACAAGAATTTGCAAGGATTTACAAAACTTCGGCATGCCCGAAGATAGGCCGGCATCTGATTTTTTTATACGCTTGCAAAAAGAGTATATTCATTTTGGTCAGAAGTGTGTGGTCAGAAGTGCGTAGCAATAGAGGGAGGCATCTCCGACCCCAAAAAGTATATTCTTGATCAGCATGAGAAGTTCAAATCAGTTTGTCCGTCCGTCCGTCCGTTTTACATTTAGATAACTCTAAGTATTTAGGGATTTAATTAAATTAAGCCAATTTTATCACTTACGACATTTTTATACCATGCATCCATAGATAAAATGGTATATTAAGGTCGCTAAAATGTATGTAACAGGCAGAAGGAAGCTTTTCCGACCCTATAAAGTATATATATTCTTGATCAGCATGAGAAGAGAAATTGATAGAGCCATGTCCGTCTGTCCGTCCGTAAGAGTGCAGAGATCTCAGCAACTATAAATGATAGAGCTACCAAATTTAGAATGTAGACTCGTGTAGTATAGACGCTGACCAATTTTTTTTTTTTCTTAATGCCCCCTTCCGCCTCCGGAATTTAATAAAAAGTGATTTTCTCCCGCAATAAAGTGAGCGAGATTGCATATGTTAGAAATAAATTTAATATATTATAAATTCGAAGTAGTTTTTATCCCTTGATGCATTGTATATCCAAGTCGGCCCGGCGACTTACTTACTTTATTCTTAACACTTTTCTTTGTCTACTTTCTTGTGCTTCTTTGGAAAAAAACAGTTATGTTTAGCAGTGCTCCCAAACGATGCTGTTAAATTAAATGAACAGAGCTTTCATTTTTATACCCCTGCAGAGGGTATTATAAAATTGGTCAGATGTTTGTAACGCAGAGAAGCGATCGTTTCCGACCCCATAAAGTATATATATTCTTGATCAGCAAGAGAAGACGAGTTGATATAGTCATGTCCGTCTGTCCTTCTGTCCGTCTGTCTGTCTGGTGCTGCGCGAACTAGTCCCACAGTTTTAGAGCTATGGCATTCAAATATTCGTATATAAGCTTTTCTATACAGCCACATGCACATCTGCGATTTTGAATAAGATCGGACAACTATATCATTTAGCTGCCATACAAATACAAACGTTAATAACTTCTCTATTTTTTGAACAATCTTATCCAAACTGATTACATACATAAATAAAAAGGGATTACATTATATACGTGAATTTCAAAACAATCGGATAAACATAACGCCTGATTTCGACGATATAAAATTTGCCTATATATACACACACGCATAAGCACTGCTTATTAAGCAGTGAAGCACATATATGTGTCAAAATTGCGATTGTGTGTGTGTGAATATTCATATCAATCGCCACATTGCAATGTACAATGCATTGTCTTGGCACGCTTACTATTTGGCGATTGGTTTTTTTTTGTTTATTAAACGAATAGACGGGAGTTCGAATCCCACCAAAGTCGATGACAAATTTTTTAGTGTATTTAAAATATTTCTTTATTGGATTAACAAAGAGAAAATTTTTTAGGAAATAAAATGTAATGGTCAAGGGCTGCAAGGGTATAGAAACTTCGGCATAGCCGAAGTTAGCTTCTTTAATATTTCCAAAGTGAATTTTCATCGATATTTAAGTTCTTAGTTTAGCAGATCGGATTCTGCACACGCTTTAAGTACAGATGAAGTAATTATTAATCTTTCAGCACTCCTATTGTTAAAGGTTGTAAAGCTTCTTTCTTATGTGCCAAGAGTTTTGTTGATGCGATGTACCTTGTACGGTATATGTATGTATGTATGTATGTACATAATTTAACTAACAGTTAGTAATGTTTTTATGTACTCTTTTCCCATTTAAAAAATTGAAACGAATGGAGTGCATTAAATCACCGTCTATGCCTGGGTATGTGTATGTGAATGGATTTGCAAGGCAAATTAATGAGTGACTTCTTTTACCTTATGTTACATTTTGTTGTCTTTGCCCAGGGCGCCAACTCTCATGCCCTTGGCTTTGAGTCGGAACTGTGTATGACACCGCAACGTTTGGTCAAATTGTCCATGGTTGTGGTTGGAATAGTCGCGGCCAGTTGGGATTGGATTTAATGAATGAATGTCACAATGAATTCATCATGATTCCCACTGAATACTTTGAGGCAAGTGAAGGAGAATGGCAGTCATAATGTTAGCATATCGAATTAATATTACTCTTTCCCCAGGAAGTACGAGTGGAAATCCTCAGCTGTGGCAGGCACATCTCGGTTCCCATCACGGCACTATGTCTGGGGCTCGAATGCCCCGAGGATTATGGATTATGGATCCACCTATTGAACTGGACATAACATCAACTTGCCTCCAACTGCAATTGTGGGAACATTGACACGCAGAATTTGTAAGCTAAAAACAATCAAAACAAAACAAAAATCATTTCCCACTGATTCCTTATCGTTTCGTAATTTTTAGATGCAACCCTAAACTAGTAAAACATTCCGGGGTTGCTAAGTTGGCCGGAACTGGAGCTGGTTTCTGTTACGCCTTTATTGAAAGTGATGACAAATAGCAAAACTAAATAGGTTAGAGTGAAATAAATATAGTTTACCTCCAAACGTCATTTGTAGTCAGTAGCACTTGCGCCCGGAACCTTAGTTTTCGTGTTTATCTTGATTATTGTGGATGGCTAACAGTGTTTCTTGTAAAATTAAGTCTACATTATTGTAAATGTTTCGTAATTTACGAAATTCATATCGAAAGTAAGTCCATATTCTAAAGTTAAAAGTGCTTATAAGAATTTAGATACATAGTTATTTTGAGATTTAGTGCTGTCAATAATGAGACACTAGTATTTGTTGTCAACTTGAATGACATTCGAGAAATTGCCAATTGTTTAAATTGAATAGAAAAGTTTCTCCTATAAACAGAAAGGAGAAGCTCTGGATATCCAATTACTATTCGTTGTTCGAGGCTGAACAGCTTTCAGTATGTCTGGCAATGTGAAAGAGAAAAGTTAAATGAAAAATAGAACAAATTTCTAAGAGTATAATTAAAATTGTATTTTCGAAAAAAAAAGATAACCCATGAGTGAGAGCAACAGTAAATCAATGGATAAGATCGAGGAGAGTTCAACTATTGCAATTGCCCAGGGTTTGCATTCAATTTCCTAGAGATTTGCATTGTGGTTATTGTTAACATGGTCCCACTTCTTTGTCATTTCCAGCTAATTTATCCGATCAGTTTGCCCAACTTATTTGGCGTGCCACGCCCAGTGATATTTCATTGGGGTTAGTCGAATCCAACGAGGAAACAATGTCAAATTTATCGGGACCAGAGTCCACTGAGCCAAAAGGAGAGTCCAAGAAATCAATAATTATTTCCTATTTGAACGAAGTGGAGCGTGCTGTCTATGGAGATACGACTGGCCATCCGGAGAATGGCACCATAAATCATTATAAGGCTGCTGAGAATTATGCTGTGACTGGTAATCGATTTTTGGATTTTCCACAAGATCTATCCAGATGTTTCTCAGGTCTGTCGACCAATGCCAATTCGGTGGTCTCAATACCAATTCCTGCAACTAATCCGCCGCCGGGTTTCGATCGTCCAGCCAGAGCAGCTCTCTATCAGCGCGGACAGACCCAACCCTCGACAACAACTCCAGTTGCAAGTGGTTCCTCAAATTATGCGAGCGTAAGTCATCATAGATACATATGTATAAAATATGCACACAAGATAATTTCTTAATTTTTTATTTTTTTTTTTCACTAGCCTACCATTACAACTAGCGGAGGCTATAACATCTCAACTCAACAGCAGCAGCAGCAGCCAACCCAGCGGCAGGAACAGCAACGTCAATCGGCTGGTTCAGAATCGGCTAATGTATCCACCCAGAGTCCGGGCAATGTTAATGTAAATGAAATTTCATCAACGCTCCTGTATCAGAAAATGTTTAACCAACAACAGGCGCAGCAGCAATCATCAATTGCAGCATCTAAAACTAGTGCCAGTGAGATTAATCATTTCTATCAACAATTGTTGGCCTGTAATCTGCGTACCAATCAACAGCAGCAGCAGCAGCAACAGCAACAGCAGCAACAACAACATCAACAACAACAGCAGCAGGCAGCATCACAGCAAACCGCATCTAATGCTGCTGCTGCCGCTGCCATTATCTATGCAAATTTGGAACTTCAGCAGGTTCATTTGCGTCAATATCAATTGCAGCAGCAGTTTCAGCAGCAACAGCAACAACAACAGCAGCAGCAGCAGCAATTACCACGCCCACCTCGTTTTATTTATGGTATGGCCAATGGAGCTATGCCAGTTCCAACAGCATCCAAAGAATCATCCCAGCCAACCAAGAAATAACAATTCAAACCCATCATAAATGTCAAATTGTTGTTTTATTGAACAAACATTATGTAAATCCTGAACATTTTGTTCTTATATTTTAGAGAAATTAAATATATGTACTATATTTATTTATAAATTTATAATTACTTTGGTCGAACCATCATCTGAACGTATTTTAAGTATTTGAAGCAGGTAAAGAAAACGCACCTTAATCTGAGAGTAGAATTTCACTCATCATTCTACATTAAAGGATTCGATTTCTCAATTGAAGATTTTATAAACTCAAATTTCCTATTTTATTATCGCTATAGATTAACAAAGAACATATCGAAATTTTTGTGTATTTATTTAAGCTTACATAATTTTTATACCCTTGCAGAGGGTATTATAAAATTGATCAGATGTTTGTAACGCAGAAAAGGGATCGTTTCCGACCCCATAAAGTATATATATTCTTGATCAGCAAGAGAAGACGAGTTGATATAGCCATGTCCGTCTGTCCGTCTGTCTGTCTGGTGCTGCGCGATCTAGTCCCACAGTTTTAGAGCTATCGCATTCAAAGTTCGATTTTGAATAAGATCGGACAAATATATCATATAGCTGCCAAACAAATACAAACGTTAAATGCGAATAACTTCTCTATTTTTTGAACAATCTTATCCAAACTGATTATGTACATAAATAAAAAGGGATTACATCATATGCGTGAATTTTAAAACAATCGGATAAACATAATGCCTGATTTCGACGATATAAAATTTGCCTATATATACACACACGCATAAGCACTGCTTATTAAGCAGTGAAGCACATATATGTGTCAAAACTGCGATTGTGTGTTTGTGAATATGAATATCAATCGCTACATTGTCGTGTCACGCTTACTATTTGGCGATTGGCTGGCCCCAGCCAATGTATTTAAAATATTTCTTTATTGGATTAAGAAACAAAAAATTTTGTAGGAAATAAAATGTAATGGTCAAGGGCTGCAAGGGTATACAAACTTCGGCATAGCCGAAGTTAGCTTCTTTGATATTTTTATTTTGCGATAAAAGGCAGAATTTATCGCTTGAATAACAAAATAGTTTTATGACTGAAACAATTTGTGTATATATGTATGTACATACTTTGTTTAATATTTATAAGTATAAACGACTTTATCAGCACACTGTGTGCTATAATATATTTTTCATATTTATATGTATTTTTTTTCATTCAATTTATTTTCATATTGTTGCTTCAGCTTCAGACAGCTTTTACAACGAAGTTAAAATATGTATTTAGAATATAAGTAATTCACGTTGAGCTGCAGGCGGCTGGAGCTATGCCAAGTCGCTGTTTACCCATATCGAATTCCACATAGTTATCCCTCATGAAGACATCTCCAATGACCCAAAATGTCAAGTCTTCCAGGGACATAAAGGGGCTGACGCAAACATTGGAGAAGACCGTGACATAAGTCTGCGGTCGAATATAAAACTTTCTATTTGCAATACCCAATTCTATATGGGGCAGTGTTGAGATCGTTGAGCAATCCAATGTCCAAAGATCATAGTTTGGATTGTAGGTGGCTCCAATTAATATGTTTAACAAATCAATTTCTGGAGAGGGCCCAGCAATCAGAGAGGTGCCCGTATCCATAATGGCCTCGCAGGGAAAACAAACGGAAATAAAATCAAATGTGTCAAATCCAATGAAATCCAATTTAAATTTCCAATATTATGCTTCTATTAGAGGTGTATAGGTGAGAGGACCATAATGAAGACTGGAATCGGAGCCGCCCAAAATCATGAGACTGCCATCGGTGGATCCGCTTTTCAAGTAGAACGAGAAAATTGAAGAGTCCACTTGTTTTTGTGTGATTAGGTTTTGAAACGGAGTCGCAACTTTCATCGCAGACAAGCCGGGAAAACCCATGCCCATAATGCCATCGAAGGTGAAGCACACTGTGGAGTTGTCCACCACACCAAATGACTGTCTCTGAATGGCCATATGTCCAATGATTACCGTATCCAATTCGATGACACCCGACACGGCACCCGAGCCATAAGTTATGCCAAACGTTCGACCATCGCTGACAAAGGTTTTTGACTTCTTCGGATCGTATGCAGCATTTTTGCATGAGTTTATGCAAACACTGCAGTTCTTTCCAGGCACCCACAAGTCCGCGGATCCCGTATCGGGTGTCACATTAAACGGTTGCCCACCAATCAAAATTGGGAAATAGAATTGGAGATTGAAGTAATTCATGAGAGATTCGTTCTCTTCGCCACCAGCTAAAGTGGAAGTGCTGGTCTTGCTAACTGTGTTAACTCTTGCTATGGAGTTCAATCCGTACTTGTGTCTGAGAGCATTTCGATTGCTACCCAGGGAGTGAGGCAAGTGGCGATGCCTGTGATTGTGCTTGGCCAGCTTAAGATGATGCAGCTCGGCATTCGCCCACAGAGAGCACAGTAGGAGTGGTAGAACTAATCGTGGATCCATGTTGAATCACTTGACTGTGGCTTAGTGGTTCCTAGCTTCTAGCTTTTATACCTTTCAATCCAACTCAGAGACAAAGGGGCAGCTAAAGTTGAATTTCGTTTTGCGGTATCCACACGTACTCGTACCATATAATAAGTAGCATAGGATTTGAATTTGAATACACTCATATAACCAAACAATTAGGTAATACCTATCAGAAAAATTCAATTTTCAATTCTTTTCTTTCAAATACATTGCTCGAATTCGGATTACCCAAGATTATATTTTTTTTTTTTTTTTTTTTTTTTTTAAATTGTTTATTTACAGATGTATATATGTATGTACTTAAACAAACAAAAGTGCTTATAATAATATATATAATGGACACTGTCTCTAATCGAGCTCTCTAGACCTGTTTTAATTTTAATTTCATTTTGCGAATTTTCTTAATTTTACTTACTAATAATAAGTTATAACAATAACAAATTTTTTTGCAAAGAAAACAAGTAGGAAAAAAGAAAAACTTTGCTTACAATTTTTTTTTTCTTAAATAACTACGGGGAGGAGAAAAAAGGAGGAAGGGAACCACCAGCATTTGCAGGTGGTGTAAATGGAAAAATTTTCATCTAAGGTAGATATAGTGCAGTCGAATCTTTTATTATCGTTTGTTATATTCTTATCTTTTACTATTTTACAATTGGCTCGTCTAAAAATATGATATATTATTGGTATACCCAAACTATTTTGAATAAACCTGTTTTGGTCGAGGTATAGAAATGTTTCGGGGGGTGTAAATCCATTGCTTAAGGCACGTATAAAATAGAGATCACTTTCCAAAAAAGGGCCCTTTATAAATGAATTCTTCGAGTTATCTAAACATCTTCTGACATGGTTTCTTATTAAATTTATAATGTATACGTCGATCCTGCATATTGATGCTGCCTTGTAAAGAACTTCGTTAGAATAATATTTAATGAACATACTTGTGGGAGTTCTGTACAAGGATGTACAAGCCCTTAATATTTTTCTTTCAAATTTACGAATTCTCTCCATGTAGGAAGGGGATATATTCCACCAAATAAAGCAGCCATAGGTTAGTATAGGCCTGATTAGGGCTTGGTACATTATTATTTTGACTCTACTGCATAGAAGCTTAGATGAAAACATTCTTTTGTATACCTGAAAAGCTTTGTTTGTTTTATCAATTTGTTCATTAACGTGTCGATCAAAATACAGAAATCTATCGAGTATAATCCCTAGATACTTAACTTTGTTGCATGTTGGAATACAGGTGGAACCATCGTGGTGGAGTATTCTAAACTGCCTCCAGTTTTTCTTAATATTGTGGTTACATTTCTTTAAAGGAGGTCTAAATAAGATGCACTCACATTTTGAGTAATTAACCTTCAGTTGCCAGTTTTTAGCAAAGTTTGCAACAGTGTTCATTTTGTTTTGCAATTCTTCATTTATATTATTTATTTTATTACTTGAATGAAATATGACAATGTCATCAGCGTATGCAATAATGTTATCAAGCTTATGCATTAAGTCCAAGGTGTATAGGTTAAATAGTGTAGGAGCATTTACCGTACCCTGCTGTAAGCCATTGTTTACAAAAAACTCTCTTTCACTAAGGACCTGATTGATGTGAACCTTGAATTTCTTGTTTCTTAACATATTATCAATTAAAATCATTATGTGCAGAGGAAATTTGAAACTCATGAGTTTCACTAATAGACCTTGTATCCATACTTGATCGAATGCTTTCTCTAAGTCTATAAAACAGGCTCCAGTTACGAATTTTTTGTTCCATGCCCAGTTGATTTCTGAGGTGAGCAGGTTTATTGCGTGGACTGTTGAGTGCCCGTGCTTGAATCCAAACTGTTTATCACTAGTAAGATTGAGTTTCTCCATAAGTCTGTTTATGTTAATATTTATAATGACCTCAAAAATTTTACTTATGTTAGGAAGCATACTGATGGGTCTTAAATTTTCTAGGACGTTTTTGTGATGATTTTTTTTTGGGATAACAATTAATTTTGCCGTTTTCCATTGGTTTGGAAAATATGAATTGTTTAGCATATTATTAAATAATGTGCAATACTCAATTCAACATCCTTCGATAAATTTTTTAAAACTATATTCGGAATCCCGTCTAACCCTGAAGATAGTTTGCCGCAAATTTTACCAAAGATAATACCAAGATCGTTGGGCTCAATAAAATAAAAATCAGTTTGATCCGCTTTAAGATTGTCCGCTTTTTTTAAAGGACTGAAGGAAGTCATTGTCGATTGGGCATTTACATAAGAAGTTTTTATTTCTAAAAACTCTCTGTAGGCCCCATCGATCATGCGGTGCACCTCAATATTCGTATCAATCTGTTTTGCAGAGTGAACGGATTGGAAGTGAGAACCGATGACGTTTGTTATATCTAGTTCATTAGTAATTAGGTAATTATTTTCGGAATCTAGTTTTAGATCATTGAGGTCAAGACCAGATTCCTGAATAATGCGGGCTCGGTCTGGGTGAACTTTAATGATATTTGTTGAGTTCTCGGATTTTTTTAGAAAGTTGTGCTTAATCTTTGCAAATTTGAATGGATCTTTGGGGGTTATATGTTTAATTTTTCTTTCTAAATCAGAGTTAATCTTGGACTTAATGCTGTCTTGTACCATTTTTTTTACCAATTTTAATTTTGTTTTTAATAAGTTTAGGTCTGAATCAGAAAGATATATTTCTAATCTATTGTGTTTTTGATAATGGTTAATATTTTGCTTTTTTCTTGAATTAGTTTTTTAATAGTAGGGTTGCACTGTAGACTTTTAAAAGCATTCTTTGTTGTTTTAGGTACATTTTTTTCAATGGCTGCATTTATTATATTGTTAAGTTTTGTTAGATGAGTGTCGATTTCGCTGTTAGATAAATTTCTATCATTAGGTGTCTGTATGTTTTGTCGTAGCAAAGTTTTCTGAGTCATTTTAAATTTTAGCCAATTAGTTTGCTTAAAGTTCCAAGAAGTAGCTTTAGGGGATTCACAAATATTGTAAAGAGATGTGCCCTCTCTATTTGTAATAGTAAATTGAACCGCTTGATGATCGCTATCATAATCGACACATTTTAGACAGTTGGTAGAAGGATTATCTAAATTGAAAAAATTTATTCGATTATCGGCAATACATATATCCAGGTAAGAGTTACCCTTTGGGTATGAAGGATATTCTGAAGCATACAATGTGGATCTGTAAGGTATACTATTTTCATTCAACCATGTGAGTAATGCATTCCCTTTTTGATTAGAAGAACTATTACCCCAGTCTACATGCTTACTATTAAGGTCGCCTGCTAGTATGTAATAATTGTTCAGGTTTTGAAGATTAAGAGCTTCAAACACTTTGTTGACTTCGTATTTAAATCGATCATTATTATTACCAGATGGGTAGTAGGCAGCGATAATGAACATTTGCTTATTACATGACATGTCTATCCTGATAGTCGAAGTTTCCAAAAAAGTTAATTTGTCAAGTTGGCTATTATGAACTTTGCTAAACTTTATATGATTTTTGACTAAGATGGCAGTCCCACCACCTCTGCAGGATCCGAGCCTGTCCTTTCTTACAAGTGAGTAACCTTCAAAAGTAATTTTATGTCTAGGACTTAACTTTGTTTCATTAAGTAGTAACAAATCGGGTTCTTTTTCGGCTAGGAATCTGCTAAGCTCTAACCGTCTATTTAAACTAATCAATGAGTTCACGTTAAGCGTTATTATACTCAATGATTTATCTATTTCGTTACCTAATGGGTTCATGGTGAATTAATAATTTCAAAGACAGTGTCCAATCTAGCAGATTGCTCATTGATTTGTTTATTTAGATTTTGAATTTGTAGATGTAGGTTTTGGATATTGTTGAGAATTTCCTTTAATGTGCTATTTTCGCTAGTTTGAGGTGTACCTAAATTATTGCTAAAGTTAGTGTATCCTTTTGTTACACTAGCATAGCTTATGTTGGGATTAACAGGTGTTGGAGGTAGAAAATTTTGTTTGCCTGAGAATTGCCTTTTGGCTTGAATTTTATTTTTGAGATCCCTGTAGCGTTCGCAGCCTTTATAGGATGCTGGATGTCCGTGCTTTTTGCATAGAACACAGAAGAGTTTTTCTTTTTCCTCCGGACTATTCGATGTTATCGAGCAAGCTCCTTCATGTGTTTTCCCACATTTCACGCATATGGATAAAAGATTACAGTTTGCAGCGCTATGGAAAAAGCCTTGGCAGTTCCTGCATTGTGAAATTTCTGGCCTTCGGAGGGTTTCCCATTTAACATGACGGTACAGAATGTTATCTATAGACTTCAGTTCCTTGATGTTACTTTCCGGGGTTATTTGCACCATAAATATTGGTAGAGCGGTGTTTTCTTCGATGGATTTCTTAGTTTTGAATGCGCTTACTTTTAGAATTTTTAGTGTGTCCTTTTCCAATGCTTTTAACTCGGACAGAATTATTTGTGGGTCTATATTGCCGCTCAGACCTTTCAATAGAAAAGTTTTTGTTTTAAGGCACTTGGGTGTGTATGTATAGAACTGAGCTTTGGCCTTTTCTAGATGACCTCTAACTTTTTTATAGTCAGCTAGATTATTTAGAAAAACAGCAAGTTTATTTTTGTATTCTTTGATTTTAATTAGCGAAATTTTGAGGCCATATCTTATTAAGTTGACTATTTCATTTGCGTCTATATCAAAAATATTTATTGGAGGAATATCTTTGTTTTTGTTTTTTGATTTTGTATTATTATTATGTGATGCATTATTATTATTGCCCACTGTTGCAGTAGCGGATGTTGTTGCTGAATTTGTTGTATTATCTTGTGTTATTGCTTCTCTTTCTTTTCTCAATTTGTTCACAAGCACTTGTGTTTTAAATTTTTTTATTACACTTTCGTCGAACTCTTCATCTTCAGTGTCCAGAACAGCGTAGTAGTTGTTTTTGTGATTCTTTGACATTGTAGGGGGCTTGTCGTTTTCGTTTTTTCGTTTTCTATTTAAATCCACATTTGTGTTTTCATTATTGTTATTGCTTAGAGCACAAAGCTCATGCATGTTTTTAATCGACACTTTATGCAGATTCTGAATTATGCTTATATTCACTTTAACAGAAGAATATGCTCCTAATAGCGAAGCTGACAAAACAATAATTAAGTGCACTTTTAAGACTCAGGAACCAAGCGATACGTGTTGCTTCACTCGCATCCAAAATCGAACTCCCCCCAAGATTATATTTATATGTATAGATTCCATTTAAGTTGAATGCCTTAAAGAACACACAAATATTTCGTTTTGCTGTCTTATAGGGATCCATGATTATATTCCACCATATTAGATTAACCAAATATATAAAACTCAACGAATAAAAGTATTGATTATGTTGACATAATTATATTTTTAATAGTTTTTATTGGGATCAAATAAAAACGGCTGAAATAATTTTATATATACAAGAATATTATGTATCTCGTTCTAGTTTTTGAATTAAAATATGATAATAATAGTATGATTGTCCATTTTTCTATCGATTGTCAAAAGTAAGTACATCGTAAACAAAATTTTTATATTTCTTTTAAATTGTAAGGCCGAATCATCATTTGCGCATATTTTAAAGCAATTTCGTGACCAAAATATATACCGGTCTGCTCATGATTTTTACCATATAAACCATTGAGATGATTGAATCTGAAAATTAGAAAACAAATATTTAACTTCTTATCAGTTGCGTGTATTTTTATACATACTCAACGTGAAGTGATCCGCAGGAATTGAACCACCAAGCGCCGTGGCATTCTTTGGCACAATTTTGCCAATAAAATTCGTCATTGTCCTGATCGTGGGTTGTAAATTTCATGCCCACATTACTATTCATGGGGAAAACGTATTCAAACATATGGTCATAACAACTTCGAGTTGGTCGATAACAAGTCATAACACCCAAAGACTTTAATATATATTTCTCGGTTTCATTTCCAATTAAAAAATTATCATAGCGATGGTACCCTGAAGCTCCAGTGTCGAAATCTTTGAAGTAGACCACCAATTCGTGCCTTTCATTGGAAGTCATTCTGTGTAGTTTGTCGAGTCCAATAAAAAATTCACCCGATAGATCACCGAATCCCTCGCGATATTCATTCCAATTACGGTAAAAGTCAACACTGCCATCCAATCGACGCTGAATAATTGTCCAACCAAATCCTTGTTCCAGGCGCGATTCACACGGAGCAAAAAAGGGTTCCCCACCAGGCAAGTTCAACAAATGAAGTGCTGAGGAATTGCCAAAAGGCAAACAACTCGACGCTTGAGTGAATTTCAGTTGATCCTGATAGCTTGATATCTGTTTTATGTAGTCCCTAATGTTATTGGCTTCGGCTCTGATCTGAATTTGTAGATCAGTTATTTCCAATTCTTTCTGCATGAATACACTTCGATAAGTGTTTAGAGACAAATTCATCTTTTTGAGATTCTCCTCTTGTTTTTCAATTGTCACAGTATTCGAATCAATTTGAGATTCATAGGCCACAACTAGATCACTTAAGTTCTGGACTTTCGCGGCATCCGCATGGGACTTTGATTTGAATGCCGCAACATGTCGCCTCATAATATTTAGTTGATTTTGCAGATCGGAAATTATTTCTGATACAAAAAAAAATGGTTAAATAATAAGAATAGAAAACTGACGAACCTCTTGATAATGTACCATCTTTAGATTTCTCAACGACTTGCGTTTGGGTAGTTTCTTCCACAAATTCCTCATACAGCTCTGTGGTTTCCAGAACAGGAGTTTGATGGCAATGCTTAGCCATCAAAAAAATGACGACAATTCTTAATAAAATGTTCATGGTAAGATCACTTTCTGGAACCGTTCGCTTTGAATGTCCAACTCTGACTGACTGCAGTGTCCAAGACCGAAATATCGAGAAGGCTGTTGGATTGGTTGTTATTTTCATACTCCTAAGAACTTGCGAGATAGTGTATTGGAATGGGAACTTGCTTTTTAATAATCTGGTGACTGCGGAAACATGGAGGTTTTTGACGATAAACGCTGGGTGAAAGTTTTGAAAAAGACCGAAAAGTAGCAAACACTTATCTACGTTTCATATTATTATATTAAGCAAACATTTCATATGCTAAGGCAAAAATGGATTCAAGGAAGATATCACTTTGCCTCGACCTTGAATATTAAGAGTTAAGAGTAATAAAATAGTTCTGTTCCCTAAATGAGAAATAAATTTGTATTTTTTGAAAATATATTCTAACTTATGTAATGTAAACCCAACTCAAATCAATTGAAAGCCAAGAGAAAATAATTTATTATCCATTTATAAACATTCTGAATAATTATTTATACCCTGCACGCATAGTATTAAAGAGTATACTTAGGTACAGCGCAGCGATTTTTTACTGTATTCCGTATGTATGGAGGTGAGCCTATTTCAAATTCTTTTGTCTTTTGAAATTCAAAAAAGCATTACTTCGTTCTTACAATAATTCAAGCAATTTCGTCCTCTAATTTATATAATCCAAATCTTTCAGTATCCCAAACTATTAAGGCGCATAAAAATTGTTTTATATAGAAGGTCCTCTTAAACGGATGAGAGCAAGCGAGATCACGTTATTTAACAATTGATTAGTGTCAGTTTAATTAAATTTTTAATTCTAGTGAATTACAAGTTGCTTTACCACTTGGTGCAGGGTATACCCAAGTCGGCGCGGCGACTAACTGTAATTAATATGTGTCATACAAATGAGCTTTTTATGAATTAGAGAACTGTACGTATTGTAAGTATGTAAAGTATACGCAACTGTTTGTGCTTAGCGACATGACGATTTGATTTCTTAGAGAAGAAGATAAAGCCAAAAGCAGTCGGAATAGAGAGTTAAGGTACAGACCTTGGTTCTTTAGGATATATTTGATGGACTAGTCGTTCATCGTGCATGTATGATGTAAGCAGCACGCTTTTTATACGTACATATGTACATACATACATAGCCAACCGATAGCAGCACGCTTTTTATACGTACATATGTACATACATACATAGCCAACCGATAGCAGAATAATAATTTATTATGTATAAACGTAAATATGTATGTATATTCAATTTAGCACTGTAGCATTTCGAGAAGAAGCTGTTGATCCAGACAGACAGACGGATATGGCGGAAATTCCTCTTTCTGTGCGTTACCAACTTCTAAGCAAAATTCATATCCCCTTTTTGCAAGGGTATAAAAGAAGTTTTCATATTTCTTTATCGGATAGTCCCGTAACCGAAATCCCATGCCAAATTTCAACTATTGTCGGACATTAGAAAGCGATATGGTTGATGTATCCTATGTACGAATGGACACCAGCCTGATATTTGAACATTTGGAAAACGAATTGGGCTATTGAGTGAAAAAAATGTAACATGTTAAAATCCTAAAAAACAGATTTGCATAATACAATTTGAAACAATGTTCAAGAGAATTTCGAACAATTATAATGCATTTTGATTAATCTTTATTTGTTTTAGCAATTTTAAACAACTGTAATGCATTCGGATTAATCTTTATTTTGTTTTCATAAGCAATCGTGTCATCTTTTCATCTTAATTTGCATTTTTTTTTTCAGCACAATCAACATCTTTGTGTTCTACTTTAAATTGCAGGGGCAAATCCCATACGCTGCTTTTCTACATCGAACTCCACATAGTGTTCCCTGAAGAAAATATCACCAATGATCCAGAAATTGATGCCCGTCAAATCCATTAGACCGCTGGCACAGGCATCGCCAAAGTCAATGACATAAGTCTGCGGTTTAATATAGAATTTGGTATTCGCTATAGTCAGCACGAGTTGGGGAAGTGTCGAGATTTTCGAGCAATCCACTAGCCAAAGATCATATGTGGAATTGTAAGTGGCACCGATACGTGCATTTAGCAAGACAATGTCAGAAGATGGGCCAACAATGAGGGATGTGCCCGTATCCATGATAGCCGTGCAGTTCGTGGAGCAACGTGTATAGCCATCCGAAGTGGCAATGGAGCCTAAAGTGAATTGCCAGTAGAACGGCACAGTCACTGGCGTGTAGGTGAGTGGACCATAGTAGAGGCTGGAATTCGAACCACCCAATATCATGACACCTCCGTCGGAGGATTCGCTTTTCAGGCTAAACGAGAATATCGGTTTCTCCACCTGACTCTGGGTGATTAGGTTTTGGAAAGGCGGCGCAGTTTTCAGTTGGGAGAGAGAGGGAAAACCCATTCCCCAGATGCCATCGTATTCACTGCAGCTCGATATACTGTTGGCTAGCCCAAACATTTGACTCTTAACGACCATATTACCTACACTCAATGTATCCAAGGCCGTGGTACCCGAAGCCGCACCTGATCCATACGTTATGCTGAACGATGACCCGTTGTTGACAAAGCTTCTCGATGCGGCTATATTGTATGCATTATTGTGGCATGTTTGGACGCAAAAAGTGCAATTTTTACCGGGCACCCAGAAGTCCGCAGATCCCGTATCAGCGACCACAGTAAACAATTGTCCACCCATCCGGACTTGCGCAAGGTATTGTGTATCATAATAGTTGACCAGCGGGGCACTTTCTTCGCCACTGGAACTCGATGTTGGAGTGCTCGAAATACTGTTGGTGACTGCATTCACTTTGGCTATACTGCTCAATCCGTATTTGGCTCGCAGGGCACTGTGATGCCCCTTGTGACCACGACGATGGAGCGCTTTGTGATGCTTTTTCTTATGCTTGCCCAGATGGAAATGATGCAATTTGGCACTCGCATATGTGGCGAAGAATAACAGCACAAGAACCACGCGTAGGTTCATTCTGAAGACGTTGACTATTCGATGGGTGTTCCTAGACTCAACATTTTATACCTTTCGTTCGAGTTCATCGACAAAGGGGGCGTTATCGGCTGTTGAATGCTTTATGGTATTCACACGTTTAGCTCAACTGCAAAATTTATATTTATGTGCATTCCAAAAATAAAAGGTGATATAATATTTAATTGTGAATTGAGTTGGTTTCGTTAATATGTTAGTTGCGGAACGTTTCTCATTTGGCTGACCAACACTATAGAAAAGTGTGACCATACCGCATGGAGAAGGTGACAACCCTGATGAGTATGGGTTAGTATGGAAATTAATTTATAGCTCATACGCTTGCGTGCACTGCCGGGGCAATGCCAATTTGATTGTAGCCAATATCGAATACAGTAAAATAGGCACCCATGAAAACTTCACCGAGAATCCAGAAGTTAATGCCATCCAAGGTGGAGAAACCGGATACACAAGTGTTGCCATACTGCAGTATGTAATCCGTTGACTTCAAGGCGAACTCATTGCGGGCAATTGTAAAAATGATATCGGGTAATTTCGAAATCGTTGAACAATCCACAAAAAACGCACTGGACGTGGCATTTGGATTTGTCACACCCAAAATTGCATTAATTTGCTTAATCTCCGAACTGGGCACAACAATTAGCGAAGTTCCCACATCGAGAATCGCCTGACAATTGTCGCACAACTCTTCCCCGTTCAGTGTGGCGCTGGTCATTTCGAATTGCCAATAGCCCTGCTGGGAAACCGGTACATAAGTCAGGCAACCGCTATAATGGCTGCGATCGATGCCCCCAAGAATCAATTCACCGCCATTGGTGGCATTTGTGCCGTTCCGATTGAGGTAGATGGAGAAAATTGGCTGAGAGATGAGACCCTGGGCAATTAGATTGTATAATGGCGGAGTTACGCCATTGATCGAGATACTCGCATAGGCCAGACCGATCATGCCGTCGAACGGCGAGGTGAGGAATGTGCCGTCGGGCTCATCTGTAATTTCGGCAAATACCTGATCCTTAATGGCCAAATCCCCTATCACCACCGTGTCCTGAGAGAGAAAGCCCCCAAGGACCACACCGCCAGCCGCATTCGAGGCATATTCAATTTGGAATACCGTATTATTGACCTTGTAAGTGCTGGAGGCACTCGAGCTATAACGCTGATGGGCCACACAGGCTTTCACCGTCGATGGACACTTGCTGGAGGGCACCCACATATTCGAGGAACCGGTGTCGATCAGCAAACGAAACTTTTGTGGCGGTGTGCCGATTCCCACAGTTATATAATACTCCGTATTAAAGGCATTGCCCAGACTGGCAACATTCTCGCTTCCCGTCGTCCCAGTCGTGGTCGACACTGATGATGACGACACTACATTCGCCACAATTGCCTTGGATAACTTTAGTTTGTGCTTGATCGACAGAGATTTCAGTTCATGTTGCACATTATGATGACTTGTATTGGGATTATTATGGCGTCCCACCTTAACACGGTTGTGTGTCCGCATACGTTTGCGTGCCTCGACGACACTAAGACCCAACAGAACAAAAGTCAGCAAAAGACCCAACAGCACTCTGCGGTTGACCCTCATCTTGACCCGTTGATTACAGACGAGTGACTTGAACTAAACTAAGCACCCTCAAGTATTTATAGGTGAGAAGCCCAGCCAAGATAGAGTCAGAGCTACCTACAGCTGGCCAATTGAGTTGCGATAACACTGCAATTTCACACCTGAATTAAGAATGAATGATAAAAAATAAGGTGTGAAATTTATTCAAGAAATTTTTACTAGCTCTTCGGTGGGGGAATTTCTGCGGTGTAACTTTTAAATGAATAATATTTAATAATTTTCAGACAAAATCAGTGGAAAACTAAGACTTTAGCTAACTAATGCTGAAAGAATCAAACTGATTTAGCTCCAGCAAGAAAAAAACTACGGTTATAATTTTATTTAACCTGTTAATTAAATTGCGAAAATTTGCATATGAAACTCCACTTAATATTGAAATATTAAATACATTTCCAAACAAATTTCAAACATATCTGATAAATATTTTCCAAGATGTAGCTAAATTTGTGAAACGTCTTTGATCCGATTGCCTTTAAGCTTTTTGTAGTTGTTCTTTTGCCTTTCTTTCTTCTTTTTCGTTACATTAGTAGTTTTTTTTATAGGAAAAACATTTCTTGGCCAAAAATCTCCAATTTATTTCATACATCAGAAATTTTTTTTGAAAATCTCCACTGTTAAATTAATCGTCTATGACAAAGGCTTGATTTTAGTACCTAGTTAAATAGTCTATTTTGTTTTTTTTTCGATGATTTTTGTACACCGCATTGGATACCGCAAAGGCATTCTTAAGCAGCTTTAAGCGTTGTACATTATCCTTTAAAATTTGCATTATTTTTCGCTACAAAAAATGTAACACTTTCTTTTAAATTAAAAAACCACAATGATTAATTTTGAAGAGTTTTCATTGAAAAACATTTTTTAAAAATGGCTCTGTTATCCTCTTACAAAAAGAAGCATTAAATGGCAAGAAGAAGGAACAAAATAATAAAAAAAAAAATCAACTTTAAAGTGCCACTCATTCAATTTCACAAGCTGATTGTTGATTAATGGCTGAAAAAACTGCTTACTGCGAAAACACAAAACAAATGTCTGAAAAATGATTTGCAATCATTTTGATGGGAATATTTTGGTTGCCCTTGGCTTGGCTTGGCTTTTATTTATTGCACTTTAAAGACAAACAATGTTTACGTCATTAGTTCAGAAAATGTTAACCACTGCAAATTCTTCGAATATAGTTTAAATATTTCAGATTACACTATTTTACACGAAAAATTAAGTTTCATTTAAAAGTTAACAAGTCACATAAATCGATCTTCATCTCAAAATGTTCGCCAAAAAATGATAAAAGGATTAAGAAATATTTTTAATCACTTTCTTTAGTTTCCCATAATAATATTCATCATAATATTCAGATGGTATTCAGAGTTTATTGCAAAATTTATGCCACTGGGGCAAAGCCAACGCGATTCTGTCCAAAATCGAATTCCGCATAGAACTGACCAATGAAGACGTCGCCCAGAATCCAGAAGTCGGTGCCAATATAGGTGAATGTGGACATGCAGTAGGTTTCATTGGCATCATCGAAAGTGCTAATATAGGCAGATGGAGGCAATTCGAAGATGCCATTGCCAATGCTGAAACTGAGCACCGGCAAGGAGTCGACAGAGGAGCAGCTAACATAATAGCTGCCCTCAACACTGAAGGCGCCGATTAGCTCATTCAACTGGCTGTAGGCAACCGATGGACAGGCAATCAACGAAGTTCCAGTATCGGCTATTGCCTGACAATTATCACAGATCACTGTGCCATTCCAGGTAATGTTGTTCACAGCGAATTGCCAGTAGCCCTGCTGCGAGACTGGAACATACGAGAGATTACCCATGTAGAGGCTCTCATCCGATCCGCCCAATATTAGTTCACCGCCATCAGTTGCCGAACCATTGCGACCAAGATAGAAACCAAAGACGGGTTCATCAATTAAATTCTGTTCGTACAGATTGTAGAATGGGGGAACCACAAAGTCCTCGGCAATCGATTGATAGGCCATACCCAAGATGCCGTCGAAGGCAACATTTTCGAAACTGCTGCCGGGCTGTGTGATGGCCTCGCCAAAGGTTTGATTGGCAATCGATAGACCATTAATGGTCACCGTATCGATGGCCAAGAAACCCGTCACACTGCCAGTGCCATATTGAATGGAAAAGTTCTGACTACTCGCCACATAGGTGCTCGAGTCACTCGAATTGTATTGATTATGCTGCTGGCAGGCCACATCTGTGGCGGCACACTGGACGGATGGGATCCAGAGATTGGCCGAACCCGTATCGAATACCACATTGAAATACTGCTCAGGAGTTCCGATGCCAATTGAGCCATAGTAATACATATTCATGCTATTGCCCAGCTCCTCAATGGTCGTAGATCCATTCGAGTTGGAGTTGTCGTAGTAATCGTTATTGTAGTCGGGGGCCACATAGTCGGGTACACCATAGTCATAGACGATAACACTCTCGATCAGTTGGTGATATTTGTGCTTTAGCCAGCGTATCTCCAGCTTGACATGACGATGATCCCTCTCATGCTCGCTTTTGTGTATCTTTATCCTCTGGACATCGCAGCTGACCAGCGCCAACAAGGCGAGGAATACGAATAGTTTAAACATTTTCAGACCGTTTGCCTGGTCTGGACTAATTCGAAATGTTTACCAACCTGTGCTATTTATACATTTCCCATTGATAAGACTGGCCAAAATGTGAGCGATCGATTAAATGTGCAGAATATAGATATCAAATTTGATCGATAGAGCAAATTTTTATCTTTTTCCCCCCCCCGCCCAACCAGACACGACTCGCCGTCGTGTGAACTCTCCACAACAAAGAACAATTGAGGCAAATCGATGAGAGTTCCGCGAATGTCGCCAGCTAAGCTCATGGTAATGGTATTACCAGTGGGAAATATCGAAAGGTAAACAACTCATTGATAAATTACCACCAAGAAATCGGTTATCAGTATTAAGTTATTTGTTTGTTTGGAGAAAATTTGGACAACGTTTAGTCAGATGTTTGTATCTACATTCGATATTCCATATAATGAACTTCTGTAGAATAAAGTTTTCTCCCTTTTTCATTCGATTCATAAATCATAATAAGTTTTATGTTCAGTATAGAGAAGTTCGACTGCTTGACCTTATCATTTTTCGATCATTTCAGTGTTTTCAGTGTTTGCTTAAAAATATTACCCAATTGCTTTTACCATTACAAAAACAAACAATTTTAACTATTTCAATTAATTTTTCTTCCTTTTTGTCAGTGTTACTCATAATTCAATGCTTTACACACCCTAAAAATATAGTATACACACAATTCGCACAAAAATAGTGAAATTTCTTAAACTCCAAACAAAAAATGGGAGTCAAATCCCAACTCTTCCAATTCATACCCGAAATCAACATAAAATATCTCATTTGAGGGGTACTCAACTATACTTTGTTAAGTTGAAACTATAAAATGGATCATCCATATGAATTATTGTTGCAAAACAGTTTCAAAGTCGACAAATTTGAAAGAAAAATTGAGATTTGCTTGATATGACAACCCAAAAAAAAACTGGTGAAATTAGTTAGAAAGATTTTCATGATATGTAAATTCAAGATTCGGTAGATTCGATATCAAAATACATTCTGTTGTCAGGTGTAATCAAATATAATCTATAGATAATTATGTATACGATGTGGTGTACAATTCAAGCTTTCTGATGATGATCGTACCACTTCCCCTTAATTATATGGGAGTTTTCCCTCAAGATTTTGTTATTCGATAGTTCAAATTTCTTGATGGCTCTTAAAGTAATTCGCTTGTGATCTTAACGAATCAAATTGAATTTAAATTTTTCATCGTTTTTATTTATTTTTTGGCAATTTATATAAGCATTTTGTTCGAAAAGCTGAACATTTCGATTTAATTTTGTCATATATTTTTGAAACTACATTTTTTGGTTACCAGCTTAGAACAATTCTTGCAAATTAATGGGTTAATACTTAATAAATTAAAGATTAATAGAAAAATATTTAGAAGATGGAACTTTCCAGTATTAATGAGAAAATTGGCAATTACTTTTCATTACATTTTGGTTGCCATGAAGTTCTCCGTATAATGAATTACTTGCAAAGACACAGTTTTGTCAATCTAATCATAATATCATAATTATAATATATAATATATAATTATCATATTTAAAAATGTTTTTTATATAATAAAGTTTTTCTAATTCATTAAAGGGAGGATCGACTGTACATTCATCTTAAACTAATAACCCATTTAATAGTAATTTAAAGTCATTATAATATTTCTGTACATTTTTTATTAACTTTTACATTTAGAATCCATATCTACATATCAATAATATATTTTTAGATACTTAAATTTTCCAAATAGCTAATACAAATAGCTTATTGTTCAGATTATAAGGACAGATTGCCAATAGAAATTTCTATTAAATTAGTAGATTTGAAACATATTTATTAGCACACACTTTTTTTTTATTTTGAATTTCTCAAGTTTACTCAAATATTTATTTATTTCAGAGATTCACAAATCAGAAAAACTATTGCTTTCATGAAATTATAGATTTTGTTGTTAGTTAATTTTAAACTTTTGGCGCCAAAGCCAGGCGTTTGTAGCCCACATCGAATTCCACATAGAAGGGTCCCAAAAAGACATCGCCCAATATCCACATGTTGCTGTAGTCCACTCCATCAGCACTGGTCACATCCTGACCGCCATCGGAGAGGCTGGTGAAACCCGAGACGCAAGTGCTCCCATATTGCAGGATATAACTTGAGGCGGGCACCACGAAATCCCTTCGTGCTATGGTCAGCGTGAGATCAGGCAGCGTAGATGTCTTATTGCAGTCGATGGTGTAGACACCATTCAGAAGGTTGGCCGATGTGATGCCCAGTTGCTGATTGATTGTGGCAAGAGCAGCAGAGGGGGCCACAATTAGGGAGGTGCCCACATCGATGATGGCCTCACAATTCGTGCAAAGGGACTTCCCCTTGGTGCCCAATACAATGCTCGTGACGGTGAATTGCCAATAGCCCACTTGAGAGAGTGGAACGTAGGTGAGGCAACCGCTATATAGGGTGGGATCACTGCCACCCAATATAAGTTGTCCGCCATTACTCACACTAGAGGCCGAGCCATTTCGATTCAAGACAATGGCGAATATCGGGTAATCAATGAGATTCTGTTCAATCAGATTTTGGATGGGTGGCGTTACTCCACTGATGGCTATGTTGGGGAATCCTAGACCAAAGATTCCATCGAAATTCGATTTACTGAACACACTGGCCGGCAGTGTGGTGATTTCTGCGAAGGTCTGCGATTTGATCTTAAGTCCACCGATTTCCACTGTATCCGTGGAGAGGAAACCCGAGAGTATCGCCTGATTGCTTCCTTGAGTGGCGTATTGAATCTCAAATGATGTCCCATTGGCCACATACGACTTCGACAAGCTGGAATTGTAGCGATTGTGCTGCAGACACACACTGTCGGTGCACTGCGAGGAAGGCACCCAAAGATTAGCTGAAGCCGTGTCCAAAAGGATTTTGAACGATTCACCGCCTATGGTTATATTGCCGTAGTATTCCGTGTTGTAGGCATTCGTCAAGGGTTCCGCCGTTTTAGTGGAACTTATCGTTACATCTTCTGCAATTGCCACATTCAGTTTGCTTTTCAACGAAGTCGTTTGGAAGTACAGAGTTCGAAGGATCTTGGCATGATCAGTGTCTCTACTGAGGCTAAATCTGTGCACCCTTTTCCTCTTCTTGCGTGCCTCCAAGCTGGCCGTTAAAAGCAGCACCAGCAGCGACAATCCCAATATTACCTTTGACGGCGAATGCATCGTGGTGTCTGACGCCTCTAATGTCGATCACCTCACGTATTTATAGTGGCCGAAATTCCACTTTATCTACTCGAGTTAGCTATTTTTGTAAGTACATGGGCAATAGGCATGTAAGCAGGATAAGAACGCAATGTGACCGGAAATAACAAGTGAATACTATTGCAAAGGTACGCGAAATAAATGTAAGTATTTTAAATTGGCAAGCAACAAATTAAATCGCAAGCAATAAAAATATTTATTCCGGCAGAGTTCAAAAAAAAAAAATATAAAAAAGTAAAAATATTGTTACAAAACAAGTAGAAACAATTTTTGGGAAAACCATAATTTTTGGTACACTAATTTTATTTAATTCAGATCGTGTTTTTTACAAAAATCGATAAGTTTGAATCGCTAAGTAAGGAATAGAGGCAAAGACTTCAAAAGATTGCTTGAAATCAATATGAATATTGAAAAAAAATATCAAAGAAGCTAACTTTGGCCATGCCGAAGTTTGTATACCCTTGGAAAATCTTGTCTTACTTAATCCCTAAATAGAGTTAGCTAAATGCAAAGACCTTTGAGTAGAAACTAGAGAGCTGCATGGCTCCATTCACAAGAAACTTAAAATGAATGCATTCGAAGTGAGTTGAATTGAATGAGTGTCAGGCACACAATGAGACGAATGTCTATGAGTATGTCAGTTTGTTACGTCTCATTCACTTAGTGAAATGGATGAGAATAAATGGAATGTCAAACGCAATGAAAAATTTGACAAAGTCTATAACATTCGAGTTACTCGAATAATTCGAAAGGGGTTAGTAGCCTGTAAGATGTGTTCTATTACCTTCAATTTGTCGGGAAGCACATCTGAACTAGTCAAACGTAAGTGTTACTTCCCGTATCGGTGTAATTTTTATTAAATATATGATATGGATAAATACGTTCAGATTTTACATTGATTTTCGTTTTTCTTTATTTTTGATTCTCACTTGTTCAATTCATTTGTGTTCCATTTAAATGTTGTGCGACTGAGTTTTAGGTCAGCTCACTTATTCATTCACAGTAATTCAGAAGTAATTAATCTAAAATCCTTTTTTTGACCGATGGTTCCTATTGGAGCTATATGATATAGTGGTCCGATCTTTTTGAAAATTGCACATTAGCTGCCTCTGGTATAGAAAAGCTATAATGCCATAGCTCTAAAACTGTGGGACCAGTTCGTATAGTAGAAGACAGACAGACGGACAGAAGGACAGACAAACATGACTATATCGACTCTTCTTCTCATGCTGATCAAGAAAACTTTTGAAAACTTTTTCTTTTCTAAAAGTTTGTTTTGTCAGTGTCACCATGTATGGTTTCTCGTCCATAATGCAAATTTCCAAGTAAAGTTTTTATTCTGATCCTTCCATGTTGCATTTTATTTTTAAAATAGCGCTAGACTTCGTGGCATAATACGCAAATTTAGCCTACACCTCGCAAAATCTTTATTAAATTTATGTTCCAAAAAATGCTCGAGGTATTTATGAAATGTGTAATTTTTAGGTGAGATCGAAATGCCCTATTATATTTAATTTAAGGTCACATTTTACCATTATTAAAAGTATTGAGTCATTTATTTCTCATATTTCGGCTCTCAACCTAATTTTTCAATCTCTTCTACAACATAAGCATCCAAAGCTTCATCCTCATCGAGTACATCAGGTAAACAATCAAACTCTTCATCCTCATGGAGTACACCAGGTAAACAATAAAACTCTTCATCCTCATGGAGTAGACCAGGTAAATAATCATACTCTTCATCCTCGTCCGTTGAACCAGCGTCTTGTGTTTGACCCGTATTGTTAATGCCTTCATGAGCGACAATTTCCTTTCCAGTTCGTAGTGAATCGGGATCATCATTCATTAACTGCAAATAAGATTTGTATCGGGGAACAAATCCATCGAATTTCGTCTTACCTGGTCATCTGTTAAATCTTGTAGGATGTCTTCAAAGAATTCCTGTGCAACTACTGCAGACTCATCCTCCACTTCATCTACTGACTGTCCTTCTGACTCACTCCTCTTCTGAATCATCAGGCTGACCATTGGACCAGCTTGGGAAGCAGGTTTGGTGAAAAGAATTACTTTATTTTTGGGAGGCTTGGAGCAGAGCTTAACACTGAATCTGCGACCAACTGAATTGGTGACATTCACGACACCGTCGTCACATTTTGATATCTCCATTGCTACTATTTATATGTCTATCTTCTTTGGAAACTATTTTGAGTTACCTTGAATTCAGGAAAACTCGTTAACAACTGTCGAACCAACTTAAATAAAGTATGTCGCCGAGCCGACTTGGATGCCCAGGTGAAAAAAAAAAAAATTCTAAACTTAACTAAATCACAGCCCCACGAATTGTATATTCCGCCACATTCAAAAAATGGAATTTCAAAGATAACAATTTGCGATTTCAGCCGTTTTTGAAATAAAATTTGAAAATAACCTGCTTATAATAAGATATCAGCAATAGTTCGTTCGCTGTCCGATAGAGTCGAACAGAGGGCGCCACATGTGTAGTGTCGCCATCTGTCGATTAAAAAGGAAAACATCCATTTACATTAGCACTGCTTGTAACTACATTTCTATGATGCACTGCTTGTTTTTCGGAGTAATTTAATTTTTAAAAGTTAAACGAATGAAAAACAAAATTTCTTAATTTTCCTAAATTTCTTAAACTATTTGAGAAAGTTCTGTTAAAGCATCTGCTTATTTAAGTTTAAGCTTTAAGTTTAAATATATTTCGTAAATAATACTTTTGAAACAGAATTTGAAATCGATTATGTTTGAGTGATTATTGATAGAACTGTGTTATAAAGTGTTTTTCATAGTATCACATATAATATTTGAGATGGTTATATTTAAATTAAGTATGCTAGATATAATGAAATTTTTACATTTTGGGAATAAAATTTGATTTGATTAAAGATTTTGGTTTTCCACAGAAATCAAGTATAGTCGAAAGACGTAAGAAAGCAATTGTAGTTGACTTGTTCGATCAAAGAAAATTTAACAGATCGTTGAATTTTCTTTGTTATTTTCAGACAAAACATTGAAAACAAACATTGAAGACAAAACATTTTCGAAACTTGTGGCTCAATTTAAACCAATTAAATTACAAATAATCAATTAAAAACCGAAACTGTTCGATATTTACATGTGCACATCGAAAAACAAGATGGTTAACAGTAATTTTGAAAACAATTAGTATTTATTTCTACTATACAATGGATTTAAAATGTTTTAAAATAAATTCCATCAAATTTAATGGATGTTTCTAATTGTATTACGGGCCGTTTCTCAATATCGATAACGCTTTTATTCGAACTATTAGGTTTAATAACATTATAATTATCCCTCTAACAACCAAGAGGGGCCTGTAGGCTCTTCTAATATTACGAATTTTAGCGAAAAAACTTGAAAATTTTTCCCAATTTCAATACTTTTGTCCTTTATTTTTTATTCACATGTAAAAATTGCGTGTAATAATTGATCAGCTGCATATTGTGTTTTTTTTAATGCCTATTATACATTTTAAAAAATTTAAAAACAAATTAAATAAAAACTCCCACATTTTTGACTACATATTTTAACTCAGGAGTCTTTAGAAAAAAATATATAAAGATATTATACTTGGTGACTCAGCTTGGCGACTTAATGCCATATGGACAATTATAAATCATACAATTTTAAACGATTCGCAAAATGTCTGAAAATTCCAAAGAGTGATAAGAGTGCTTCCTAGATTTAATTGTCGTAAATTTTTAAATTGTCTATTATTATAAATTAATTTTCTATTGAATATCCGAAATTGTTTTGTCCACAACTCTTTTCAGACTCTTGAGTTTTCACTTTGGCCAAAGTAATGAATGGAATGAAAGTGATTGCAAAAGTTTTCCCCAACTCCCAGAGAACTTCCGAATCCACTTCTTCTAAAATATGCCAAGTTTTATTTGCTAATTGCAACGAAATGGCGCAATAGAGTTTTTAGCCGCAAGGACAAACCAAAACCAAAACCGAAAGCCAGAATAAAAAAACAAAAAAAAAAAAAAAAAGAGAAGGAAAGAAAAATGAGGAAGGGGAACTTCAATTCCAATTTCGCCTTTGGCTGTGACAACATTTACAGAAATCACATGGAAAAAAGCCGCCACCAGGGGCAAAACTGAAGACGATGAAGGTAGTAGGTAGTTGGTAGTAGGGAGAAGGGCGGGGGGGCCAAAAAAAAAACTTTTTCGTACCATCGAACGTTTTTCTGCACATTTCTTTGGCAAGTTGTTGTTGTTGTTGTTGGTGGGACTTGCCAATGTTGTAATTGAATTTGCGTCAAGTTCTATTAAGTGGCGTAAAGTTTTGTTGGCCTTTGGAATTGAACTTGGGCCGCAGCCATGTGCATTTTTCATATGTTTATCGCAGAGTTTGGTTCAATATATTTCGCTTTTGTTTGACAGCGGGCGGAGTGGTAAAATTCTGGAAAAAAAACTTCAGCATCAACCTCAGCCTCAGCCTCAGTCTCAACCTCAAATCAATTGCCTGTCATTTGCCAAAAGCAACAAACAGAACCGAATGAAACACATGCGAGGTTATCAATGAAGCATTAAATTGTTTCTGCATTTTAGAGTTTGAGTAGCGAATGACTTTACATTTATATATGTAAGCTTATCCAAGCGAACAATACAATTCAAAATGTATTTTTAAACACTAGTTTTTATCTACATTCTTACCTAATTTCTCCCCTTTCAGTTTCATGCAAAATCTCTTATCTAGGTCACAGAAAATACCTCCTCGAACAATGGTTTCTTATTCACTCACTTTCACATACATATATGTGGACCTCAAATCTCAGGTCCCAGCTGCCATTATATTGCCTCTGCCTGACATCAAATATTAAGATTGTAAGCGACAGCTGGTGACATGTTTGCAGGCATCGTTTTTTTTCTTTTTTTCATTGAATTTTCATTTTCGTTTGTATTTTTATTACTTTGCACCCTCTTAACCATATTATGACTGGGAAACATGGCCATAACATGGCCGGAAAGTTGGCAAATCAAATTTGACTAGCACCAAATGGAGAAGCTTTCACTTTAAGAATGCATTTACATCCCATTGCTTAGTAGTTTAACAAAAAATTAATGTTTTTTGATAGAATTTATAGTAAATAAATTAGACCATAACGTATTGGTATTTTCCTTTAATAAACCTTTAACATAGTGAAAATTAAAAAAAAATATTATTAATTAAAAAAAAAAGAATTGTCAAATATTATTAATAATGATTTTTATTTTTTTTCACTCAAAATAAAACAACTCTAAATTACAGCTTCTGTTTTACTAATATTATTGCATATCCTTATAAAAATGTACCACAAAGCCACTGGAGCTAACTTAATCCCTTTATTTTGAATATTATGAACTCGATCTACATTCCAACGTTTTTTTTAAGCGGTCACACTAAAGGGAATGGCTGGAGATCCAACTGTTTAAAACGATTATCTTATATTCCAATATATCTTAATTCCAAAAGTGGAGAAAGTTTAAAATTACTAGAGACTTTGTGTCTGGGTAACATTCTTCCTACTTTTTAAAAACCTCTATTGTGTCTCCACATAATCAAAACAAAAAAATATTTGGGGCTTAGTGATGCTTTAACATTAATAAAAACATTTACACATACAATATGGCCAGAATAATATATTAAATATTAATTATCAAGAGAGCAATTTGCAATACAACAAACTACTTTATTTAGGTATAAACAATACATTTAGAGGAAAATTGTGTACACGAAAAGTGAAGATCTATTTATTTTATGAAGTATTTTTGGCATATGGCACATTGATTTGGTATTTTTATGTAACAGAGCAATAGGAAAAAGTTCTCTCGTCACGAATGAAAGATTTACTGAGACGCACATGAAATAAAAAATATCAAAGAAGCTAACTTCGGCTATGCCAAAGTTTGTATACCCTTGCAGCTTTTGACCATTACATTTTATTTTCTAAAAAATTTTTTGTTTCTTAATCCAATAAAGAAATATTTTAAATACATTGGCCGGGGGCAGCCAATCGCCAAATAGTAGACAATGTAGCGATTGATATTCATATTCACACACACACAATCGCAATTTTGACACATATATGTGCTTCACTGCTTATGCGTGCACTGCTTATGGCAGCAGTACTGCTGCATACTGCTGCTGCCATAAGCAGTGCACGCTATATAGGCAAATTTTATATCGTCGAAATCAGGCGTTATGTTTATCCGATTGTTTTGAAATTCACGCATATGACGTAATCCCTTTTTATTTATGTACATAATCAGTTTGGATAAGATTGTTCAAAAAATAGAGAAGTTATTCGCATTTAACGATTGTATTTGTATGGCAGCTATATGATATAGTTGTCCGATCTTATTCAAAATCGCAGATGTGTATGTGGCTGTATAGAAAAGCTTATATACGAACTTTGAATGCGATAGCTCTAAAACTGTGGGACTAGATCGCGCAGCACCAGACAGACAGACGGACAGACGGACAGACGGACATGGCTATATCAACTCGTCTTCTCTTGCTGATCAAGAATATATATACTTTATGGGGTCGGAAACGATCCCTTCTCTGCGTTACAAACATCTGACCAATTTTATAATACCCTCTGCAAGGGTATAAAAATATATATAATGTATGTAGTAGCAAGGTTTATTCTTTATTTATTATATTTTATATCACAGGCTTTTTTATTTATTTTATTTGTTTTACAGCTTTTACTTTGACGTCTGTCCTCTTTGATCGTAGCCTATCGAATGAATCTCTCTCTCCGTTCGTCTGTCTGTCTCTCTTCTCATTGTTTAGTGTTAATCAACGTGCATACTGCTCTGCCACAACAGTGTTGGCAATTCCAGCATACTTATCGGTGTTCGTAATAGTTTAAATTGGTTATCCTACAACAATAAATATACCAAAAGTTGTATTATCAAACACTTTAGATGGCGACCTATTTTACGAGTAGCTTTATCGCAAAAAATTTCATTCTAACTACGCCACAACAAATGATCATGATCATAATTTTAATTAATTTGTAAGTAAAAAAAAATTTTTCATATGAAGTAAAACGAGTTTTCTTTTCCGTTATAGATGCATCATAGAATTTGGTGGATTTTGAAGTATTCCTTTCATATGGAGTTGAAATGTATTTGCTGAGTAAGCTACTTGACCTTCTCGGCGACTCCACCTAATGTCCGAAAACAAATCACAACTCACATAAGCGATATGTATGCATGTTGGTACTCAATGACCCATCGAATCCATGGCCGAGTATGGGCATGGGCATTATTACAGCGATTTATCAACTTGTCAACATATTTAATGAGACGGGGTTAAAGACATTTGCTTGTTTGTTTCGCCTCCTCGAACATTTCAATGGCAATGGCAAAGGCAATTCGACAGGCAACCAACTCACTCACTCACCCACTCACTCACTCACTCAGTCACTTCATTCACTCAATAATATGGGAAATGTCAATATTACGTATACGCAATATTGTGCGGGCATTGTTCCGAATTGATGTTGTTGTAAATGTTGTTTTGCTAGCTGGATTTGTTTGCTGTAAGCGGAAATAGTTGTTCGAGTAGTAGTTTTGTGTGTGTGTGTGTGTAGTGTTTTGAGTTTGGGCCAGGATAAACCAAACTGTTCAACCAACTGACGTACAACAGCAAGAGAGCATGTTGTCCTGGCCAGACAGGCTCAGTCTGCCATAAAAGCAAATAACTGTCCTGCTGCATTCGAGTGGAGCATGCCACTACACAACTATATATATATGTATATTCTATATATATATCAGCTTTCAGCTATCAGCATTCTATATGTGTATGTGTATAACATGTTTGTCCATCAATTGAGCCTCGCTGCAATTCATTCATTTTTGTAAATATCTCAACTCTTTTGACTTACTGCTCTGTTTTTTGTTCCATGTTTTTTTGGGCCAAGTTAATAAATTTGATGTTTGAACACAAAAGGCAAAGAAACGAAGTAAGCAAAAATGAAATATGGCCCCACGACTTCTTGTTCTCTGTGGCTTGTCCTTGTTATAATAATGCCAGCAGCTGTTGCGATTCACAAAATTAAATGAACTGTTCACATACAAATTGTAACATTCACACATACACACACACACACACGCACACTCATTTGGTTTTCATGTTTATTTGCCAAGAATTTTTGTTTATTTGTGAAGAACAAATCAAATGTCTGCAAGACTTTTAAGCTTATAATTATAAATTAATTGGTCCAATTTGTGTAAATAGGCAAATGCATTATTGTTGTCGTCAAAGCTTTTAGAAATCCATATGCGAAGTAAGCAAAATACTGAAATACTGAATAAGCAGTTTTCTCTTCTCTTCATTAATCGGAATATAATAATTAATTCCGATTTTCACTTAATTTTCATGATCTTTGCAGCTTTCAAAATGAGAAAAGATTTTGGGTTCGTATTCCCCTGTAGAGAAATTTAGAAATTCAGGTGGTTTTAGTCATCTTTAAAGAAGAGCATTTAAATAATTTAGTTTAGGTACTTATAGTTTATAGTTTATTAAGTAAATATAGTTAGTAATTGTGATTAAAATCAGGACACACAAATTATGTCTTGGGCAGCTCGAACCATTCTTTTCTCCTCCTACTCTTGTCGATAGGTTACTCGATTTTAGACTCATTCGGTCTACAATTGCTGTTTCGTGATATTACTTCTTATAAGGGATAATCCTAAGCCCAATCTTACTGAAATTTTAGCTTGAACTGAATCAATGATTAATATCCTTTGAGAACCATTAAATCAAATCTTTTTGAAGTCATAGGAAGGATAACGATCTCCAGAAAACTTTTCTTTAACTTTTGAAGGAAATATCACCTTGGTTGAGCAGAAAACTCGGAAGAATCTAAAACAAGAAGAAAAAAAAAACAAACCTTCAATGTATTCACCATCCATAATTAAATGAATTAATATCTAAAGTCTCTATTAAATTTGCATTAGAAATTGTCATTAAATTGCTTTTGATTTGATTCAAATTTTTCTTTTCTGAATTCTCAACATCTATTTAAAGTTCTTCACAGAGACATTTTATAACAATTTGTCAGTGAAAGAAAAACAAGAAGAAGCGAACTTTAACTCGAATCAATCAAAGTCGTTTTCGATTTATGTATCTACAAGTGCCGCAAAATTGATAAACTCTATGACGAAGACATGGGCAACCTTTTAAGCCGGCAATGGCAAAAGTTTTTCAACCCAAATCATACACACACCGCACGCCGCACACCCACACACCCCACACACACACACTGTGAAAAGTTGTCAACTTTGAACCCTTCAAAAAATGTTATTTTGATGTAAACAATTCAATTGCATAAATACGCAAACAGCCAAAAACGTTCAAGAAAATTGAGAGGGAATGCCACCCCCACCCTGCCCCCAAAACAAATGGGAAACTTATACTTTTCTTTTTTTTCATTGTTGTTGTTGAGAAAAGAAATAATTTCACAATTTTATTCAATCGAAGTGATGCCAAAATGAAAGAAACCAACTTTTGGAATTAAATGCTTTGTCACCTTTGTAAAAAGGGCAACAAAAAAAAAAAGAGAAAAGTCTTTACCAAAGTTATTTAAAACATTTTCGACTCCCGCACACTCTGGTGATTTTTTTTTTATTTTGGTTCTTGAAGAAAAATGCGTTTTTCATGCTAATGTCAAACCCTTAATAGATTCACCATAGGTTTTGGGCTAGCTCTAAGAAAAGCTTTTGCGTTTGCCGCCACAAAGGAAAGAAATAAAATTGCCAAAAAGATGTTGGAACGAACTTGGGGATACCGTGTAGGAACATGAAAAGATAATGTATTTACATCCTATATATCAACATCCTAGCATTAACTTTTTAAAGGTTTTTACATATTTTGGCGAATTGGAATGGTAAGTTTATTTGCTAATCAAATTAGGGTTCGTTGAAGTATTACGAAACTTAATTTTGGAAGATTTTAGAACCTCCCTCCCAACTTAACGTTTTTTTGAATCCAAGTGACCATTTTCACAGGGAAGGTATAATTCTTTTCGTTCTCATTTTCGTTTTAGAGATTTCAAATGATAATGATTCTAAAGAAGTTTCGCAACGCTTCCTTCGCTCTCCTAGAATCAAATCGTAACGTTTCATGCAATTTCAATTTACACTGATTCTAAAGAAGTTTCGCAACGCTTCATTTAAAGCATTCTTCCCACTCCTGGAATCAAATCGTAGCGTTTCACTGGATTCTCCACCATAAATCGGTTACGTAATATGTACTTGAGCGTTACCTTTTTGCACAAAGTCAAAGGAAAGTGTAATGAACTTTCGCAACGATTCTCAAAAACACGGCGTTTCATTAACGCCTTCTTTAGTAAAGATATTCAATTGGCCTAAAGGCTTAAACAGTCGTTCTTTGATTCGATTCCTGGTGTTATATATTGGAAATAAAGGAATTAAAGGTCAGATGAGATTGATTGAGTTAGCAGAGCTCAGAATTAGGAATTCTATCGATAAGTAATGGATGTGCGTGTTGGCTTTGTATTTAAAAATTTAGAAAAAAAACATTGTAATAAATCTAACCAAATAACTGGCTCAACATTAATATCTTCCCCATAGAAATATGGTGAAATTTTGGTCTACATAGGTCGACAGAGTAAATGTAGTAGTTTTTACCACTTCTACATGAACCCAATTAACATTCCTTAAACTTAACTTTCTAGAGAATACATAGTTTGTACTAAGGCGTCTCTTTGTTAATATCTCTTTTAAATTTTTGCTCTTTTTTATAATATATGTTCGAAGTCGAAGGATGAAGGATCAAGAATAACTTGAAGTTTGGATTAAATTAATAAAAAAAGTTAACTATTTTAATTGATTACCCAAGTATTTGAGAAAAAAAAAGTCTGCATTATGCCAAGAAGAAAGTTATTTTTGACTAAGCAAGGAAGAAGTGCACAGAAGTTTATCAATTGGGATATAAATTACTTCCCCATTAGACATATTCTCCAGATTTTGCCCTTTTTTTTATTTATTTATATATGTACAAACACTACAAGCAAAAAACCTGCCTAATAGAAAAAATATAGCTAAATTTACAATTGAGCGTTCAGATTGGTTGGAAAAATACTTTAGTAGCTTAACATGATAAATCTACTCCAACTGAGCCTAATATTCCTTTTTCACCTTGTGGTTATAGGGTATAAACATGTGTTCCGAGATTTTTTGGGTGGCATTTGAATTGAAATGCTGAAGCTTAGTCGACATTTATTTTATTCTCTTTGTTTGGTCCACATAAAGTTATTCCACTCAGGAGACTTTTGATTCGAGGTGTGGCCATTTGAAATAGGTAATTGACTCCGTTGGAATTTTTGAGGGATATTTTCGGGATACTTTTTGAGTATTTAATTCGTTCTATTCATTTTCTGGCCAATCGCACATACAATTCAATTAACTTTGTCACTCAGAGCTGTTAAATGGCTGCTTAAGCTCTAATTTCATTCCCAGACACTTGGCTTTATTTGTTTTTGTTTGTTTGTTTGTTTTTACTTTCCTTCGACCAGACTATCTCTTGGGGAAGCATCCATCTAAATTTGATTTTGCATTTTGTTGTTTCGATTTCGCACACACACACACACACACACACACACACACCCATAGGCACCCTTATCAAAAATTTTGTGACAGGCCACAAAACTTTGCGCTTAAAAATAAATCAAAACTTTTCATTCCAAGCATTATCCTTCTCATCGTTGTCCCCAGATAAATGTACTGATAATTTGTATGTGTTTTTTTCCTTCTCTCTTTTTAGCTTAACATTTTCTTCTGGTCTCCAATTTTTCTTTTGTCTCTTTGCATATGTGTCAACTTTTGTCAATGGCAAAAATGTTGCCAAAAACTTTCTGTCATGATGTGCTGCCAGACATTGTCAAGTTCTTGCATTTTTCTTTTTTGCTTCTCCAAGGGGAATGGGCATAGGGGTAGTATCCATGATAAGGATTTGTGTTTCTGGCGTGTTAAGGGACTCAAGTCTAAGCTGATACAATATTCTTATCATTGAGCCACCATACATTGGGAGATTTGTTGGAATCGACAGCTCGAAAGCTTTGTTCAATGCAATTAACTTGAAATTCAAGGAAACTTTGTTTTATTTATTCATCTATTCAGCCTTGTTAATATATTTTTAGAACGCTCTTTTAATATTGTTAGTTGGCAAACAAAAGGTTTAATTCTCCCTAGTGTAAGTAATTGAAATAGATTGGAAATTTACTGTCTAGAAATACTAGAAATAATACTTACAATAGAAAGATTCGCAACACTTTGCAATAATATCGATGCTGAAGCTTTAGATTAAGATTCAATGAATTCAAGGTGAGATTAAAGATTATATTTGAGATTTAATTTAATATTTTCATTAAAAAAGTGGTTTGGTTTCGACGACTGGCTATAGCGAAAGTTCGTCAGAAAAGAATGTGACCAGAGCTTGCTAAAGAATTTTCAGACAGAGTTGTTTTGTCGATACCTTTTTCTTTATCGATTGCTTTTATTACTTTCCCATGAGGGAGCACAAGAAAAGGAAGTTCAAAATTCTAAGTTCAAAAATATTACTCACTGCTCTGCAATTTAATTTATTTCAGAATCTAGATAAAAATTGCCATCTATTTTAGTATCTGGAAAGCTATTTTGTTAAGAGAGTGATAGTTTTTCATAATTAAAATTAAATTAATTAATTAATAGCTGAAGATAAGGTTTTACTATGAACTTATTTTTATATTTGCAGATATTCAATCTAGTTGTTTTTGAAACATTTTCGAATTCCTCAAACAATTCCGAGACGTTCTCTGCTAAATTAAGAGTCTTCACCCCATTCACAGTGCACCTGTTTCCCCTTTCTCATTAACCCCTTCGCGAATAAATGACAATGCTAATGTTTTGTCCACCTCGCTGCTTCGCCCCATTCTTATTTGCCTAGGCAAATTTAAGCACAATTTAATTTGCAATTTGTTAATGACAAGCTGCTGGTAGCAACAAAAACAAGAACCTCTAAATGCATTCCACACACTCGCTAAATACAAACAAATGAGACTTACATTTTACACTGACTACAAGTATCGGGGCGGAGGTCGGTGGCACTGAGAGAGGAGAGTTGGCTGAGGAGGTGAGAAGTGTCTGCAGTGTCACTTGAAGTGTTGCAGCTTCGCTTCGAGTTGCCTCGCTGACAACGAAAATAAAAACCATAGGAAAAGGGCAAAATATGTTCAAGCCGCTCATCCTATACCCTTTCATTAGAGTCTTATGCTATTGATAGGAACCAAAAATATTTTTTAATTGATTTATTTATTCCTACAAATGGTTTCTTAGGCTGCAAACACAGTGCACGCTGAGACGAAGACGAAGATGAAGACGAAGCTGAAGAGAAATTGCTTGCGTTGCGAGTAAGCTAATAGGTTGCACAGTGCGAGACGAATTCGTTGCGCTTTTGTTATGCTAGTCGCAATGGATTCCTCATCAGATGATGACCTGCTGATTGAGCAAAGTTTATATTTTAAATTAAAACGTTTAAAAGTAAATAAAAAAAGTACACCCTATAAATTTGGGAAGAGATGCATTTGGTGAATTTCATCATTTGTATCATGAGCTGCGCCACGATGAAAAGAAATTTGTGGAATATACAAGAATGACTATTAGCACATTTGATTACATTTTAATAAAAATTGAATCACTAATTATTAAAAATTTTACTAATTTTAATAAAACACCAATTATGTGTGTTGAAAGGCTAATTGTAACGTTAAATCAAGTTACTTTTCATTTAATTACTTGTTTATTTACTGTCGTAACTTAATTTGAAAATGTAATAATATTTCCTGATGTAAGAAAAGTGCTTGGTTCCTGTGGGGATAAAGCATTATCAGAATATTGATTTGATGAAGATTTTTGCATTTCCATTCCGCACAAAAGCTTCGCATTTTCTTTCAATAGCAAGCGATTCGTCTTCGAAATCAGTACAGCTGCGTTTGAAGCTGATTGCTTACGTTTCGTCTTCATCTTCGTCTTCGTCACAGCGCGCACTATGCTTACGAGCGAGCGAATTCATATGATTTGTTCTGCACTGTTTTTCGTCTTCATCTTCGTCTTCATCTTCGTCTTCGTCTCAGCGTGCACTGTGTTTGCAGCCTTATTAGTCTCTCTTTCTATATAGTCAATCGATTAATGAAAAGTTTGCCCGATAAATAACGAACTTAATCGATTGACTGAGTTATTTGACAGCCCGATTATCTAAGACTATCTATCTAAAATGTGGTTCCCAATGCATCCCTTTTTGTTGTGCCAAATCTGTAGCCCAATTGAATGGATCCTTTTGAAAGTTAGCATATAAAAACACAAAAATTTTAACAGTCAGACCAGAAAGAGAGCAAAGTCGACGCAGTCTTCGCAATGTCTCCCCCTATCCCCAGTGCGGACAATAAACACATGTTTCACTTTGTAATGCGCGGGGCCGTAAAGTTAACCTCCCTTTTCCTTACCCCCCTCCTCCTCCCTCTCTCACTCCCCTTCCCTCTCTCTCTGTGTCTTTGGCGAAATGGTGCAAAAAAAGAAAGAAGCAAATATAAAGGAATATAATGCGAGGGCAGCCAAAAAGTATTTTGTATCTGCGTTTTCTGTTTTTATTATTTGGTGAAAGGAACACATGCCCTTTCCGTATATAATACATACACATACACACTCAGCATGTGTATGAGAAGTTTTTGCCAGCACTCAGTAGAGGATTATATTTGACAATTGTAGGGGAACGGGAACGGGAACATGTGGTATTTGCCAGCGGTTTACCTTTTCCAATAAGTACTTAAGCCTTGCGAAATTGAACCGAAAACGAAAAATGAACATTTATGGGTTTCGGTATATCCAAGAACAATCGGAGAGATCAAAGATTATCAAAATTGTTGTTAAAAAAGATATCACTTTTTTTTCTTTATTTTACCAGGCAGTCTTGAAGTCATTTTAACATTTTACTATACTTATGACGTTTACCATTTAACGAATTAAGATAAAGCTTGGCTTTTAGTAAGCGGATTTTCCTGTTTGATGTATAAATTCTTATACTGTTAATTGAATGCTGAATCACTTTTAATAAATTCTAATATTTACTTTATAGAATCTATAATATAGATCATCGAATATTTATCTTATAATAAATTCTAATACATAGTTACTTTATAGATCATTGAATATTTATCGGATTTATGTGGCATAATCTATTTTGAACTATAGTTTTATAAAAATAAAATATTATATCGGTGCAGATCTTATTTTTCCAGGTGCATTTAATTGAGAAATTAATTTTTTTAGGCAATTATTAGGCCCATTTTTTCCAGAATCTATTATTGTACTTATGAATCCTGTAGATCTACAATAGTGAAACTTAAAGAAACTGAATACCTGAAATTTTCCCAAAATATCGTTTTGAAGCCAATTGTAGATTTGAGTTTTTCCGTTGGATGCCATTTTACTGCATTAATTGATGCTAAAGTAATATTTACCTTAAACAACGAAATAAAGAACACAAAATTCAATGTCCCTTAAGGTTTATCGGATTAAAATCGGATGAAAATTATATATTAATAACGTATGTAGTTGTTCAATGTGATCTTGGAATATATAAAACTAGTTTTAAAATTGTTAAAATTAGTCGTAACCGAAGCTTTTAATAAAAACAATAGTTTGAAAATGTTTGACTGATTAATAAAATGTCTAATATAGGGTTGTTATATATGATATGGGGAACCATGGGAACCCATTGGATATGGCTAAAAAACATATAATTTAGATTTCATGCCTCTCTAAATAATTGTAAAGGGTTTTGAAAATTCCATTCACCCATAAGATGTAATTATTTCTGTAGTTTTCTAAACTCTTCTTCAGAATATTTGCCCCTTTAGGCAGTATTCTGCATTCTGTTTCTATTTTTGACTTTCTTTTTTTTGTTTTGCAATATTTATAGTTCTATTCTATGTGTGTTTCGCTTCTGTGTCTGTGGTCCATAAACTGATCTGGCTAATTATGGCCACCACTAATGAGCTTGAAATGGCACTTACCAACAAAGAGACAGAAAGGAAAACAAAAACAAACATTTCAAGAATGATGCATTCTGTGCAATTTATGAGCTGCAAAAAAAGGAAACGAAGGAAAATGTAGATTGAACAATTTTGAAAGTTCTGTCTACGCAATGTCAACATAATTAGCAGATTTTTATGAATGCAATAAAAACGGGAGACAAGTAGTAAATTCCCCTACACATTGAGTTGTCCTTATTTCGAAAAATATGTATATTACCAACAACTGAATCGAATTATGAAAGCTTACAGGTTGGCCTCCCACTTGGCGGTCGGATGGAGAGGCCTTTGTTCATCAGCGGTCTGGTCTTTTTGCCCATTGTAAATTTTAATTATTTCCTACAGAATGATGATTAAATTGGCCGCAGGCCAATGGCCAGATATTAAATCAATAAATATCAACAATGTCGGGTGGGTAGCGGCTTTTTGTTTTTTTTTTTCATATTTTTCGCTTGTTGCTGCTGTTTTTGGCTACATTTAAATGGGCATATTATCGAACCGAAACGACATCGAGAGCCAGATGAGGAGATTCACTCGGGGTCTGGAAATGACAGTTTGCCAGTGGAACAGTCGGCCAATGGACCAGTTTACCTGGTTTACAGTTTACAGTTCATTATGTGGTATAAATTGACTTTATGTCATGGCCTCCCTCACCCCTCCCCCCATAGCAGCATCCACAATATTAATAAATGAACAATTATTTTTTATTTTTCCAATATATGGCACGAAAAGCCAACAAGAAGTCAACAACAAAATAAAATCACAAAATGACCAGCAAAAGGGGAAAAAGTCAACAGGCAGAGTGGATTAATAAAACTATCATTAAGTAAGCCCGTTGAAAATCCAGTTAAATGCCAGACAGAAATAATTGCACTTTGCAATTGAGTCTCACATAACACTAAGATCAACCTACCCACATTGGAGACTCTTAAAAACGGGAAGACATTCCTAGTGACGGTCTTCGAGGATTTTTTAAAGAGTATTCAATTATGCACTCTTGTTTCCATTAACCTTTTCAAAATAAAAGACATGTCAAGACAAATTACTCCAAAAAGGAAAAATAAAGTTTTGAAATTAAATTTCTGTTTCTTTTCGCAATGTATTCATGATATACCACACAATGTTAATATATTGTTGTTCCATAATCAATATAAATTAGTTTGGTGTTCACTTTTAGATTAAGGAAAAAGCGAATCGTGTCCCTGCTAAATGTAAGTTATATTTATATTGAAAAAAAAAAAAAAAACGTTGGACAAAGTGTAGAGAGAATGGACTTCTGATCGATGGGGAAACGATATGATATACACACTTTCCCCAGATAGAAAATAATGGGTAAAATAACTAAAATTATTTGACCGCATAAACAAAAAACCTTTTAATGCAAATATAATCATTTTTTATCATTGTTTCTTACGCCAGAGATAATATTCATAAAACTCTGTCATTTGATTTATTTTGAGTTATATTTTAAAGCTTTACTCTCAGAGTTTGACGTTAAAAAAAAAAAACTTTTTGTGTATGAAAAAAAGTGTATAAAATAAATATTGACATCATAAAAATACTTACATATTTAATCGTTTGAAACAATTTTGCATATTTTATGTATATGTAATACATATGTTATCGGCAATTTCAAATGTTAATGATAGGAAATGGTATGACTTTGAATGGAAAAAATTCTTTTTCGTTCTATATTCATCCAACCGTGGAGCTCCATAGATAATATAGTGTTTAGGCACTTAATTGTGGTCAAATTATTAAAATCCAATTGGCGAAATGAAACAAACCTATTCAGGTGTAAAAATATCTATATAATATAGTTTTGACAATATAAAATTGAAGTATCATTCGGACTGTAACAGCATGAAGTTGAATATTCTTCTCGTACTTTCACTACTTGCCGTTCTCTATATTGGATTTAATGTAAATATTCAAATACAAATTGCAATAGTATATAATGTTTTAAATTTTTCTAGAATGCCGTTCTACTAAAATTCACAAATTTTGTGTGCAAGAGCTACAATGAGTCGTGGTATGTGATAAACACCTGTAGATTGAAGGCGGTCAAGCGGGATAGAACGTTGCTAAATTTCAATGCCACAATTTTGCATTCAGTGAATGATATTTTCATGCATGTTCAGATATTGCAAAGGGCCAATGGCTATAAGCCCTGGATCTTTAATGTGCATGTGGATGGCTGTCGATTTATGAAATATCGTTGTAATCCGACGGCCAAGTTTCTAGCTGATTTTATAGATGAGTTCACCAACATCAATCATACATGTCCCTATGTGGTGAGCTATAGAAATATTTAAGTACATAATTTTAGGCTTATATCATTCGTTTATTACTCCAAACAGGGTGATCAAATAATCTCTGGTTTCTATCTGCGATCTGAGTTGCTGTTGAGATTGCCCTTTCCAACTGGAGATTATATGTTGGCTGTATCTGGTTTTTTTGATAAGAAACTTCAGTATCAGGCAAATGCAAGTTTCACTTTTGCCGATGACTTAATTAAGCAGTAAAATAAAATCAAATTTGCAGTACTACGAAAGCTGCTATATATGCTTCGAGAATGGCAAATAAGAAGAAAAAATTTTAAAAGAAAATGGCTGTTTTTTTTAAATATTGCCCCTCAAGATCGATACACTTTTGCACTGGAGGGAATAAAAAGAAGTCATTGGGTGCCAAGTCAGGACTCTAGGGCGGGTGAGTGATGAAATACTTTTGTTGGAACACCCACACGGTCGATTGCTGTTTAGTTTTCGGCTCTTTTGAAGCACCACGGTCGAACTTTTCAAGCATTTCCTTACTCCAATCGACGCGAGCCTTTTTTTAGCGACTAATTCAGGGATGCCTCTATCTCACATGTCGATTAGTTCACGCAAACCATCGATGTTTTGTGGCACAACAACCGATTTCGATGACCTTCCCGGAACTCGTCAGCGACTGAACTACGACCACGATTAAATTCTGCAAAAAAACGATAAACTATCGTTTTTGATGGCGAAAGTTGTGAAAAATAATGCAACGAAAACTTTGTCGAGAAATTTTTATTGTTTTGATTGATTTTTTTAACTTATTGTAAATTAAATTAAAATCAATTGTGTACAAAAAACGTTGCACGTACATAAGGTTGTTTAAAACGACAATTTATTATGGCGTTGCCAGATTTTACGTATTGATATTAGTATTGCCAATTCCCGAAGCAGCCCTCGTGTTATTATAGATATATTTTAATACATACATAGCTTATGATCTCTGGATAGACTATCTTGGTGATTAAGATTACTTTGCTTTAGGTGTGGAAAAACGATAATCTGGCCTTTATATATTCATTACTTATGTTAATCGCATACATAAAGCGGATCGATGCTTGTATAATTTTTATATTTAACAAGCATTACTGGACCAGCACATAAATAGCAGCTTATGGGTCGTCTCCATTTCCATCTTGCGTGTTGGCGTTGGGAAATCTGAGCTCCTTTGCCACTAAACAGCCATTGAAGTCCTTTGCCTGCTGCTTTGGGTGACGAAATGCGAGTTGAAAGTACGTGATATGCCTGCCAAATGCCTCAAATAAAGGCAAAATCCCACTTTGACTGGCAAAAAAAAAAAACCTTAACACACACACAGACAAACCGACCAAAGGTAAAGGCATTAAGGACCCCCCAATGGGTTTGGGAAGAAAAAAATGCCAAATTTCAAATCCCAAGTGGGTGGTGGGAATGGCAGACAACAATGCCTGGGCATAAGGTGAAATGCAATCAATACGCGTAGACGGCATATAACAGGTATTATATATATTATGTATAATGCATGATGATGTGACGCGCCTCCCACTCTTTCACTCACTCACTTACTTCCCCCGCATCACAAAAATGTCTGCCCTGACAAAATCAACGCCAAAGCGTAATCTATTAAATTATCCTAATTTCATCACGCACCAAATCCCTTTAGCCCATGGAACATCTCTTCTGCATCTGAGAGAAGGGCAAGACCCAGGCCCACCGTCTGAAAAACAATAAAAATTTGCATAATATCGGTATAATATTTTAGCATTATACATAGTACGAGTATATATATGAGAGTAAGTGTGTGTGTGTGTGTGCAGGTGCGAATGACAAAGGTGCACGAATATGTGTAGACAGACATAAATTTTTCTTTTGCATTTTTTCGTTTGCCAACACATGTTACCAACATTTATGCCAAACAAAAAAAGGATCCAAGAATCTAAATTCAAAGCGTCGACTCTTGGATACCTTTAGGACATAAGAATCTAATACAACAAATAAGAGAAATTTCGCAACAGATCATTTTCAAGCAGAGATGGGCACATCTCATTGAGATCAGATCAGAGACTAAAGAGAAAAGTTAAAAACGAGTTCAAGAGTTGATTCAAAGATTTTAGATCTCACTCGAATTATTTTCTCTGATCGGTTTCAAAGTTTTACTTTTAGGGTATCATCATTTCATCAATCATTTCATGCCAAACATCTGATCTAACTTAATATACTCTCTGGCAAAAGGTACACAAAAATCTCTTAATGGGAATTTAGTATAAAAAATCCCTGGCAAAGTCAGAGAACTGCATTAACCAAAATAATTTATTTTAGCTCATTCTTTTCATTCGTAAAATCCTTACTAATTAGCCAAGTAATTACGAGCATCGTTTTTTTTTGGCTTCCTCTTTTTGTTCGGACCAACAGAAAGTAGCTGCAATTTGTTTTACAAAATCTCATTTTAAAAATAGCCAAAAGCAATGTGGAAGTAAAAGCAAAAACTTAAACGAATTGCTGAAATGTGAAAAAAAGATTCATTGAAAAAGATAAATGAATATCCAAGAAAAAAAGGACAAGAAAAAAGTTGCAAAAGCTTAAGAAAAAAATCGAGCATAAAATTTGAGAAAAATTACAAAAACTCTGCGTTTAGAAAATGAATAACTTATTTGAAAAACTTTTAGGGCAATTTCGGTATTATCCCTGAAACTCAATTGACTATCTTCTGGTTTTTGTTTCATTGTGTGGACATAAATGGTTGATCTTGCACTCAAAATAGTCAAAAGAAAAAAATTAAAAAAAATTGATAGTAATCCAAACACTAAATAAAATAACAGACCAATAGAGAAAAAAGATTAAGCAATAAATGTGTATAAGTGAACATTTTCTGTATATTTTGTGGAGCTTAAAATAAACGGTTAACTTTTAATTAAAAATAAATTAAAAACCAGAAGGCCGGGTTAACTTCGACCATGCCGAAGTTTGTATACCCTTGCAAGTTCTTGCGTTACTCAATCCCTAAATGGAGATCGCAAAATGGAAAGGGTTTTTGTGTAAAAACCCTTATCTACACGCTATAGCACGGCACGCATACATATGCATGTATGTAGACATGCAGCATGCAATTTTTTCATATGTTTGTATGACAGCTATATGATATAGTCATCCGATTTTGATCAAATTTACCAGAATTATAACTTTCTATGTGAGAATGTTATTTACCAAGTTTGACGATGATCGCTTAAGAAACAAAAAAGTTTCTAGAAGAAAAACTATTTTTGGTCCGATCGTTCATATGGGAGGTATACGATATAGTAATCCGATCTTGGTCAAATTTGGCATGGACGCTTGAATGTATAATAAACTGTCAAATGTTAAGTTTTATGATAATCGGGTGAAAAAGAAAGAAGTTATTGATCTAAAACTCATTTTTCGACCGATGGTTCCTATGGGAGCTATATGATATAGTTGTCCGATACGGATGAATCCGAGATATACAATGCCTGCAGTATATACAAGACTTCGTGCAAAATTGCAGCTCTGTAGCTTTAGCGGTTTCGGAGGAGAAGCTGTTGATCCAGACAGACGGACAGACGGACAGACAGACAGACAGACGGACAAACGGATTTGAACTCGCCTTGTCATGCTGATCAAGAATATATATACTTTATATGGTCGGAGATGCCTCCTTCTATGCGTTGCACACTTCTGACCAAAATTAATATACCCTTTTTGCAAGGGTATAATTATAGTTGTTATTTAACCGCAACTTTTCTAGTTCATCTTTAGCAAACTGAAGTTTACTTTTTACTTTCGTTATCTCATCGCTGAGATCCTTTTGTATGTTATTTTTATTATTTTGGTTGTCTAATGTCATAGTCGAGACAATTTTCTCCTGGTCAGTAAATTGTTTATCCTTAATTTGGTTAGTCGATTCCAGTTCGGTTGTCCTTCCCGGGCTCTTTGTCTTTGGGTATTGCAGAGAATCTTAATGTTGAAAATGCTCCGAAAACTTCGAAAACCGAAAACAAGTAGATTCGATTTTCAAATTGGAAAATATTTTCCATTTCAATAATTTCCCTTAACGGAAGAGCGAACTACATGAATTGATAAGGGCATTTGCAATCACTTTTATCTGCTGAATAGGTTATATATATTAAAGTATATAGTCGGTCAGTCAGTCTCTTTGGTATATTTACACCCTTGAAAAAAGGGTATATTAATTTTGGTCAGAAGTGTGCAAAATTAGCTCCACTCTTTCCCTAGAGGGACATTGTAAAAAATGTTTAATCAGTTGGAATCCCACAAATATATTTTTCTTTGAGACCGCAAAACAAATAAAAATGAAAATCATTGGAAAATTCTCTGAAAAATGTTTACCAAATCAAAAGTCAATGCTATTTGGTGTGATATTAATTGGAAAACTCGTTGCCAATTGATGAACTTTTCAAATATTTCAATGGTTTTTGCTTATGTCAAAAACACAAGCTCTCACTCCCACACACTCCACACACACGACTCCGACACATACAATCTCTCCTGAACTGACCATTGTGGTCAGTGGGTTGGGGCGTGGCACTCCATATGAAACCCAAAACTCAAACCCAATTCAAACCAGTAAATGGCTCAAATTGATTGAATTTTGCACTTTGCTATTCATGATGCTAAAACAAATTTGCGTTGCTGCAAAATTTATGAAGCAAAGAGTCAAATAGAATAAAAAATTGTGCAAGCAAAACGAGGCATCGACTTTTGAGATACCCTATTTTAAGCAGAGTTGAAACTAAAATATACATCATCGATTCTAAGTAAGAATAGACTAAAAAATAAACTGAGCAATGGAATGAAGGACAAACCTACGAGGGCAGTTCAAAAAGTTTTAAAATAATTTATTTCGTTTCTCAGCAAAAGTATTGTTTAAAAGTTCAACATAGTAAAGTCCTATTAAGAGGCGAAAAGTTCTAAAAATCGCAGAACTTTTGATCCGCCTTCCCAATCAAAAATACCTTTCTCTTGGCCAACGTAATATACCCTTTTTACTCTATGGTTACTGGGTATACAAACGCGATTGTGTAAATGTCCAGAAATTCCAGAATTAATCGACAACTGGCCCCATTTTTGGTTATTTTTTTTTTCTTGATTCTATTAATGAAAAGTTTGGCGGAAAGGAGAAAAAGCAATCGAAAGAGTTGGAAAATTTTCGCTTAATGGATTTTAATTATGCATTTCAATGGCAGAGCAAAGTCAAGAAGTTGGCCATTTCGTATATTTGATTGTGAAAGTTCCTCTACTAGTGAAAGTTGTGGGCGGGTTAAACGAAGCATAAGATGACTTGAATTCGCCTTTGCACCACCAAGTTCCACCACCCCACCATCACCCAAATCTCACCCAGACGGTGTGCCTTGAGGGCAATCTTTGAATTTGAATTCAATTTACCCACATTTCAATTTCCTTTCATTTTACGCTCTCATACGCATCAATGTCCCGCAATTGAATTATCAGACGTAGAAAAAAATAAGTCCGAATGTGTATTGTATGTGTATGGCTAAAGCCATAAGTTCACATATGTGGATAAGTCTATACATCTATTTGGCCAATACGAATGCCAAGGCTAAAATTTATGCATTGCCGAGTGGAGTGAAGTCCTCTTTTTTTTTTTGTTTTCTTTCTGGCCAGCAATTTGTGCAGTTCATTGTACTTAGTTTGAGTCTCAGTTTGGTTTTGACAAATGAGCTTCGCCTCCGGACTTAGTTTATGATAAATTATTGTTGGCCATTTGAGAGAGAGCCAAAATTTCATCAGAGACAAATATGCCACTGGTTTTTTTTTCTAGATTTATGCAAGTTAATTTTGGCTAGAGCCAAATAAACAAGAATTGCATTAAGAGCAGACAATCGAGACAAGCAGCATAATTTACACATAATTCCGTAGAGTATATCTTTTTGTAGATTCGTTGTATCAAAAAAAACAGACTAAATAATGATAACTAATTCAGCAATCGTCAATCCTCAAGTTCAAGAAACGATATCAAAGTGAGAATGGATAGATAAATAGCAGTGAAGGACGTTTAATACATCTGGAATTTGCCAGAGTCTACTGAAAGGTCATTGAACATTTTAATTAATTTAATTTAATTTAATTTAATTCAATTAGCATGTGGTTGTTTTAACAGCTTCTGGGAGCAATTTGATACATTTTTAAAAAACATTATTGGAGTGAATATTGGATTAAACAGCATCAAATCACAGCATTCCTGAGATTCCTTGATTCGCCTGGCCATAACAAGCAGCTTAGTAAAAAAAGAAGACAGATCATTAGATTCAGAATGTGGGTATGATCTGGCAATGCTGTATAGTCAGCTAATATGGTGGGAGACGACGATCTGGCAAGCCGGCAGACTAAAAAGTTGACGCAAAAAGACGAACGACCAAAGACGCCAAAGAATACGACGAAGTTAATTAATAAATTGTCATGTTTACAAAAATAGCAGTAGAATAAATTGAGCAAGAAGTAAGTTTAATTGAATTGATTACTATTATTTATTTTTGAATTAGAGGGTAGAGAAATATTTTGTTCCAGGGAGAAAAAGAAGTGGAAACAAACACTTTTAAATTTAGCTTGTTCACATCCTTAATATCATTATTATTAATTCGACACAGTCTATTGATAGAAAAGAAAAATTTCTACTCTCAAATGTAAGAAAAATTTCTACTCTCAAATACAAGAAATATTTCTACTCTCAAATTAAAGGTAAAGTACAGATGAAGTTCTACAAAACACGTCCATACAATTCTTTACTATCTTAATTGTGTGTTTGGAATGGTATTCTGAGATTTCTCGACTACTAATTAATTTGGCGGAAACTGTTTTAACAACGAAGACCATTTTATTTTTGTCTGTTTGCACTTCTTCTTCATTTCTTCTCATTTATGTCATAGATTTGCTATAATCATTTAGTTGGTGGATTAACATGAGACTGGAAAATGGATATATCATCTCTGCCGCACATATATGTATTTCAATCAAATTCAAAGTATTTCCCTTCTAATCTTATTTTCTTTTCCAAGATTTTTTAAAGTTATAGCTAGAACACAAAAATATTTAAAAAATTATTTAATAAATTCTAACTCAATTGAAAGAGTTTGTTATCTAATAGTAATCTATTTCTTTTTTTATACATTTAAATCAATGGCTACTTTATGCGTAACTTTAGCATAAGCTAAGTTTACTTTTGTTCGCAATTTCCCCAACTGGCTCCGTTCTCAACTTTCATTAAGCCTTCTAATCCCTTTTGGCTGGACAAAGTTACCGGGCACAATTATCCCAGTTGCGAGAATTTGCAGAATTTATTGGCATTTAATTGCCAAAGGATTTCAACAGAGGGCAAATACTTATTAGCGGTTGCACCTCCGTATTCCGGTCCGGCAAGCATGAAATTCAAATCTGTATCTATATCACGGACACAGAGTCACAATGGGGGTATTATTCTGGTCGCGACCAAAAGTGATTATATTAATTAATTTGCTATCGATTGGAATATTAGCATTATAGTATTGTCTTGAGTTCCATTCGAGCGTGGCTAAGAGGATACAGAAAATATATATTGACTGCGACTCGCCAAAGAGTAGATGCGAAATGAACTCAAACGAGGGTGGACTGAGGGGGGTGCAATCGAACATAAAGGAGAGAAAACGATAAACTTTACATTTCCATTGAAAGTCTTGAAGTTTTCCTTTTTCTTTTGCAGATGTCTGCCGCACATAGATATAGAAGGTTTTTTGAAGTAAAATATCGCCCATTTATGTGTTCACTATGTACATATTAAATATCTGAATACATATATTTATAATCAGCATCTTTTACCAAAACGATTTAATCTGTGCATTAATTCAATTATTTTCATAAAGTTTAGAATGTTGTAACTAATTCATATAAAATTTTAAAGCAAACATCGAAAGTAATGATGGATTCTTAGGAGAAAAACCTTTTTATTTGTTAGAGTAACCAAACCAAATGTGAAATTCAGACAATATTTATTTAATATATTGTAATATTCAGTAATATTTTATATTCTTGTAGAAAAACATATACAATTTTATAGCAAACATCGAAAGTAGTGATGGATTCTAAAGGGGGAAAACCTTTTTTATTTGTTAGACTACCCAAACCAAATGTGATATTCAGACAATATTTATTTAATATATTGTAATATTCAGTAATATTTAATAATCTTGTGGAAAAACTTATATGGGCATATCCGAGAAAGTTAAAACCAAAGTCAACATTTTGAAGTTGTTAATATAATTATTTTATTCTTATCGGGTCGATAGGTTATTCAACCTCAAAAATTCCATAAAGAACAAATTTATGCGATGGACCATTTCTAAATGGCATATGTAGTAAAACCTTTACCTCAAGTTTTTTCAAAGCTCTACAAAATAAGATGTAAATGGTTATAAAAATTTACATATATGTGTTTTATTCTATTATCAAATATTCTACGAGTAGGAGTGTCGTAAATCACTCTGAAACATTTGGAATATAATGATAATTGAACGTAAAGTGGTGTATTTTATTTATAACGTCCGTCACGTAATAATGTTTAAGCTTCTGGTGAATTTTACAAATCTCATTTTGGAAATTTTAAAATTCTCAAATATTCTTCTTTCTTTTATGTCGTATGTTTTTTTCACGTTACTTTGCTGGATTCGCTAAATATTTTAAAAATATATGTTCACCTTAAAAGTGACTTTTGGAAGCGAACCAATTTTGAACCAAAAATATTTAGGCGAAGCATAAAGTGTCATCTAAAAAGGCCCACTAAAGGGGACTCTGTATTGAGAGTTTGAACAATAAATCTGATTCACAACACGAATAAAAATAAATGCGTACAAACGTAATGCCCAAATAAAAGGGACTTGAAGTATTTTGCACACTTTAGATCGGTCGTTGACTGTTTATGGTAATAGTATCTCTTAGTTTCTCACTTTCTCCCTCATATGAACATTTTCTTTATCACTCAATTCACATATGTCTAGTTAAACATTCAAAATTTTAAGTATGTCTGGTGCTCTCTCCTACCAAACAAATTTTCAAAGTTGGCAAAAACCGCAAACAAAGTTTTATAGCTAAACAATTTCCGGCCACATGCGTTTACATTATTAGCATATTGACGAAAAATCAAGTCAGCGGAGGAAGAAGGGGAGTTAGTCTCAGTTTTCTCTGCCTTGGAAAACTGTCTAGTCATAAAACTTTTGCCTAAGCTTATTTTGATGTCAGTGATGTGTGTGTGGGGGAGTGTGGGGTGTGTGTGTGGGTGGGTATGTGCGGGTGAGTGGGGTCTAAAAAGTTGTTGTTGCCCTGACTTAAACTCAAGCTCAAGTCAAAACACATTATCAACGCATTTGAATTCCTTGACAGACAATATTTTTGACATCATTCAGGATTAATCGACTGGGGCGGAGGGGAGGGAGGGAGATTATGCAGTTTTCAAGAGGAAATATTAAATTGAATTTATGTCACAGCTGAACAAATACACTTTGCGAGGATAAAAAGTGAAAGTTTTTAAATGCATATATTTTTATTAGAATTTAGCCAGAGATAACTCAACTCAGTCTATTTTTCGCTCTCATTAAACAGCGCAAACATCAAACGTTCTGTAAGCAGGCCTCATTTACAGCATAAAACGCACAATTTACTCAGCATTTATTAAAACAAACATTTCAAGAAATCATCATCATCATCAACAACAACAACAACAACAAGAACATCGTGGCACAGTCGTCCACTTGAGGCCACTGACGGACCGAGTGAGTGACTGCATCTACTACATAGAAAGCGGAAGAACTCAATGCAAACATAATCAGAAATCAGAAGAGAAGACTTCACCAGACAAATGTACATATATAAAGTACAGAGATATGTACCTACTCGAAAGTTCAAATGCATTTTCCATTCGTTGACTTTGTGCAAAATGAGTGAAAACGACGACGACGACGACGATGAGGGGGGAGGCAAAGGAAGTAGAAATGCAAAATTAAACTGAAACAAAACCAATAAAAACCCAATGCAAATATGTATCAACGCAATTATGGCAATTATTAGAATTTTGCAAAAACATCTGCTGCCATTAAATCACATTTGCGAAAATTCAACTAAAAGATATGAAAGCGGAGATAATGAGGAATAAACAGAACACGATTTATTTACTTAAATTTCAATTGATATTTCAATTGAAATCAAAAATGTATAGTAAATCCATGTGAATGGATTTTAATGAAATGTATTTGGTTAGTTTAAATATTGTATACCTAAATGGGCTATCCATTAATTACATAAAGAAATTTATGATATTTTTGGCGCCCTGTTATCCCATTTTGTCACCAACTTTTACATCTGCACGAACCCTTCCCTCCCCCTTGTTTTGTTTTGTACATCTTAAATGCATTTTAAATACTTTAATAATATTTAGTTCCCATTACCCAAAAACTTGGTCCATTTAGCGGACTTTTTTGAAGTTTCTTTAAGTCCCTAGTTATTATCGTTCAATGCAATTTGTTTATAATAAAACTAATTTAAAGAACGATTTATTCTTACTACGTATAAATATAGATTTATTCTAACGATTTTGATGAAATTAATTAATAATTATTGAGTTTTTTTTACATTTCAGTATTAAATGCAATGGGAAAACAATAAATTATGAAATAATATCTGATTGTCACATTTATCGCGACGTATACGTGATATGTCAGTTTTTGGATTTTATCCAATAAGTTGTTAAGTCTTGTTAATAAAAAACTTTTAATATATGTACAAAACATCATAAAATATGTACAAAATCACAAATTGGTGTAAATATCTGAAGCGGTACTTTTTCTGCTTTATCTACTTATAATTCTCAACTAGTTTTAGCGTTGAAGTAGTTGGTAGTCCGCTCACTTTTTTTTTTATTCCGATAAAAGACCTCGAATCTGATCATTCAAAACACTAACCAGATATATATGATATATTCTGGTTAGTGCTTGTAGTCTTCTTTAGTAAATAAATATTTTAATAATTTAAATAAATCCGAATTTCACACAAATATCTTGCTCCATCTCCACCCCAATTTTCAGGATTATGCTAAACATCATTGTTAGTTAGTTCTTCTTCTCTTTTAATAATCTATTTAAGTTTGCTGATATTTATAAAAAACATTTACGATTAGTCTCGATTATGCCTTGGCTTAGTATCATATCCTGGGTTTTATCGACAAGATAATTTTCCAATCTTTGGAAATCTCTTAGCATCTGGATTTGCTTTTAAAATCTCAATTAATATCCTTCACTCAATTCTCACCTTAGCCTTAATGCAAATGATGTCTTTGGCCAAAAAGTTTCAATTCAATTAATTATATTTTTGTCAACAAATTTACTTATTTCTTTATAAAATTAATGATAGCAGCAAAAAAAAAAAAATAAAAAACAAAGTTTGCACCATTTTTAAGATTAAGGAATGTCGTTGGTGGTCGGTGGGAGGCTTTCAAGTTTCAAAGTTTGGTTTTCGTAAGTAGCTATATACATCTATCATGTTGTATTTTTGTTGCTCTTTTTTTTCCTTTTTTGTCAACAATTTATTTACGTCACCTGGCACTTTGCATACTTACTTTTGTTGTGGTTGTTGCTGTTGTTGTATTATATTTATCCATTAAATCGTCAGACGGCGGTTTGTTGTTTTCATTAGCTGCCAGTCCGTCAAGTGTTTTTCCTCATTTTTCTTTGGGTTTTTCCCTCTTTCATCTTTTTTTTTTTTTTTTGTGGTTGGAATTTGAACACTTTTTAAGGAATTTGCGAGTTTGACATGCGTAACGCCATTAAATTTATCAATTGCCCTCTTTTGCTTTGTCCTCTCTTTCTCTCTCTCGCTATTTTTTTTAGCTGTCACCTTTCAAGCGGTTGTTATGTATTTTTTAAGGTTTCTGTTGTATTTTGTGTACCCATTAAGAGCTGGCTAAAAGGGTATGTTGGGACTTTCAATATCTGATATATTTTTGGACTCTATGAGGAGTATAACTTAGGTTTTAATTAATAGAATGATATATTATTTAATTAAATGTGGTTTTTGTTGCTGTTAGTGGAAGTTACTCAACATAATCCATAGGCTTGGCTATATTGACTAGATAAAGTAGACCCAAATTTATTCATTGATATCTTTCTTCTCTGTTGTTGATAGTTTTGATATTGATATGTGTTTTATTATGATATCTTTTATCTTTTGGGATTTTTTTGAAATCGAAAACCTCTCAATTTATGCTAAGTATAGTATATTTTTTTTTAACTTTTTGTAGTTTAATAAAACCTAAATTAGAAGTAGTATACTCAAAGGAGCCAAAATCCTTTGGATTATTTTTATGTGAACTCTAACTCATAACATAAATAATTTTAAGACGATTTGCATTATTTTTATTAGCATTAAAAGGGCGAAAAACTTCCATGACATATTTGTTCTGTAAATTGGAGATTCATGGCTTCAGTGAGTTCGCTGCTCTACTTCGTGTAGGGTATTCGCCAAGTCGAAGCACATATTCGAAGTAAACATTACACTTTTATTTGCCGTTACGAAAATTTACAACTTTTTTCAATCAGCGTAGCAATTCGAAAGACGCGTGCCTTCTGCCGTTTGCCGATGCTGCGACGCGTCGCTTGATTTTGATTATTTCCTTCTTGTAGTGGCAATTTATCATTCATTAGGTGGTGAAAAGTGGCTTAAAATGGAAGTGATTCCATCAGTGGAGCGAGTGCTAGAGAATGGGGTAAGAAGATCCGAGAATTGAATTTAATGTCGAGTTAGTTGTATTTTGTTCATTTAAATTTTATGGCACTGTTTATCCTCCACGTAAATGGTTTCAATCTAATAAAAATGTCACATTTTGTTTTCTCATAAATCGAAGCGCTCTTTTTATGGTTATGACTGTGTCACAGGTGTGCCTAATATCAAGTCATACATATCGGTGGCATATGATTGAAGGATGAATTTCCAAGAGGGAGGAGCTAACTAAGTTGCATAAGGAAAGCCCTGTAAAGACAGTAAACTTTAAAGCTTTCCTCAACTAACGGTCCACCGCAGTATGACAAGAATTTTCACTTTTATTGCCAACATTTAACAGGCCATGACATGGTGGCAACGTTTTTTTTTTTTTCCATCATCAATTTGCTTTATGGCCTGGAATGGAAGCGACGCGCCGCCTTCCCTGCCCCTGTCGTGGTCGTCTACGTAACCATCGAGCGTTGGCCACACCGCCAGCCACTTGTCATAACACAGGCGTTGAGTTACCGTTACCGTTACCGTTTTCCTAAAACATTTACCCAAGACGAAAAACGAAAAACAAAGCAAAACAATGAGAAAATAAAAGAGAAACAACAGATACAAAAGTGCAAACTTCGTCATAGGCAAGGTCCTAGCTTAGAGATGGCAGCGTGTCAAACAGTTTGATGATGAGTTTTAGCGAAGCATCGAAATAGTTTACGATTTTCTTATTAAAATACAGATGTTGCCATTAACTACACATAGTAGAGCTGAAAAACAGATCTGTGTTGTAAAAAATATTTATAATCTTAAAAACCAAACTTTGTAAATAAGCTCATGTTGAAAAAATTTCCCCATTGAATAGAAATTCTTAGAAATGTATGGACAAACATTTTTTCTTCTTTGATTTTTTAAAATTACTTTAAAATTTTCGATTTTGTTTGATAATATTGATTATTTTTCATAACATCGGACATTTCGATGTTTTCCTAGTTCTAGTAAATAGTAAATAATATGGGATTGTTGTTCAAAACTTGTTTTTTCTTAGTTTAATTCAATTATAGCGTGTGGATAGAGATATTTTCAGATATTTTTTGCAATTTCGAAACAGAAGAAAGTTTCTACTTTCATTGAAATGTAGTTATATAGTTTTTGTTAATAAATCATTAATATGTGACTGTTTATATTGACCTTTTTAATTTATCATCACTTTCACTTGCTTCCAATAAATAACCTCGATAGCCATTAGTTTAGACGGATTTTGTACCAAATAAACAGTTAAATAAAATATCTTTTTAATTTGAATTCAATTCAATTCATTTATTTCACTCTTAATAATGTTACAATGTGTTATTTACTATATATAAGGTACAAGAAAATAAAAGTATGGGCTTATAATTAGACTTAATATAATACTTAGGGAAATAAATACATATTAAAGATAATTATAAAGATAACTAAATACAAATTAAGAAAATAAATATAGAGAAAACGAATCATTAGTTTAAGGAAGAAAACGAAAAAGTCGGTAGGAAAATAGTTCGAGTTTTCCAGAAGAACAGATATTTTGTATATTACCATATCCATTTTTTTATTTAAACGAGAAAAAAATATTTTAAAATGGGCATACATAAATCGTATGAATTATGATGTATAACATTTATGTTGATAACTAAATTCAGAATAATTTTTTTTTCTATTGACGTATTATTATAAATACAATATTATGTTGTCCAGTTCTCCATTTCACTCCCTCTGGATCGGCCTCTGCAGTTAAACTTGTGACATTTTACTTGGAATCAGAAACATCAATTCGAAAACGATATCAAATTTTTATTTGGAAACACAAATAGGACGAGCCTATGCGTAGATATTCCGAAAATTAATGATTGATGATGTATTGACGCTATATAGTAGGTCATTCTACGACTACTAATTGTTACTAAAAATAAAATGTACCTCAAAGATATTTGAAATACGAATGTTTATTTAATGATGTTACTAATGCAAGCATCTTTGCAATTAAATTGTTATTAAATTAGTTTGTTAACTAATAAATAACTAGCTGGTCATCTAAAGAGCAGTCCAGATTTCTATATATGTAATCGCAATTTTCATGAATCGAGAGTGAAACAAAATCTGATGTTTCATTGTTCTATGGTATTTAAGAACAATTTAAATAGCCATTTACCTTAGATATGTGCCATCAGATGGACAATTGAAGTTTGTTTTTGGTGTTTGATTATTATGGCTTACCATCTCTAGGCCTGCATCGGGCCTGGTTTGGGCATTGTCATTTCCATTGCCACTTTGGCAGCATTTTCACACCCAAGGCAGCGCTTTGCTTGGGCTGCTGCTGCTGCTCAGCTTTACTCAGGCCGACAATTTGTCTACAAATTCGCGCAGAGGATTGGAGTGGAAGTGGGGGGTGGAGGGAGCACAAGACCTGTCTGAACCTGAAAGCGTTTAGACCCCGTTGCATGTCTATGATGGCGTGTAACTGGTTTCTATCTTTTCTTTTCTTTGCCCCCGCTTCCTGTGTTGTCCGATTTTGTCAACATTATTCAAGCATAAACATGACCCAGCGCAAAACCATGATGTGGAGCAGGCGGGGAGAGGACAGTGTAAACGTGATGCTACTCTTCCCCCCCAGAAAAGAAAAGAACAAAATTCTACAAATGGTGCAAAAATGTTTGAAACAAGCATTTAAACGTCGTTAGGTTTGTACAAATCAAGATAAATGGCAACGGGACATGTGAACAGAAAGTGCCTTAAAAGGTAAAACGGGGGGGAAAAACTCCTGCTCCAAAGAATGGGGGGAGGACGTTAAAAAAGGATATATCTTCGATTTTATGAAATGAACCAGTTTCGCTTATAAGCAACCTTTGATTAAATTGATTCTAGAATGAACTAGTTCCAAAATGTAAGCAGTTCAGAAGTTCAATTCGTAGAGTAAAAAAAGAGTTTTGTAAATAGTTTCAAATGATATCGAAATGAGCTGGTTTTGAACTAATTTGAAATTTTATTAAATTAATTTTGAACTGTAATAGAGCTAGCGATTTTTGGGGTACCAAACTGAATTGATTGCGAGAGAACTAGTTTTTCCAAAAGCTCTTATATACTCTAATATCGAGTGAACAAGTTTTAAACTAATATCGAGATAGAGTTGAATTAATTGGGAACTAGTTCTTCTCACATCTCTTATATATTCATTCTACTTCAATAAAAATGAAGTAGATGGAAAAAAAAAATTTAAAAATGTTCTGTCACTGTTTATTTACTCTAAAATTCGAAGTTAAGAATTTATTAATTTCTATTGCCAACAGACACTTTAATTTGAATCAGAAACTAACATGTGGGGGAAAGCTCCCTTTCTGGGTTTTGATTTTTAAAAACTACTTCGCCAATCTGTGTAGTTATTCTCTCATTTGTTTTGCGATAAGCCATCCGAAAGAATGATGTAAGTCTTAAAGCTCAACTTCGAAGAATGCTTAACATTTGCCCATCCAATTAGGCCAAGAATGGCGTATCAGGTAAAATCCTGTCCAACGAAATGCATTTAAAATAGCACCGTGCCCTTCGGCAAGGCACTGCAATAAAACCAACCAGCAAAACTTTACAACAATTGTGTGAGAGGACACACAAGAGAGGAAAAGTCTCTGCTCAGCCACAGCTAAATGCATCACGTATTGGATTTTGACATAAACGCTTGTCCTCGTTAGCGCCAACGCCATCGTGTGCTCTGCTGCTTCTTGGCCGGGCCAAAAGAAGGTGAACTGGAGACGGAGATGGAGATGAGGGCGATGGGATTCGGATTTGGATTGGGAGGCCGCCCGCGGCGCCAGTCGAAAAGTTTTTGCAGCATGAAACCAAAAACTTTCAGACAAGTAGTAGGCAGCATGTTGATAAATTGCCTTGACTTTAAGCAGCGTGGCTGAGCAGGGCGCTCACAGTGGTGCAATGCTCATCAGAAGGTTCCAACAGGGTCGGCCTGAGGTGGGCCGTATTAAAATTATCTCAGTTATTTTATTTAAAAATTGAACACACTTCAATATTTGGTAGCTTCTTAAAAAAATACAACTTATTCTAAAGTCAATCCTAAGTTAGTTGAATGTAATCTTTGAAATAATCATTTTTCGGAGTTATCCAAGATGCGTTATAATAGCTAGAAAATCATATTTGGCATCTAAACGCATCTTAGTATAAACTTGAAAGGGAAGACCTTGAAGAGTTTTTCTTAAGTTCAATTAATAATATTTTAAAAAATTCGTTGTTGGTTTTTCGATATCTAAAATGAAGGAAATCTAAGGGGAAGTCTACTCAAGCCAAGCAAAAGGCAAAACAAATTTAATCGTTTTGAAGAAATATTTGTTATTTATTCGGATATTACAAAATATTTATATGATGCATTTCTTTTAAGAGATTTCACTGTAGAACATTGCTCTGTTGATATTTATTTTTAGGGATACAACTTTGGTAAACCTTTTTTCAAACCAGATTTTAAATGATGTAGTCGATTATACCTACATGGACATCTTTGTGAGCCTGAATTCACTAGAGATACTTAAAAGAATTATTAGAAAACTTAGACATATTTTTATCACTTTAAAAGATATATGCGAAAATCACTTGAAAAACTGTTCTAACGATTCTAAAAAAATGCAATGTATATTCTACTGAGACTTTAAAAAATAACGAGTTGGGCCCTCGATTCCTTAAATGCAACCCTGGATTTCATCAATAACTGCCCTCTCGACACACAGTAAAGTGTCAGAGATTTTATGCAAAAATCATTGTGGAAAAAGAAAAAGAAATATAAAATGCTACCCATTGGGAAGACACTCACACTCACTTCACTCCAATTGAGATCCCTCGAGTGTTGACTGACGGGCGTCGCTGTAGTCTCTCTGCTGGCGCTGAAATAATGCGGCCAATAAATGTCATTGAAGGAGGAGCAGCATCAGCAGGAGTTGGAGTTGGAGGAGGAGGAGGATGAGGAGCATTGACTGCTTCTGTTTCAGTTGAGCTTTCATGTCTTTCTTTGCGGTTCTGGATGTATGTATATTTAAATGGCAGTTAAAGTGGCAACACGTTTCGTTTTCCGTTTGATCATGGCATATGTTTACCTCCAACCAACCAAACAGCCAGCCAACAATCCATTCAACCATTCACTCACTCACTCACTCACACAATATGCCTTGCATTTATGCATTCATAAATATTTCATGGTTTTGTGCAATGTAGCGGAAGCGTCTCTGTTTACAATGAATCATATTTTTATGAAATGCTCAACTCAGATATATATTTTTTTTACCTCCGAATGCCTGAATATACAGTTCTTAAAGACAAAAGACATTTGTATAAACAATTTGTTTCATCTTCATTTGCATTCAATGAATAGCCGAGGCATTCGAGTGCCATTTGTGAGTGCCATTGTCAGTTTGAAGTACATACTTACCTTCACATCTGTGCATATATATACATATATACCGATATGTAAAATACCTATATTTAGATAGACATTTGCATATCAACACTCGCCTGAAAAATGGCAAATCAAATTGCTGGCCCATCAACTACATTCATGTGAGTAGTAATTTGCATATGCGAGTATATCAATCAGTTTAAGCCCAATTTATACAATTTTGTTGTACATATCGCCGGATAAATCAAGCTTTATTCACTTCATGTGAAACATTTAATGAAGTCATCATCATATCACTGATGGCAGCGAAGACACAATCGCATTTTCAATCAAATGCTTTGAGATTAGTTTTTGGTTTCAAAAATGTTCATTAGGAGGAGTGTTTTAGAGGTCAAAGTTAATCTAGCCAGTCACCGAATGACAGAACATTGATTATTATATGACTTTTGACTTTTTCCTCATCATAATATGATTCACAATGAAGAGTTCTTTATGAAAATCTATCATAGGTCTTTGGAACAAATTTGTGTGGTGTTCGCAATGCCTAAAATAATGTGTTCAAACTTTCAAAAACTCTTTTCGTATCTGCACTTAGTTTTAATATTTATTTTGGACCTATAAAACATTTGTAACTATGACTTAAATCGAAATAAAAAAGGTAAAGCCGCCAAAAATTACTTGGTAAGAGGATTTCACGGAGCGAATCCTCAACATCGATGAATATTTTTTACCATTCGTTTTTAGAAAATTAACTTTTTGGTTTTTTAATTCCTATAAAATTTTTTCAAATCTGTAGTATTTTAAGAATATTGTTGAAAATATAGTATTGCATTTTTGAGCACTGTCAACTTTTGAAGGCTAAATGTTTGAGAATAAAAGGTAAATTTTTTGGCAAACGTTATTTTTTATAGGTTGAAATCTGTTCGACCGATTCCTTCAAAAGTTTTGCACTGACTCTAAACAGAAATATCTGATTAATCAATAGTTTCTTTATAAAAATGTTTTTAAAATTTTGGGTAAAAAATTTGAAATTATTTTGCTGCGACAAATAAATATTTTTAAAATTAAGTTTTGTGCAAAGATACTTTTAAATATTATATAATAACGAGTATATAAAATAAACAATACGTAATGATTCATATATTTTCTCCTTAAATAAATATAAAATTATTTTATTTACAAAAAAAAAAAAAAAAAAAAATAATTGTACATTAACATTAAACCATTTGGTAATTGGTTGTCGTCAATGGAAATAATATTTTCAGTTGAATGATTTAAATGAAAATCTTTGGTAGATAAATTAAGCCTGACCCTCTCAATTGGCTTGTTAAAAAACACAGACTTAAGCTACAAATCCCTCAAAATAATTGTTACTTTCTCTCTCTAGCTCTAATCTTCTTAAGCTAATTAACACTTTATAAAGCTTTTGACGTTTTTATAATTTCCTTTTTCTTTTTAACTTTCTTTGCTGAAGACAAAATTAAGAAAATTCCTTTTTTTTATATATTTATGCTCATTTAAAGGGACAAACACTTTGAGTGTTAATTAGCAATTAGGATTTGTTTAACTCTCATCAAAAAGGGACCAGATTTGGACACAACAAATTGAGATAAATATAAGAAAATAATCAAGTTTTATACAATATTTATATATGAAAAAAAAGGTGACGCCTTAATTTATATGCCCCCATTTTATTTGCCAAATATCGTTTATCACATTTATCATTTGCACACGGCTGGCGGTCTTTTTGTATCTTCTCTCTCTCAACTTTTGTTCGCCGAACAATGGAAAAGAAAATGAGAGAAAAAAAGTATTTACGATAACGCAATTTGCATAATGTGCAAATCATAATACGAATATTGCCCTGTTGTTCCTTCCCCGTATATATATGTATATATGGGCATAAATATTGCAACATTTGTAACAGACAATGCCATTCCGTATTATACCGTGTTTCCAGATAACTTATCTCCGAGCAGGCAAAACTGCACACACGGGGAGGTTATGTCGGGGGGTGGGGGGACTGGCTTATGCGATATGGTTACAGATATGTGGATATATGCGGAGTTGGGGCTAGCGGATGGCAGCAAGCGGATGTTGGTTGTGGTTGGCAAAGTTTATTTCAACTACGAGGAGGAGTTTGGGGGGAATTGACTTTTTGTCTTTTGTTGTAAATGCTTAAAGCATTTAGTTTAGTTTCAATTCTCACAACTTTTGACCATGTTACAACTGTGGCAACTGTTGCCTTGTTAAAAATCTACGCTAACATGTGGCGACGTCTGCTCGCAAAAAAAAACCAGTGACAAATTTGTTTTTCGGATAAAACAAGTGCAGAGAATAGCTAAAACTATATGGAATGCAAATTACCGGAATAAACATTGCATTCAAGACGGCAACCGATGTCAAATGCATTAAATATTCATTTCTACATCGTTTTGCTTTCTGTATTTAAAAATATTAATCCATTAAGCTTAACGCTTTTATTTTTTCAAGGCCTAATTGACCATAGAACCTTATTCATAGAACTACTCTGTTTTTTTGATAAACAGTTAAAAAATCCAACAATGTTGACGAATTTTTTGTTGGTCTTTGGCTTCTCCATTTGTCTAACCCAACTAAAATAGCCAAACTGTGACTTTCGTTGCTGGGGCTTATTTATTCTTATTCATGACAGAATTACGAATTTTTAAAAATCAGTTTCCAGCTTGTCGACATTCTAATAGTTAGAAGTTTTCATAATGGTAATTCTTAAAAAATATGATTATAATAAGCGACTTTGATATACTTATTTTCTTGGGAACGTAAACAGAATGAAGAAAATAAGTTGTGAGTAGGTATTTGTCTTCTTATAACACAACGATATTTCAATATATACAATCCGAAAGATAATGGGAATATGACATGAAAATCGCCGATCTAAGACAGCTACAGATCTCAAAGACAAAGTGCCGAAAAGGACCTCTTTCAAATTTACTATCTTCAATGAAGAAGCGAAGTTTTTGTTTAAGTAAGACACATGGAGCCACTTTACAAAAGTTTTAGTTTTTTTTTGTTGAGTAAAACAAGAATGTGGTCTATAAAATTTTATTTTAAGAAATCGTTAATTTTATGTACATAATCAGTTTGGATAAGATTCTTCGAGTAAAAAAGGAAACTATTCACACTTTACAGATTTTTTGTATGTTAGCTATACGATATAGTTGTTCGATCCTCGCAGATAATGTGACTGGGGTATAAAAAAGCTTATATACGAACTTTTGAAAGCCGTAGCTTAAAAAATGAGGGACTAGTTAGCATACGTTCAGACAGACAGACGGACATGGGTATACAATCTCGTCTTCTCATGGTGATCAAGAATATATATACTTTATGGGGTCGGAAACGATTCCTACGTTGCGTTACCGACAAATTTTATAATAGTTATTTATTAGAAATTCAATTTTTATACCCTTGCAAAAAGGGTATATTAATTTTGGTCAGAAGTGTGCAACGCATAGAAGGAGGCATCTCCGACCATATAAAGTATATATATTCTTGATCAGCATGACAAGGCGAGTTCAAATCCGTTTGTCCGTCTGTCTGTCTGTCTGTCCGTCTGTCCGTCTGTCTGGATCAACAGCTTCTCCTCCGAAACCGCTAAAGCTACAGAGCTGCAATTTTGCACGAAGTCTTGTATATACTGCAGGCATTGTATATCTCGGATTCATCCGGATCGGACAACTATATCATATAGCTACCATAGGAACCATCGGTCGAAAAATGAGTTTTAGATCAATAACTTCTTTCTTTTTCACCCGATTATCATAAAACTTAACATTTGACAGTTTATTATACATTCAAGCGTCCATGCCAAATTTGACCAAGATCGGATTACTATATCATATAGCTCCCATATGAACGATCGGACCAAAAATAGTTTTCTTCTAGAAACTTTTTGTTTCTTAAGCGATCATCGTCAAACTTGGTAAATAACATTTTCACATAGAAAGTGATAATTCTGGTAAAATTGTTCAAAATCGGATGACTATTTCATATAGCTGTCATACAAACATATGAAAAAATTGCATGCTGCATGTCTACATACATGCATATGTATGCGTGCCGTGCTATGGCGTGTAAAAACGGATTTTTACACCAGGGTCTTTACATCTCAATAACTCTTTTTAGGGATCTAGTAACACAAGAGCTTGCAAGGGTATACAAACTTCGGCATGGCCGAAGTTAGCCCGGCCTTCTGGTTTTTTGTAGATTTTGAAAGTATATGTCATTTTGGAAAATTTGATTTTGTGATTGTTTGACTTAAAATGATAAGCACCGTACAAATTTTGATTATTAACTTAAAATGGTTAAGTCCAAAATTTCTTATACGCTTCCTTTCTACCATGTGTCGTCTTGTATCTAAAAAGGGAAATGGAATTAATTTTCTTGGGCATGTTTATAATTTTTCACAGGAAAACTCATTAAAAGAGCTTTTCGTATTTTTATTTTTGATGCCATTAAATGGCTATTAATTATGCATAGACTCATTTGAAAAGTCTTCCAGTCGCTTGAGAGGATGTGTAAAGATATCCTTGCATGCCTCCTCCTTTCTGCTGCACTTGTCCTTGGCCTTATGCTGTTAAGTGTTGGAGAAACGTCTTTCAAGGAACACCTTTCGTTTTCTTCATAATAAGCAGATTGTTTCTATAGGGGCAAACCATCATTAGTAGGCGCAAATATTTGCATAATGCCGGATGGTGGCCATTAGAAACAATAATAACAATAGCAGCGGCAGCGGGAGTCGTCGTTAAGTAAATATCTCAAGATTAGTCAGAGACAAAGTGATGATAAGCCCAGCTGGCTAGCCCTGAACCCTCGCTAGGCGGTGGACTTGGTCTTCATTCACTATGCTAATCATAGTAATTCGAGTCCACAAAATGTGTGACAGTTGTTTGCCCTAATCTCCAGGCGAACAAATGTCACGAAATGGAAGGAAGGTGTCAGCAAGCCAAATGTAATAATTTTAATGATTTTTCATAAATTCAAAAGCGAGGACGCGACACTTAAGGGTAGGCATTGAAAGTGGTTTGGGCCTCACTCCACTCGACTCACTCCTGTCCTGGGGTTGTGTCGCACATGCATATACACCCTTTTATTGGTTGTTTCCCTGCCCATTGAACAGAACCAAAAGTTCTTGCCATAATTCCGCATATTTTAAAATACAAATTAGCAACGCTGTAGCAAAATATGTATATTCAAGGCCCGAGGCCACACAATTTGTTCTACACGCGTTGAGAGAGAAGTCACTACCAACTGCAGACATCACATCATCTCCGTCTCCATGCATCAACAGTCGAGTCAGTCGGTTTGGCATTTCATGCATAAAACACCAAGCCAGAAGTAAAACTCACAGACTCACAGACTGAGACTCACAGCGTAGTAGTTTGTCACAAGGAAAAATGGAGAGTCCTTGGTTTTTTTTTTTTTGTTTTTGTTGTGCTCGTTTTTCATACCTGCGCATAAATAGCAAACACTTTTTGGATTTTCACCTACTCACACATGAATGTGACGCCTGGTGCTACATTTATCACTGCCAATTCGCCATGACATCCAGGCAGTCAGATCGCTACCCCCAATCCCTAACCCAATCCCAATGTCAGTGTCTCTCTCTCTCGCTCTCCTAGGAGTAGAACAAAGCTCTCGAGTGTAAATGGAATTCTTGAAAATGAAATTGCCAAGAGCAAGGGCAGAGGAATGGGGACGAATACATTGTTAGCTGAAATGCAGCCACATGATTGTTGGATTGTCGGATTGCTGGGTTTTTGTTTTTGAGTTATTGGTTTTGAATTGAGGTGATGGGGATTTGTCCTGCTGGACGCAGACAAGTTACCATCACACATGTTATACATAGTTCTAAAATGCTTAAAGCTTTCACATAATCGTTTGATTGCGAAAAATCGATGGTGACATATGAAATTCAATTGATTGGAAGAACAAAACAAAAGGTAAGGATCCTAGGTACAACTGAAGAATACTACAGAAAATATTTCATCTGTTAGCAGTGATGAAAATCCTCAAAAAATGATCAAATAAATTAGTTTGACTCATTTCTATCAGAGCTTTTATTTGAATACGAATCCAGAGCGACCTAAGAATAGTTTAGTAGTGTGACCATCCCTCACGAAACTCCGTGACATGTTCCGGGTTTGAAGGCAATGTCCCGACGTGCCGACTTGATACGAAATTGTCTCGTTTTAAAAGAAAAATGTTGAAGTACGAGAAAAAATGTTGTTGTCATTTTGACAGAAATCGATAATTCACAAAGCAAAAACAAATCCAGAGAGCATTCTCTCCTCGAGTGACATTTTTAAGCAATTAGTGTGCCCGTTGTTTATTATGATAAAGTCAAGTTAAATATCTTGCTTTTCTATAATTGTAAGTTTGGTAATCGTTTTAATCAACGAAGGTTTATATGAGCATTGGTTTTTTTTTGGTCCAGTGGAAGGTCAGGTCCAGATGTTTACCCTAGGTTTGAGGTTAAGTTGTATATATTCTAATATTTTTAGCTCATATCTCCCTGAAGTACCAAAGGAGTTTAAGTGGAGTAATTGATCGAATTTTGATTAATAATATTTAAGAAATTGTCTCAATATTTAGATTTAATTTTAAAAGCAGTTAAGAAACAAAACAAGGATTTTGAAATTAATATTTCTTACCAATTGGGGGAAACCTTACAAAAAAAGGCAACATCTGAGAATATTCCTTATCCGAAAAGAGTCATCCAATAAGTAGATGAGTAACTTGGTAAGGAAAGCGGTGCAAAGCAGCAGAATATTGAAGCAAACCTTATGGTTAGTGTACATGTGTGGAAGGTCTTTCATTTACAGACTCGATTCAAGCAGTTTACTTTCATTGCTCGAAGGTCACCTTTCATAAATCTGAACCAATCGATTAGCCAATTAAAGCAAAAAATGAGAAACAACCTCATCTATTATATTCAATTTATATTCAATTTCAATAAAGACTTTTTTTTCTTCTAATTTTTGAAGATCTAATTCAAATAAAGAAAACATCCGGTCGATGTTTTCCCCATTATTCACCAGTCAGGAGGGTCCCAAGGGTCTCTATCGAGTGGGACGCATCGCGTAGATGTACACGTACCATTAATGCCAATTATGTGGCCCGGGCTAGAGAGAAAAATCAAAACTCGAAATCTCTTAAGAGGCGAAGACAAAAGTAAATCGCAAAGGGAACAAGAAGAAGAACGTGGCCCTGTGATGTGGCCATTGTGTTATTGGAATACCATCCATCTATGATGTATGTACATGAAGTAGTACATTTGAGACGAAATGAAATTGCGCGGAAGCACTTGCAGGCAGGCAGGCATTCAGTTTATTGGCTTCATTGTGAAGCCCTTTGTGATTAGCATTGGGCGTGCCCAAAGAGTTGGTACTACGTACTCATTCAAGCGATAATAATTCGCTTTGTTCACATTTTTGTTTTATTTTTCTTTTTTCTTTACATACAAAATTTATTGCATTTATTTGTGTGTATATCTGTAGATTCTGAAACCAAATCGTTGTTGATTCCATTTAAATGTTTCATGTCTGGCGACCATTAAAAGCGCTTTAAACAAATTGCAAATTGGGCAGACTCCAACGAATGAGCCAAAGAGTCAGACAAGCACGGGGAGTAGGAGGAGGAGTTGCCCAGTGCCCATCAAGATCGTTTCGCTTTTCGACGCTCTGTGTGTGAGGATGAGAAGTTTAATGATCGCTCGAGTTGATGATTTTTTGAGAAAAGATAAATGACAACGACGACGACCCAAGCGAAATTTGCTGGAATTGAGCATTTACATGTGCTCATATTTTATTTTATATATTTAGTTGATATTTTTGTCCCTCCCAAGTCAATCAATCAGTCATCAATGCCCAGATCAAAGAGCAGTCCTAATTAAATGTGGTGCAAAGAGAAATCTTTTTGTTTTGGAGTCCTTCTTTCGAATTAGTTGTAAAAGCAAATGAAAAACCCGAGAACTTCACGTGACAGTGGAGAGAGACAAGGACCCAGCCGAACAGGCGTCCAAGTGACAGCGTGAATAAATTTGTCATTAGTAAATGTCAAAGATAAAAGTCTTGCACACAGAGTTCCGCAGCTGCTGCCGGGGCCAGTGTGGAAATTGTTGAGTAAGTGAAACAACTGCCAGTTTGGCAGTCTGTCAGTTAACAACAGCAGAGCAAGGGAGCAAATGGAATGGAATGCACTTGCCCGAGTGCTACACTTAAATAAATTTTCATTTTTTCAATGATCGCTGTAACGTAAAATCGTATGAGGTACCTGGTACCTGGTACCAAAAAAAACCTTTCAAAATGTCTTTATATTTCAAAACTTACAATTTTAAATGCCATTAAAGAAAATGTGGGCAAAATGAAATTTAAATTATACACTTGATCACTTTGACCACTATATCAAGACCCCTTTGATCTTAAAAATATCTGTCCACCCACTTAAGGGACGTAACACAGTTTTGGTGGTAAGGATAGACTCTTCTGAGTTACGATGAGTTAGAGGGAAAAGGATGTTTCAAACAACGTGATTAATTTAGAATTTAACTCGCATTTAATTAGGATATATGAAGAAGAAAGGGGAGCTCCAATCGGTTATCTGGCAGAGTATATAGTAAAAATCTTAAATTTCAAAAATGAAATTTCCAAATTTATACTTTGTCTGCAACCAAAGATTAGCAAAATTTGCTAGGCTTAGAGACTGGTAAATACGATTTATCGAAAATATTAATCGCAAATAATCGATTATAAAATGTCAGACAAAATTGTGAAATCTGTGTAGACACATTTTGAGATAGTCGAAAATGGTTTCTTAGGTGTTTCGTAATATTTTTGGCGATGCGGTACAGAGAAAAGTTTCGGAGGGAGGTTAAAATATCCTTCAAAAATTGCGTAACGTATTATTCAAACGAACCTAGCTTGCCCAGCTGTGCTCTATCGTAAATCTCTAATCCTTAAAAGATTTGTAGCATGCGCTTTTAAATAAGAACCAATGAGAAATCACTGTTTATATATAATTTTCTTTGATTTCAACTCAATTAAATTGAGTTCCTTTGTTGTTATTTATATAAAACTCTTTATGTGAATATTTCTTATTACAAATTGTGCACAATTAATCGAGGAAGGTTGCATGAACAACGCGACATATTAGAAATTTTGAAATATAATTTAGTATTAGTAAAAAATTTTTGGCAAACCAATAATAATGAACCCATGAACTACGAATAATTGTTATCCAAGTACAGAGGAAAGGAGTGAATTTAAACATATTTTCAATGAAACATTGACCTCTAGATGGTGCTAGTATACATATATTCATATATATATTTAATTTTATATATAAAATTTTGAATAGAAAATAGTTTTCTGATGTGAAAACTTCGATCATTACAAATGACAGCAAGACTCTTGATAGTTATCGATAATTTCCATAATTTAACTCTGCCAGATCTATTCTGATTGTTCCCCTAAACAAGTAATCTGGGCTTTAACTATCTCAGTTTATTCTCTCAGTGTATGGAATGCATCTCCAATACGATATCATCCATATGTTGCTTATTTGTGAGACAAGAGACAATTTGCAAAAAAAAAGAAGGAAAAAGCAAAAGGCAAGAAACAAGGAGAACAGTTTCCAATCAGTTTTCAGTGTGCTAATTATGAAAGTTAATGCGGCATTGAAGGCATAGCTGACTGTGCGATGTCTGTGACTTGAACTCGAACCAAATGCCGCGTGCAAAACAATTAACCATGAAATTGAAATGCCGCCGTCGACGATGACGACGACGACGACGACCACGACATCGACGACGACGACCACGACATCGACGGGAGCGATTCAAACTGGCTGGCCTATGTACGTACATATATGTACATACCGACCTATAGACATACTACATACACGTATATGCAAAATAGGCAGCTGTCCCAGGCACCGAGGCCACTTGGTTATTCTCGTCCTGCGCCCATTTGTTCCACTTCTGTGGCCAGGCAGGCGCAAGGAAGTGCCAGAGCGTGCGCGTGCCCCACGACGCTTCTCGCTTTAACGAAAATCGCTCTATTATGCTTAAGAACGATGCAGGCGACCGGGAAAAAGGAACGGGAAACGTTACGCTCTTGCACCCGATCAAAAATTACACAAAGAAAATGAAAAGAAAACCACTCTGCGGAGCATTTGCTATGGCAGTTTGGACGACCACAGAAATCACTTTGGTTTTCTAATTGCTGTGAAGAAATGTACACATATTCATGAAATGTTTCTTCCATATTTTCATATTCATATACATCAAATGAAATGTTGCCCCCGCCTATCACTCGCCTCATTCTAGTTAGAGCTAAGCGATTAAGTTGCGGCTTTGACTTTGGGACTCGGCAAGGCCACAGACAGCTGCCAGACAACTGATATGTGCACATGACTACATTCTCATCTAAATACATGCATATAGATGGGGATACACAGAGACAAAACACAATGTTGTCAAAGAAGTCACAGGCGAAAGCCCAGCATCAGAGGGACCCATTCAGCATTCGAATCGGATTTGGGACTCGACAAAAGGTTGCAATTCCAATACCAAATAGAGTGAGAGCTGTCGAAATGAACTAGATTATGAAATGTTTATACTCCATACACTCTGTGTACACTGGCCAACAAAAGAATTAAAGGTCGCTCAATTAACTTAACTTGGTTGGAGTTTCAATTGATCTTTGGAAGAATCGATTGAGTTTTCTTTAAAGGACCCCAAATATAAATATCCGAATTTATTATTATTAGACTCTTAAGAACGATGAACGATGTATACGATAGTTTATGTTCTACAATATTTATACGATAGTTTATGTTCTACAATATTTATACGATAGTTTATGTTCTACAATATTTCAGAAATTATCGTATACATAGCAGAAGACAACACAAATAAATAAATAGAAGGTAAAAAAAACAATCGTTCAGATAAAGATCTAAAATAAACACATATTGCTTTTAAAAAATAGCATAAGTAATAAATTTGGTAAAACATTTTATTACATATTTTTGAACTAAATTTTTACCATATATACATAAATCCTTAAAAATTTGATAAAGTTGACACGCCAATTTATATATTTTTTTTTCAACTGAGAAGAACAAGATATTTTTATATTTTTGCTGATTGAAACATTCATTATCTGTTGAGAAATAAGCACACACGAGAATATTTGCAAGCTTTGTCTCTTTGGCTTCTTCATTTAATTATAATTTGCAACTGGTTTAAGTGTTGAATGAATGACAGCAAAGTCTGCTAAAGAGAGAAACGAAAAGTTATCGATATTATATCTTGCAGATAAAGATCTAAAATAAATACATATGGCTTTTAAAAAATTACAACCTTCATCTCTTTGGCTCCTTCATTTAATTATAGTTCGCAACTGGTTTAAGTGTTGAATGAATGACAGCGAAGTCTGCTAAAGAGAGAAACGGAAAGTTATCGATATTATATTTCTTTATCGATTAATTACTGTTTTTGGACTTAAAGTTAAGTCAGGATTGAGACAATGACTAGCACAATATTTAAAAGCAACACAAAAAGCAAAAGGAGTCTCTGTATAAAGCTATTTTAAGGACTTTCCAAGTACTATCATCAAGAGATTTTGCTGTCGATTGCAAGATCGAAAGTTTATATGACGGAGATCCACTTGATGAGCAGATTGATCTCAATAGTGTCTTTTGCTTATGTATTTTTTGTAATCCATACATATATTCTCGGAGGTAAAAACATTAAAACATTTAATAACCAATGCCTTTTCCTTTTAAAGATTTTATGAAATATACTTACTTGGTCCCAAAATGATTTTAATTATCCCATTCCTTAACGTTGATGATGCTGATTTAGGGATTCTTTCCATAGAGGAGATATTTCGCTGCTTCATTTGCATGAATTTTGATACGAAACGAAGTAATCAATGATCACTGTTGATAAACCACAAAAATAAAACACTCGTCAAAAGAAGAATAAGTATTAAGTTTATATCTCTAACACAGACTTTGTGAGAGTATTCAATGAGCACCTTGATATTATGGGAAAAGTTAACTAACGATGAGATGCAGTTGTTAGAGGTTTATTTTAAAGTATCTTGCGACTGAACTTTTTAGTACTTACTTGATATCACCGTATGTGAGTTCTTTATCGATTACTAAATTTTGTTGCTTGTGTACTAATTCAGCTGAGTAATTCACAAGAAATCATAGCAGACCTACGGTTTATCGTAAGACCCTCCACTTGATCCCTTACTGATCCTTTCGTGGTTAAGTCCTTTTAGTTTTCTTTCTTCTAATCTTCTTTTCATTTACATGCATTTGTGTGTTTAATAAGTTTATATGGCTTCAAATTCGCCCAAATCAGTTTAATTGTATTTATTTTCAAAGCAATCTGTTGGTCATTTATCATTTGAAGTTTATTTCATAAATTTGTTAATCAGTGTATACAAATTTTTGCCTTCAATTCAATTATAAAACACATTAAAGACAAAGTAAAAGACAAACAGAAAAAAAAGGACGAGCAACAGTCTGGATGAATCTTTTGCATGTCCTTTGTGCATTAAATTTGCTGAAAATTGGTTAGTCATGTCTCCTGCTAGATAAACTTACCCCTCCCCACCTTTTACCACCTCTCTCTCCCCTGTACCTATATTTCTATATGCAAAATACTCAAGGGATAAACGCTGAATGCAGGCAGCAGGTGAGCTAAGGTGAGGTGAGGTGAGCTGAGCTAAGGTGAGGTGCACTTTGTGAAAGTGATTTTCTTCATCTTTCATAGATAGATGGGATTTGGGGAATACTCGTACATTCAGGAGGAACTAGGGATTGCATTAACTCTTCACCTTTACTTTGTTTTTAAACAAATGCTGAAAGCATTAAAACTTTGGCCCCCAAACTTACCTCCATGTGACTGAGTGTGTGCGGGAGTCCTTTGGGTTAACATCCGTAGAACGCATTCCACGAATTTCGAGGGTTTTGGTGTACGTGTTCGGCTTAGGAATTTGTTGACATATTGTGCCCACGGCCAGGCGGGCATATTAATAGTACATGTCCAAGTTGGCTGGATGGCTGGCTGCCTGGGAGAGTTGGGTTAAGAGCGGAAGAATGTTAATCAAGCGGTCAGTGGTGGAAACTCGACTTTTAGTTTGCCGTGGGAGTTTTTCTCTCGATTTTATACTGGGCACGTTTCTGGACTGTTAATAACATTTGTTTTAGCCCCAAAAAAAAAAGCCGAAAGCCGTCGAAAAACGGAAGTTTTGTGGTCATGCTCAGGTAGATGGCGGAGGAAATGAATCGGTAGAAACAAAAGTGTTAAGCCGTTTAATATTTTCATCCTATAAATCATATAATCGTATATCTCAGATCAATTATTTGTAATGTTCCCATCATTTATCATAATTCATCACTGATGGCGAGGAGAAGCAAATTGGGTCAGGGTCACTAGAAGTGTTCTAAGACTTAGCCCATCGAATGTCCAGAGAGCATTCTCCTTAAATCTACTGAAGATGAGGAGAAAATGTTTTTTTTGGTTTATTGCAAATGATATTAGAATGCCACCCACAAATTTTTAGTCTTAAGAAAAATGCCAGATAAATGCCAAATTGATTCCTTAGGTTTTCCAGTCAAACTTCCCTTTTATGAGCTTCTATATAATCAAGTTCTCCTCTTAATAATTTAATTTCAAAGACACCGCTTTCTTAATCTATTCATATTATAAATAAAATTTCATAATTTCCATATGATAAAATTATTCATATTAAATAGTTTGAGAAATTTCATTTTTGCTTATATGTTTTATGGTAATGGGTAGTAATAGCTAGTAGTAGATCATTATATAATAATAGGTAATATTCATGTTAGATAGTTTGAGAAATTGAAAAATTGAGAAATGAATTTTATTCATATTGAAATTGCCTTTGTAGAACTGGCAATAATTGGGATTATTTTGAAGAGATCATTGTCTATTTTGTATGTCTTTATCGTAGGGTTATTATTGTGTTATCAGTTCATCATGTGGTTTTATTTTGATGTAGGTAAAAGACACAAATATATGTTTCATCTGCTTTTCCTGGTGTAACTTTCAATTGGGTAGTGCTTTATTCGATTAAAAACTTAAGTAAGCCGTTGGTATATATTTGAATCGTTTAAAAATATCTTTAAGAAATTCCAATCTAAACTCAACAGCGTTCACACTATTCAATATCTTTTCAATACTCTAAAAAAAAATAAACAAATTTTAAATGTGAAGTGTCTCTCCTAAAAAGAAAAATCATGTTCAATTTATTTATGAAATTATTTAATAAATGAATTTTATATTAAACTTCCGCCGTTATGAAATAAATTTCCGTTTTATCAAAATCAAATTGAGTCAAGAGCCTTTGCGAGTGAAAGTGAAAGTGATTGGGGATCAAGTGAATGGGGGATGATTGTGAAAACCCTTTCAATGTCAATTAATCACAAATTAAACGGACAAACACAGCAAACAGCACACACTCCAACATACCATCATCATCATCATCTCGGATGATGGAAATATTTTCAGGGCTATTAAGGCTAAATAGGTAATAAATTTACTGATGTCTGGCACAAGGATATGCGCAAAACATGACAGATTTTCCATGTTGACCGTCTAGACTCGGTGAGGCCAAAGAGTTTGTCACCCGCATACTCATATCCACTTATATGAACATTAATCCATACATACATATACATATACAATATAGAACGTATGGGAAAAATATGAAAAAAAAAACATTGACAGAAGACCATCTCAACGAGTTCTTCGAGAGGAAAACTTCCCTTTGACGGGTAGAAAGAGAGAGAAAAAAAAAACTATGAAACGGAAATGCTGATTGAAATCATTTTGGCGTGAAATCAATCATCGTCGTCGTCGTCGTCATCCTAAACGCTACCAAGTCAACGATTCGAAGGATGCGGCGATACTTTCATTAAGAGTCCTTAATGCGATTTGCTGACGTTGTTGTTGTTGCTGCTGTTGCTGCTGCCCTGCAATCGAGCTAAGCTTTGCAGAGAAAAAGATGCTGATAAATGAGCATGCTTTAGTTGGTACACAAATCTAATCTCATTTGTTTTTCCTCATCGCTCTTCGTTTTCTTCTTGCTTTCGCATTTTCATGTTGCATGTTTTCCAAAAATTGAATCAAATTAACGGTACGGCCTTTTTGCTGTACTCGTAAAATACCACGAAAAGATAGAAATATTGTAAACACAGTTCAATTCGCTGAATACGTAAATGTTGTGCCCCACCACCACCCCCACCCCCCTCCCTCCCCACACACACACGCACACACACCACCCTGGCAAATACTGTATAAAACACACATTAACATTAACCCTTCAAAGGGCAAGACATTTTGATTAACCATGACATGAATCACTACACTTTTTTCAGGGGTTATAAGAGCTGACGCACAAGCAAGGCAACTTTGTTGGATGCCCATTTCTGTATATGAAACATTCGACATAATAAAGATCCGATAGATATAATGATGTCACAGATGCAAAGTTTAATAGGAATCATTAAAATATAGATTAATTTCATAGGTTTGATCAATCTCTCCTACTGACTTTAAGTTTCAAACTAATACATAGTTTATTTAAACTTCAAGAAATTTTTTCCGTCCGTCTGTCTGTCCGTCTGTCCGTCTGTAGGATCATCGAGATCTCGGAGACTATAAGAGCTAGAGCTACCAAACTTGGCATGTAGACCCGTTTGCTCTGCAGGCAGATCGAGTTTATTTTTTTTAGAATTAGTTTTTTAGATTTGAATGCCAACTAATCACTCACATTCAGAGCAGCAAAAAAAGACATGACATTTTGAAATTGGCAAAAAATTGGCATAGTTAGAGGCTTGCAAAGTTGAGGATTTTTCAAAAAAATTTGAAACAGTTTTTGAAAAAATGTTTGCCAAAATTCTAATTTTCAGAAAGCTGTATTTAGAACAATTTTTAACCGATTTCCAAAGTTTTGATGCAGTTTTAAGCGAATTTTTATCTACTTTGAAATGCTATCAAAACTTAAAAAGATTTCATAGCTGGTGATTTTTGAAAAATTGTATGTTTTTGTTGAAATTTTGGACTTTCCCTAGGCTGTATTTTAGACAATTTTCAACCGAATTTAGATTTTTTAGATTTGAATGCCAATTTATTACTCACATTCAGAGCAGCAAAAAAAGACATGACATTTTGAAATCGGCAAAAAATTGGCATAGTTAGAGTTGAGAATTTTTCAAAAAATTGGAAACAGTTATTGGAAAAATGTTTGCAAAATTCTAATTTTCTGAAGGCTGTATTTAGAACCATTTTCAATAATAGAAATTTTAGATAAATTTTTCACTTCATAATGCTGTCCAAACAACAAAGAAAGATAAATTTTAAAAAAACGCTTTCTAATTATTACGGTATAACATTTTTTTAAACCTATAATTAATATGAAACTAATAATGTGTGAGAATTTCCTTAAATTGTTATTAACAATTTGTTTGTTTTTTTTTTCATAATTGTTTTTCAAAAGAAAAGATTAAAGACCTCTTCAGTTTTGCAAATAGATCACCTACACTTGTAGAATATTTACATTGATCTAAAATAAAGTGATCCATGAAATGTAATCTTGATATATTTTTCACATATTTATCGTTAAAATATTAAAGTTTGTTCCATATTTTTGGTAAGAGATTTGTTTAATATTAATTGGTAAGTATTGGTAAGATCGTCTCTGCTTGAAATTAAAGTTATATATTTTTCTCGCTCTCAATTCAATTAATTAAAAAAAGAACACCGAATCTCGATCTTTCATCGACTTATAATTCTGGTTTCCTCTTTCCTTTCCCTATCGCTTGCTCTATGTTCCCAAGCGATCACATTAAAATCGAAATTCTCTGAGTGACTGATTTTTGCTGGGCAACACAAGGGTTAATGGTGCAATTGGAGAACACAACAAACTGCCTCTGCAAGTTTCAAGTGATTGTAATCAACAGTACTGAACTTACCGAGGGTTAGAATCAGCAGGCGGTATGCCAACCACGCCCCCACATTTCAGCCCCTTTCCGGTGCGTTGTGTGCATTTTGCCGTTGTTGTTATATGGCAGAGTGGGCAAAGGAGCAGGAGAAGGAGCTGGAGAACTTTTTATATGTCACTGGGGTAGTTGTGTATACTTCTTACGACTTGATGCCTGATTCTTGGAAATTCACGAATACCTTCTTCACTTAAATACGCGATTGTTTTGCGCCGACATTAAGTAGTAAGTTGGTTTTTGGCAAAGTATTCATTTCCGGTTCTTGGCAGCGAACTTCGATTTCAATTAAACATTCGCTGGTTATAATCTGATCGAAATCTTTGATGGATTATGATTTATTGGTTCGCTGATAATTAAAACCCAAAAATCGTTTACAACCACAGACATTAATCAATTATCTGTGGTCCACACAACAAAAGGAGAAAACATACCCAATAGCCAATAGCCAAGTATCCATGAAGGTTTGAATTTGGTTTGGTTTGGTTTGGCTCGGAGTTCGATGTGTGGGCAGGCGAACAATTAAACAAAAGACACGAGCTGGCATCTATGTAAATCACGTACGACTCAAAGCAAAAGGTGTACCATTCGGTTCCTCTCCCATCCCCCTCTCCATTCCCCAACCTTCGACTACTGATTGATGTATATTTAGCCTTTTGTGTGAGAGCCATGGAAAATGATAACAATGGCCATTGATAGAGTGCCAGAGAGAGAGAGAGATTGATGGAGAGCGGGGGGGAAATTCAAATATTGAATCTCGATTTTCATTAGTTAATTGGCATCGAATATCTCTTAAGCTTCAACATCTTTGGTAAAATGCAAGAAAACGTCTAATGCTAAAGCTGATCAAATTGGCCAAATCACATTCAAGTTAAGTTCGACGGCGTCAGACGATGCTACGATATCTAAACCACTCGAAAACGTGATGTGGTCAACATTTTGTACACTTTTATCCCGACAAGTTAGAGCGAAAAAGGTTGCAAATCGGAAGTGAAAACCTTTACATTGTAGAGTGTTAGAAGTTCAACTTAAAGGAAAGTGAAAAGTACATTTTTTTTGGCTATATAATTTGAATTTGCTAAAATTGATTTAAATTCGATTCCAGTTCCATTCAACAGAACGTTAGAATTTTATGTATGAGAAAATTGCGCGAGAGCCCACTTTATGGAACATTTTACTTAACATTTTCCATTAAATATTTTTGGATTTCGAAATGCATGCAAGATGATTAAAAGCGGTTGAAAATACTCCAACAAATGATACTTCAAATTTACCAGCAATAAATTGTTTGAAAAAAATGAGTAAAGGTAAAATTATTTGATTATGTTTAAAAGAAATATCACAAACTTAAGTTAAATAATAAATTTGCGCAAACCATATTAAATGTATTTAATTGAATTTGAATAAATATTAAATATATTTTTAAAAGGTGATTAAATCTGTTTGAATTAAATTTTGCTTTAACTGAAACGAGAACTTTATTTGCTCCTTTAGAAATTCTTCAAATGATTTTTGATATAGATTAAAAATTTATCAGTAAATAGAATGAAATATTGTAATTAAATATTCGTTTTTTTCTAATTCATTTAAAAAACATTTAATGCACCAAATAAAAGATGATTTAAATCGAATGAAACTCTTGTCAATTTGCCTCAATTACTTCTGAAATAATTGACTTTGGTTTTTAACTGAACTGAAAAAAAACTGAAAACACTTTGTTTACTCAAATTGATTTATTTCTTAATTTTCTTGAATATTATTGACATTTATTTTATTTAAACTAATCAATTTCACTCTTATTTCTTGCTTGCAATTAATTAAAAATTTTTGTCTTTCAATTTCTTGAGCAAATTCATTTGTATTCCCTTTGCCAATGGTCAAGGCTTAACTTTCATCAGTTAATTGGCATCAAATGCTACAGAAGCGAGACATCAAAGTTATCAGACACAAGTTCAGAAGGCAAGCAAGGGCTTCCTCTCTGCTGTATCTACAAAATTGTAATTAAACTTTTGGACCAAATGCCAAACCAAAGCAGCCTACCAATCCGCCAACCCCTATGACAAATCAGTTTCTCAGATTGCTTTCAATGTTAATCTTAACGTTAAATAAACCAAAAATGAAACACGCAAGATTTTTGTTGTAAGCCGCTTAGCGAACGGCGAGCGGTGACTCTCCCACCCTTCTTATGAGCCATTCCCTTTCGGTAGGTAAGTCAATACGCCGAATCATGACAACGAGCTACTGTTTTTTTTTTTTTTTTTTTTTGGCTATTTTCATACCCTGTGTGCCTTTAGGTTAAAAAGGGTAAACTAAACAGAAGCAAAAAGTAATCAAATCATTATAATAAGTAATAATTAAATAATAAACAGAACTCACATTCACATCGACCTTTTTCACCTTATAAATCTTGGCTTAAATCATTAAATTTTGAATTTTTTAACATTTCTTTTAACAGTTTTCGCAAGCTCATTTGCGAAAAAGTTAATATTAAAAATAAATATTAAAATATTCCCTCATTTGCACATTCAATTTAAAGATGCCGAGTTAAGTGACCTGAGGCCATCACAAAAAAGGAAGTTGCATTCGTTTAAAGAAGCCATTAAATTGGCTACTTCATCTTTTGTATATTATTTATCACCTGAAGGCACATAAGTGCCTTCCGATAAAAGATTCAACACAGTTGTGAGGAAGTCATCATCGAAAAATTTGACTATTTTAAAGGATTTTACAATTCCTCTCTATGAAAAGATATTAAAAAGCGCCAGATGATCATTGGGTTAAGTGCTTTGCCTATAATAAAGTGAATTTCAAAAGAATAGTTTACAACTTCATTGGCAGTCCATGGACTTGTTGAACTCACTGTTACAGGGTATTGCAGATTCGATTTACAGCATTTTATGTATGTGCTTTTTTTTTATGGCAAAGAAACTGCATTCCATGTTTCTTTTTCACTTACTTCACTGCAATTGGCACTGAGGCGCAAGAAATTTTAATTAATTTTCGCAGACGCGAGCCTACTTTGGGGTTAAGTTTCATTTCTTTTCGTTCAGTTTCGTTGCGTTTCGTTTTCGCATCGTCATTGGACGATTAAGACCCGCTGGATGACAGTTTCAGGCACTTGGCGGATTACCAGAGCAAAAACAACAAAGAGCAAGAGCCAGTTGAATGGGTGTCCAGTTTGTAGACGCATGTCGGCTCAACTGGGATTTGGGTGTTAGTACATACACGATTTCAAGCAGAAAAAAAACCCGGTTCTTGTGTATTGTCATCAATCATTTGACAAAGTTCATATCATGTTATGCAAACTGAAGGCGGAAGTGCTATGAAGGCGTTCATTAGGCCACACAATTCCCACGCCTTCAATTGCCTAGTCAAACCATCTATCCTAGTTCCTAGAGATGCGAAATCTTTTGCTGCAAATTGTCATCTCTTTTGTTTTAATTAGTAGCCTTTCACTTTAACTTTAATGTCAAACGTATCTCACTCTCTATCAGCTAAAAAATAAGGTCTTCTGAGAGGTTGCCATTTCAATTTATTTGAATAGAAATAAGCATAAATTACATTGGCATATAAATATAAATGCTATCATGACAAAACAATCTATATAGAGCGTAAAAAGCTGCACAAAGAACCAGAGACACAAAAAGAAAAGAAATGAAGAGAAAGAGAAAAAAAACGGAAAAAGGAAGTTAACAAAATAAGCCAGATAGAGCGATAGAGATACCGACACAACAACAACAGCAACAACAACAACACCAAGAGACAAAAACCTAAGCCCAATAAAAGAAGAAAATAAATGTCGACACACACTCACTCCACTGCGACCAGGTAAAAATCAACTGGCAAACGAAACTCAATACCAGCTGTGAGAGATTGCACGAAGAAATTGTGTGTTCTATACCCTAAGAGAACGATAGACTAGAAAAGGCATATTAGAGATAGGATTAGGTTGGGAAACTTGAGGGAAAATATGGAAATCTTCAAGTGACTAAGAAGAAATCGTGGTACTAAGTGAGGAGCTGCTGCTTACAAATTTAATATTTTGACTAATCTTTAGTAAGGGCAAAAATCTGGAAATACATTTTGGAAGCTGTTTCTAAAATAATTCTATATGTTTATATCAAATTTGGTTATAATCTTATACATATAAAATGTTGGGGATATCACTAAGAATATAGAATATAGAATATATGATATATATTATACATATATAAGGGACACAAAATAATTATTTTTTGAAAAATATTTTCAAAATCAACGATTTAATAATTATTACAAAAAAATCACTTATAATATTTTTTCTTTTTGGTTTTTTAAAGAATTTTCTCAATTTTCTCTCTCTCTAGCGTAACTATTATTTTTGAGAAGAAGAAAAAAATCTTTGCTGTAGATGGCGCCAGGTTGTTGATAAAATGGTGAAAATCAACGAATAAGTGGATAATTTGAAGAATGGAAAGCTAAGCAAATAAGTAAACTAGAAAAATTAAAGTTTTGGCTAATAAAAATGCAAACTTATTTACTTTTGACTCAAAATAGAGTATCCTGCCGTCGGTAACTCCAATTCCATGTATTGACATTTATTTTTCCTGTAAATATATGCTTATAACTTTTTTTGGTTTTTTGGGCTGCTGTTGAGAAGCATCAATAGGGCAAGTAATAATTTTTCGTCTTCTTTCTGCAAAAGTGAGCCGGCGATGAGTGCCTGGGCCAGTGCCACGGATCCATCGTATCGCATTGGATCAGATCGGATCGCATTTCACCTTCTTCGTATTCTTTAGTCTTTCTTGTCTTTCAGGTGTCACCGATAGGCATCTCTCTTTTAATGCCCTCGGCACAGAGAGCGCCGCGCCGCCATGTGAATACACAAAAGCAACAACTTTTACAGGTCCCCAGGTTCCGTCCGGTCAGGCAAACAAAAAAAAAAAAAAAAACAACCAAAAAACTCAAACACACACAGACAGACACTAAAAATAATGCAGCCGTGTGGTCCAAAAATTCTCATTAAGCGAAATATTCACATAATCCCGCATTTATTTGATATGCTCGTTGTGATAATATAGACCAAGCGACCGACCAACAGACCGACGGACAACAAAAACAACAGCATGACTAAAAAAAAAACTACAGAAAAGAAAAAGGACCACATTAAAATAAGAGGAAAACAGGTACAAAAGGAGGAAGATGTCCATAGGTAGACAGTGTTTTATATTCTTCTCTTTTTTCGGTAGGTTTTTGCAGAGTAAATTGAAAAATGAAGAGGAATTAAAATGATGATTGAACCGTTTGATAGGGGAATATATTTAATTTAATTACCAGTGAAAATACTTTAAGGGGAAAACACATTTAAAGCTGTTGACAGGTAATTTGCAAACAGTTGCTACAGAATTCAATTAAGTGCAGTTTATCGTTGAGTTGCAATTAGAAAGTGCTTCATAAGGAACATTTGTTGAGCAGATGTAATATCTAATTTAATAGTGAAAACCTTTTACACGAATTTTCAAGTGTAATTGATTGAAAAATTCTGAATTTTAGATTACATACTTATTTATTTATTTAATAAGTTTAAAAATCGGTTGTTTATGTTTAAGCTTGTAATTCTTTTAAATTTCTTTATATACTATTGTCTGCAAACTTATTCAAAGAACAGACTTTGATTACACTCGTCCTCAAAAATTATAATCTCTACTTTGATTTATAAGTAACTAGAATTCAAAATTCTTATAATATTTAAAACGCAAAATTGTGTAGAATTTCAACATAAGAAAGCCGCTTTAAAGATCAGCCTGACTTTGTTTATATTAATTATAATAAAAATAAATACACATACTGATTAAGGAATATGTAAAATCAACGCAGCTTTTAATTAGCTTGATTGGGTTATCGCAAGTTTGCGTGTTGAAATATGAATCACTCGATGGCAGGTTCCCACAATATATATAATTTATATAATCAAATTGATAAGATTCATAAACCAAAACATGTCTACCAAATAAATATTATTAAATGTAGGTCACAATTTGATTTACCTATTTATATAAACATGAGCGATAACGATTGAACGTGACGTCATTTCGTCTAGCCTAATCTAGAATTCTATATACATAGAATTTTTAATCTGAATTGGATTCTCCATCCTTAGATTCAATTAGTAACTGCCCCGAAGAAATAAAGTGAGAATTACTCAGCGCAATTATGCAGCTCATTGCCCTTGAGTTATGGTTTGTTCGGCGGCATATGCAACCTTTATGCAGCAGAGAGAAAGAAACACAGAGAGGGGGAGGGAGGTAACATGCCGCACCATTTACCAAGTAATAGTAAACGTAGAATTCAATATGCAACCACATGTGGCAGCAGGCAATAGGCACGCATTCACGCTTGCAAGTTCTAGAGATGGGCAAAACCTTGAATAAGATTTCGATTAAAGTGCATTAACTTTTTCTATATTAATACAGAAATGAAGTGATGACAAACCATTTGCTTGATTAAAGCTTCTTACTTAATAGATCTTATAAAATTTTAGAGCTTCTGTAGTAAATGTTCCAAATAAAGATGAAAAGATGTTTCAAATCAAAGGTTAATTTCAGGTTAACACTTTTTAAATACGATAAATCAACCATATTCCAATATATATTTTTAAGAAGAAACTTTTCAGTTGGGTTTCTAAAGAAGGTAAGATCAAACATGGAATATATTTATAAAAGATAGATCCTCTTAGCTCATAGTGACTTTCAGCCTTTTAAAATGAGAAAGTACAGTCTAACAATTGAATATTTACTCCTAATTCTCTCAAGAAATGGCAGAGGAAACATTGCAATTTTCATAAACTTCGAGCTATAGAAAACTTAGCAACTTTGAAACTTAAAATGCAATCAAAATACTCACCTGCTTATCGTTTGAAGTTTTTTCATGGGATCGATAAATTCCTCACGTTGCCATCTCTAGTGGGCTCTATATATAAATATCCATTTATTATGCCAGCCTTTTTTGGGTTATTTTTTTTTTCCATTTCAGTTATTGTTCGGTGTGCCGTTGCAGCACACATGTTAGGGGCATGTCAGGAGAGGAAAGCCTTCAGTTGGGCATGCGCAACTGCTCTTATTTCTCCTTCAACATTATTCTGAAACCGAGCCCATATTTGCTGTCAAGTCAGGTATCCCCCCCAATCATCCATTCAACTAGAAATTAGGTGTGTGACTGACTCTCTTTAATGGAAAATGTCATCGAGACAAAACAGAAATAGAAAAATAATAAGTTCGGATCCTATTGACTGAAGACTTGAACTTCAACATTAGCTTTGTACACTTCAAAAATGGAATTTGTTTTTTTGCTGAATCATAGTTCAATGTAAATTGATCAAGTTCACATACGGGAGAGTTGGATAAAGGGAAGCGATTCATGGAGACGATCATGATCAGAATGATGATGAAGTTAAAGTCGAGAACTCGGTTCGCATGTGTTTTAATTAGAATATCGTGAGTTGTTTGGCTTTCGGTCATATAACAAACAATTCGAGTATATTTTCCGTGGGTGGCATTACCATGAGTTGGCAAAAAAAAAAAGAGTTGATATAGGGAAACGGAGGCCATGGTATTAGGTATAAGGTTGAGAGGGTATTTCATAATTATATTTGATCAGCAGTTGCCGTTGTCCTCTTTTAATGAAGTAATCAAATTTCATGTTTAACTAAGTCTTAACAAGAGAAGGGAAAACGAATTGGATTGGCTAAAGAGGAAACTAAAATGATTTATTATAGGGTTTTTAAGACATTCTTTAAAAATCCACTTACTGAAATATAGTTTCTATGATTCATACTGTTAATCGAAAAATTTTCAGGTGATATAGTTTGCGAAGTTCTAACTATCATGTAAAACTAGCCTAATTTTAATAAGTTTGGTATTCCACCTATTAAAATATTTCTTCCAATTCTCTTGCCAATCTTCAAATCATTTTATTTCGTTTATTCGTTAAGGAATAATTAAAAATTTGTTATTTTATTTTCTTTTAAATTATATAAATTGGAAAACTGATATTTTAATCATTTTTAGTACTTTTATTATTTCATTTTCATAATATAAATTAATTAAATACCCTTAAGTGTTTTTAAAATTTATTTTTAACTAAATTAAAATTTTTAACTTCATTTAGTTTTCCTTGCTGTTTAGATGTTGCCAAGACACAAAACCTGTTGCCCAAATATGTTGCTAAGCGACTTTGATGTTGCCAGCAGCATGTTCTTTGTCTGTCAATACACGTGCGTGGTCCACAATGCAAACAGGAATAAAATGGAAATGGACTGATACAATCCTCATTGTCAGCTGTTTAAATGTTGCCCAAGACGCAAAACCTGTTGTTCCTAAGCGACTTTGGATGTTGCTAGCAACATGTGTCTTGTCTGTCATCACACGTGCGTGGGCCACAATGAAAATGGGAATAGAGAAACAAAATGAAAATGGACTGATACAATCCGCAAACGTTGCAACATAAAAAAGAGGCTAGAAATATGAACACGCTCGGTGTGCGGCTCCTCCAGCAACACTTCATATGATCAGGTTGACTTCATTAGAGGCCAGCGAGAGAGAGAGAGAGAGAGAGGGAGACAACTACGAGTGGGTGTTGTAGGTGGTAGACTGACACTGGACACTTGAAGGTGTTGACACACGCTTTGAGTGCGGGGGCGCCCCTAATGACACACAGAGAGACACACTGTAGGTAGGTGCTCCAACTTGAACTCTTCTGTGCGTGATAATGATACAAGACCCACTGGTTGACATCCAAAGCATCCTTTGAGCTCCCATCCCATTGCCCTCAAATGGCGTGTCAACGTGCTTCGGCTGCACATGCAACATGGATGATTCGCCGGACCTTGCGTGTCCGTTTAAAGCCTTATCGCCGAGCAGGAGGTTTTACTTCAAAGGCGTTAAAAAATGCTAAATGCTCATTTAATGCAATTCATTGAAGGATTCCGTCTCACCTATGACATATGCAGATTGATTTATCGCCCGCTGATTGCTTAATTCCACTTTAACCATTTCAATTGTTTGCTTTAACTTTTGCTGCCCCAACAAGAAGAACCACAAAGATGGGAAGAAAGGAGGTGGAGGGAGATTGCTACCCATAGCAATTGGTTTTTATGCAAATGTAAATTTTAAAAACAACATAAATATGCTGAATGCAAAAGCACTACAACAGATTTCAAGAAATGAAAATGCTAAAACGGCTGGAGTTGAGAGTGAAACAATCTCAAGGGAAGCCAAGGCGATGAGAACTTCTAGGAAGTTCTATAAAAGATACTTTTATGTACAAAATTTAATAAACTCCGAAGTAAACTTCGCAGTAATAGTTATCTTTATGGCAATATGATTTTAAAATTTAAAAATAAATACGGAATATAAATATTTTATATTTTTTACATCGAGGTTTGTAAGCCCAATTTAAACTTTAAAGATTATTTGATATCTTCTTTTTGATTGTTTTGTTAGTACTTTGATGAAACCTACGAAATATTTGCTCTCAGCGGGTATATTCAGCACAACATTTTTTTCTGATATGTATAAAAATAAATAAAACCTTCTGTAAATATATTTGAAATAAATGAATTCATTGTTCGCCAATTCAAATGTCAAAAATAATGAAAAAAGGAATAAAAAAAGGGGGAATCTATATTTAAATTTGATATTTGATTCTTTATTGCCCCACAACTGCATTTAATGCAAACTGAAATAAAAGCAGCCTATTTAGTGAATATTCCCAAACTCATATTTCCCTTTTAATTGCTAAATTAATTGTTAAAATTTCCAATTAGAGATTGAAAGAGTTTAATGTGTGCATCGGTTTTCTATTTTTGAAATATTTTATTCAATTTTCAACAAATTTCGAAAATTGTGATCACTTGGAAGAAGTTTATTGATTTCTACGATAGACAAATATTTTATTCAAAAGCCCTAGACATATCTCTTTCAACTTATATTTGTCTTCCCTACATATATTAAAAAGTTCTTAAAATCAGCAGAAGAATTTCTAAAAGTTCTTAAAAAAGAACAAAAAACCAATCGAATTCTTCATCGGTTGAAATTTATCTTTTTTATTGTGCTCGATCTTTTGCAAAAATATTTTCGACACAATAAAAAACCGAAGGCAACGAAAACCGTGTGACAAATAATGCCGCCAAATCAGCAGAAAGCATATTTTTCTTCAGCATGCCACAAATATTATTTATCGCATAAGAAGAAAAAGAGAAATGCCATCGTAATTGGCAAAGCCAAAGTGCCCTGGGTCTGCCCTTGAAGTTGCTTTGATAGAATTGTTCAAAAATTCAATGGAATCCGCCAAGGAGGGAAAATGTGGCATGCAACATGGTGCGGTCTGGTCTGGTTTGGCTGGGCTTCTGCTATCGATGGTAATTAATAAGCCATGGCATTGCAATTTTTTTCCCCACCTCCGGACCAACCCCACCCAACTTCTCTTGGTGGACCCCACAGCCCACTCATGCCACTAATCGTTGCAACAAATTGCGGCATGTGTGCAGCACACGTTCCACCTTAAGGTGATGGGGGTCGCATGGGGCAAGCAGGCAACTGAAAGGGGGGAGACAAGACATTGGATTACAAATTGCAAATGAACGCAAATCGATTAAGTTGTTTGCTTTTTCAGAGGAAGAGAGACGGCAAGAGAGGGAGGAGGTGCAGATAAGAGGGACAACCGCAATGGAATGGCAAAGAAAAATATGAAATGCGCATGCAAATATGACAGGGGTCAGTCGGGTGGCGACGGGGGAGACGGGGGGAGGAGGGTGAGACAAATATGCACGTGCTGAAAGACAAGACATTAGCTTTGTTCTACGGAGTGAAAGTTTCCTTCACTTGCTTAAAACCTGCAAATCTTCTCTAGTTGCAGGCAAAAGGTTTCCCATTCCGCTTTGAACCTTAACGAACAATGCGCGTTCCTTTGGCCGCAACCTGAGAAATGTTTATTTAAATGCACTAAATGCGTTGACCAAGTCAGGCCTCAACACAGTACAGTAAAGCGTGACTAAAATGCCAAACGAAACACTCTCGAATAAAATAATTAGACACCTTTAAACATACAGTTTGAGTGAGCTCTCTACAAAACTCTTGGAAAATGACAAATGGATGAATTCGCAAATTTAAGAAAAATAATAAAAATGCATGTCAACTGAATTCGTCTTAATTAATTGATCACCTTTTTCGTTTTTTCGATTTTGCTTAATATTATTTATTCTTCTTTTAAAAGTTTTCTATACTTTCTGTACGAATCAACAAATTAATATGAACTGCTAGAATATATTACAGATTTTCTTTATAACAAAGCTTTGGTGAATTTGCGTGATCAAAAAGTTGAGTGGATAATTTGATATTGGATATATGCGGAAGATAATTTTAATGGTCTACAAAACCGATCTTGCATTGGTTTTAGGACCCCTGAAAAGGTTTTTAGTTTGACATAATTGTTGTCATATTTATTTTTCATTCAATTTATTTTCGTAATGTTGCTTCAGCTTCAGACAGCTTTTACAACGAAGTTAAAATTTAAATTCTTAAGCTTTTACAATTTATAATTGTCATATTTAAAATTAAAATCAGATTTATTTTTTGTGCTTACACGATCGTTATAGAAATATTCATTTTCTGCCTCTAAAACCTTTGAGTAAAAATTCGAGTCCTAATCTATAATTAAAATATTTATTAACGCCCGAGCAGGGACTTGAACCCTGGACCCTTTGATTAAAAGTCCAATGCTCTACCAACTGAGCTACCCGGGCACCAAGTTAATCAAGGATTTTTCAGTGATTTTAAAATAAAAATTCTTCCGTTTTAAACCTGACATAAGCCAGTTAACAAAACTGAAAAATAAATTACGACCAACAATTATGTGGACAAAAAGCTTAAAGTATCATCAAATTATTTACTCCAATGAAGAATTTTACCCAAAACCTAGGGAGTCCCCCACTTTGATGTGCCATACGAGTCTTTAAGGAATACATGAAGATATTTCTTCACTTTATTTACCAACTTACAGAAGGAACTGTATATAATATATATGATAAATTATAACATAATATATATGATAAATTATAATTTAATATATATGATAAATTATAATATAATATATATTTAAATCAAAATAAGATTTGCTAAAGTAAATTTCTTTATCTTATGTTGCAGTGTAATTAATATTTCGGCAACCGAAACAAGAAAAATATTTCGAAGGGCCTAACCGATTTAGAGTCCAAGTTTTTTACTGCTGAGTCTTCACTGTAGTTAGTATTTACCTGTAGTTAACTAGCCAAGATGTTGGCCCAAAAGACCAAAAAGCCACACAGCCATCCAACTTGATTGCCAGGCCATTAAGTGCACCCAAACGGTTGAGCATGCGCATGCGGAGGCTCTGCGCTCCACTTGCGAGAGCTCCCCACTACCCCCCTGACCCCCCTCCACCATCCTCTTTAGCGTCCTACGATGGCTACTTTGCCTTCTCCTTTTGCCCGTGTGTAAGCGCGGCATAATGAGCCGCGCAGTTACATTTATTTTAAATCTGATATACATACATATTTCTCTTATTTTTTTTTTTGGTTGGGTTCTTTTTTGCATTGTTGTTATTTGGCCTTTGTTTTTGGGCAGGCTGCAACAGGCCGAACAGCAACAGCAACAGCAGCAGCAGCGGCAGCTGAATGGCCATTGTTACTCACCGTCTTTTTGGTTGTTGTTGTTGCTATTGCCGTTGGCGACTTTGGCAAAACTCTTGGATTTGAGCTAGCCTTGCTTCTGATAGATGAAAGAGTATCTTTCGAGGGGTATATCAGCTGAGCTAAGCTACGCTTCAATGGAATATTGAGAAGAAAAAATTGGTAGTTGTGAGACAGGTGTTTATTTCTCAATTTTAAACTGTAGTCTACAGCTTAAATCATTGGAAATATTACGAACAATGTCATGTGTCTTATAACTTCAAATGGATAGACGGTTTCCCGTAAACCTTGAAGATATCTACTATATCTACTATATACTATATACTACTCTATCTCTACTCTATCTACTATACCATATACTATATCTACTATATACGTTCTGTTGAATTGATATCGGGTTATACGGCTTTACAATCTGATTGCATTTGAGGTATTTTATGTACTAAATCTAAATGCTACATAGATAGTTAATTAAATTAATATTATATAGTTGTTCGATCCGTCCTTCCCTACCTAAATATCTTCATTGCGCAGTCCTACAACTCAATATCTATAATAAAAAAATAAAATAAAAAAATTAAAAATAAAAGTCTATCATGTACTGAGATCAATTAATTAAAATAAATAATAATAAAAAAAAATTACCGCCCGAGCAGGGACTTGAACCCTGGACCCTTGGATTAAAAGTCCAATGCTCTACCAACTGAGCTACCCGGGCACTTAGAAAGCTCGTGCTCAACTTCAAATCCTTCTATTAACTTCTATTAAAATATTTCACATGAGCCTTGATATGATCCTTAACATGATCCTTAACATGATCCTTAACATGATCCTTAACATGATCCTTTACATAATCCTTAACATGATCCTTAACATGATCGTTAACATGACCCTTAACATGATCCTTAACATGATACTTAACACATGATCCATTGTAAGCTATATACAATTCTGATCAAGATTAACCACTGGTTAATCTACTAAATTTCTTGATATTAAGTGGCTAATAGACATTGTTTTATGAACTTTTCGTTTCTGGATTTTTTGTGCTTTAATTGTTTATAAAGTGATCAACGATACTTATCCAAATCAAATCGATGGATAATAAAAGTTGGAACATAATGATATGAAATAAATAATAAAAGACACAACGATGATTAATAAGCTATATTAAATAGAGTAAATGGGAACAATTTAAAGAGTATTTAACCTTCTTCTATATGCTATAATGATAACTTTTGTTCAACTACTACGCATGGTTGCCTGAACGCAAATGTATGCAAAAAACCATTGAATTTGCACTCGATGGAAGGTAGGTAACCACCTCCTCCTACCTACCATTCGTGTGTGCTTCGTGAGGGGGCGACAAGGGTAGTAGTTGGTATGGGGGGGAGGGGACAACTAGTCCGAACTACAGACTGAAACGGATGGCGACTTACTCAAAGAATGGTTGCAGATTCTTGCCTCTAGATTCTGTGTTTATTTTGTGCTTCTCGAAACACAATGCCCACTGCACACACATGAATAATGTGTGTGAATCGCGGCCAAAAAAAAAACAAAAAAAATTGAGGGGAACGGAAAAAATGTAAACCTGTGAGATCACATGAAAATTTTGTATGCAGTTTGGCATTAATCAAAGCGCATTTGCCGACACAAGACCAAGTCGCCAGCCATCTCGTAATGATCACAACAAAAACCAGCAAGGGGGAGGGCACACAACAACAACAACAACTACGAGGTTGGGGGGGAAGGAAAAAATGAAAAGTATTAAATAAACCCCCCAGTGCTGGACACAAAAGACCATCTAAATGCAATGGCAAACAGAAAAGGCATTGGCATTTCACACTTTTACAGCCGAGAGGCAAGCAGTCGAGCGGGTCTGACAATGGATAGAAGGAGGCGGCCAAACGACTCACTATTTTCATTTTTCGAAAGCGTAAACTTTGTTTTTGAAATTAAAATTTAAGTCAAACGTCGCTCAATACACAATTACACTCGGAGAAATCGCAAAACTATGATGAATAAGATAACCCAAATTGAGGTCAAACTTAAGAAAGAGAAGCGCTTGGACTTTGATATACCATGCATCAAGCAAATTCATATAATGAACTCGTTTCGCATGCCGCGATCGCTTACACATGCAAACTGTGGCGCCCCCACCGGCCTACACCGCCTTTGCAAAAGTTTCTACGTATAACTCGCCCGTTTTTACTTAGATTTTTCTGAAATTCGGTGAAATAATGGGTGTTTTTTACATGTATTTGTGTGCCAAATTAAATTGTGATAGGATATACATATAAAAATATGAGGTCCTGGACAAAAATGAAGTCTTATACTAAATATGTATGTCAAACTTTCAGTCAAAGTTTAATACAGATTGAAATGATTTTTACCAAGGAACTTAACATAAAACAACTTTTAATGGTAAAAAAAAAAATATTAAAATAAGAATAAGGAGCAAAATTAGTCAATTTAAAATTTAAATACTTTTCTTGAATCTTTTATGTGTTGGTTGTTTAGTCATTTAAAATTCTACGGAATTCAAAGGAACTCTTTTTTCTAAATGAACTAGAATTTAACTTTGGTGAATAAATTCCACTCCAAACATAGGTTCTTAAAAAATTTAACAACATTTTTTAATTCTTGGCAGAACAGGCTGTTCCTTAAAAATATAGTTATATGAGATTTGGATTTATTTGAATGTTTAATGTGAATGTTCAAAATTTATTAATTATAGTTATAACTTTTCGAAAACAATGGTAACAAGAAGGACGACTTCCCAAAATATTTAAACAACTGAGCTTCAAACTGAGTAAGAAATGGAATTTAAATAAAAATTCACAAACTTTGATTCAGGATTCGAATAATTTTGGGATTTAATTTTTCAATTGATTGCAAATTCTTTTTACTAAAAAATTTAAATAACTTGGTTTTACATGACTTAAGCATATATTTAATTTTAGATTAAATTTTCCATTTTTTCTATACTCTATATTACTCTATTCTGACCCTCAAAATTAGTCCGATTGATGACTTTTCGATTATAGTTCTAGTTTTTTTCGGTGTACTCGAGCCTCTCTCCTGTGTGATTTTTACTTGATTTTTTAGTTGTTGTTTTTATACCATGCATTCGTAGAATGAAATGGTATATTAAAGTCGCCAAAATGTATGTAACAGGGAGAAGGAAGCTTCTCCGACCCTATAAAGTATATATATTCTTGATCAGTATCAATAGCCGAGTCGATTGAGACATGTCCGTCTGTCTGTCCGTCTGTCCGTCTGTCCGTCTGAAGAATCATCGAGATCTCGGAGACTATAAGAGCTAGAGCTACCAAACTTGGCATGTAGACCCGTTTGCTCTGCAGGCAGATCGAGTTTATTTTTTTTTTCGCCCCGCCCCCTTCCGCCCCCGCTATTTGAAAAACAATATTTTGAGCCTCCATATCTCGGGAACTATAAAAGATAGAGCTTCGGATTTGGACATTAGATGCGTGCAGTGTGCACGCAGACCAAGTTTGTTTCAAATTTTGGCCACGCCCCCCTCCGCCCCCGAAATTCGAAAAATTCGATTTTTAGCCGAAATATTTATCGTATCGTAATTTAATTTGTCACACTAATACATGTCACGTATATCTATCATTCCACCAAATATCACAAGAATCGGAATAAAAATGGCCGAGTTATACATAGAAACGTTTTTCACTCATAGCGGTGCAAGGCAGATGCACGCGAAAAAGAGCGAGATAGCATATGCTGCAAATCACCGATTTGGTCGGGGGGCGCTAAAGTGCTCGTTTCCACAAAAGAGAGATAGCATTTGAAAGAAATTTAATATATATCTCTTCACCTAATGCATGGTATATCCAAGTCGGCCCGGCGACTTACTTACTTTATTTTTTAGTTGTTGTTTTTCTTTTTTGTATTTGCCTGGCAGCATTTTGAGTTTTTCGGCTACCAAGGTGGTCGATCGCTGGGCTTAGAAGCAGGCAAACAGAGAAAAATCGAAGCTGGACTTTCGTTTGGCTGGCCATCAATGTCCGATTTGTTTGGTCTACCGCAAAGATTCAATAAACTGTCTGCTATAAGCCAAAAAGTTTGTCTGCTTCTCTGTCTGTTTGTCTTCTTCAGTTTCTCTGTCTGTCTGTTCGTTTGTCTGTGTGTCTGTTGGGTTGTTTGTTTGTTTGTTTGTTTGTTTGTCAGTGTGTCTGCCTGCAGTTCTAATATGTATCGATGGCCAAGATGCTGATTTCGATGCCCCAACTTGTTGATGCATCTGTTGGCATCGTTTACCGTTGGCCTTCATTATCATTTTTGCCTAACAAGAGTATCTGATGGAGATGGCAGAGGGAGTGTATATAGATGACTCCTTCACAGCCAGAATTTAATGGTCAAATAATATTACTAGAGTTGCCGTTGCAGTTGAAGTTGCAGTTGGCCAATCTCTAGACACAGGGCGGGCGGTGTTAACATCGTCCCAAACTCGTGACCAACGAAATTCCCAACTCTTCTCTGCTTCTCGTCAACAAAGAGGAGTAAAGAACATGCACATAAAATCAGCAGCCGCTTTATCGACAAAAACTATGCACAATATATACAATTCCATTTTCAATTCCTATACAGTATAGTTGTATCCTATACAATATATATATATGTATATATATATGTGCTATTCAATTATTGTCTTTCTCTGCCTGCAGTGCACTAGACCATGGTGCATAAAACTGCAACAAAAAAAGAGCCAAGTGGAACAAACGGCTTGAACTGATTTGGTTAACACCGACGAATTGGAAAGATCTCAGATTTGAGAAACCAAAATATTAGGAGCAGATATTACAATGTATTCAAAACCACTTGAATAGTTATCATTTTTCTAGTTTACTTCAAAAAAATCATTTTAATCATTGTCATAAAAGAATTCAGTTTTCATTATTATTCATCATTTTTATAAGATTTTTATTTTGAGTATGAAAAGTAGAGACCGTAACAGTTATAAGTTTTATTTGAAAAAGTTAATAATAATACTTAAGTTGCAAAATATATTAATTTAACTTAAAAGGAAAAACATAATTACATATTTGAGGGAAAAAACGAGAAGCAAAAAAATAATTTTTGTATTTGATAAATAAAGTGAAAACCAAAAATTCAAATTTAATTTTGTGTTAAAAATTAAAACTAATGATAATTATAGTTCCTGATTTAACCAATCAATCTTTTATACAGTCTTAATGGGCACATCAAGAGGATTGTCTGACTGCTAAGTAATTGAAGAGCTGGTAATGCTAGATCTGCTTCAGAACTTTCATTATTTCCATGTTTTGTGACCACATCATTTAAGGTATGATTATTATTTCCCTTGTTTTTATAAGAAATAAACTGAATAATTGAGTTTTTCATAGTTGAAGATTTATTGCTTGATTTATTAATAATATCTTTGTAATGTAATAGATGAGAAAATCCAGCGCAACTGTTTGAAAAAGACACTTTGAACAAACTAATAATTTAATTTAATAAAATTATTATATAATTTAATATTATTATAATTTAATAAATTATTTCGCAACAAATGAATCAAATATCTGGATTAAATAACCAATTTATAAGCTATTTAATGGATTTTCGATCTAAATTTGTATACTAATATGTATATTTATATTCTAAGTCTTTAAATTAAAGTATAATAATTACGATCTCCATCTAGATGTATATCTTATCACTTGAGATCACAATGCATTGCAATGGGTGTCTGTGGAATGTCCTGCCCGAGCTCCACCTAGCCTATAGTTATTTCTGTTTAAAATATTTTTAATTTCCACTCCTTTTTGAATAGTTTTTGAAATAGTGAACTATGTATCAAGAATGATGTTTTTGTATTGATCGAGTGGGAATATTTCTATCATTTTAGTATCGATTTGAAATCATAATGGATTGAGCAAAAAAAGGAACCTTACTTTAATCGTTGCATACGTTACGAATCGTAGGTTCTAACCGATATGCCCTATGATTTATCAAGTAGCTGTGTATTGACTACTACCGCTGATGTTCTGTTACTGTTGTTGCTGCTGCTGCTGCTGCTTCTGCTGGCTGTTGCAACAAGAGTCAAAAAGTTTTTTTCTACCTCAGAGAGGCATAGCAAGAGATGGGGGAGAGCTGGGGAGAGAGAGGGTGAGAGAGGGGGAGAGAGTGAGTAGAGCAACTGAAGAATGCAACAAGAAGCATTGATTTCAAATAAATTTTAGCTGCCGGCCAAATTGTATGCCGGTTGCTTTTTGGATAGTTGTCTGGCATATTGGGGATGGGCCTTTCGTGCCTCGTGTGCAGCTGTAACCATAGATGTATGCTTGTGGGAGTGTGTGTGTGTGTTTGTGTGTGTGTCATGGGCGCGTTCAATGGTGCACCAGCAAAGACAAAGGTTGAAGGAGTGGGAGTGGGACACACGCCCCGATGCAGGCGCTGATATGGATGCATGTAAATGCAATCGTATCTTACGGCTGTGCACTTTCTAGCCCAGGTACAAACACACACACACACACACACACACACACTTGCACATGGAGGCAGGAGACACCCAGCTCCAGCCCCAATCCACTGCACATGAACAAGTTCAAGTTGCTCTCCGAGTTCTGCTCTGCTTTTCCATCTGGCATTGTTTGTTCTTCATTGTATTTTCTTTCGTTTTTTTGTTGGTTTTTTTTTGGCGGCACTGCGGCGCTTTGCCTGCTCCTGTTATTCTACTAAGTTGATAACCATGTTCAAATAAATCACCTTTTGCGTGGCTGCAAGCGAAAGGCTGCCCCAACCGCATTGGGAGGCAACAGCATCCGATCCGTGCCTTTTCGTGGCGTCGTCGTCGCCGTCGATGTCGATGTCGGGGCCATATAGTAACCCGAACAACAACTTACAGCTACTACTACTAGGGATGAGCGGTTGCGGTTGTCGTTGCATTTTGGCTTTTATCTTTTGTTTGCAATATTCAGATGCATCTCTCAGATAATTTGTTGCTATGCTAACCGTAAAGGTAACTTAGCTTCGATTTCACTGCCGCCCTCGTTGTAGGTGCCACAGTGGTTCCCAGTCTACATGTTAATTTTATAAAAACTGTTGCACAAATTCCATTCCCAAAAGGTGCTAAATTGGTAGTCGATATCTAGAATAAATTGCTCTCAAATATGAAAGCTTAAAAATATTTGAGAATCTATTCAAATTGTGTCCAAGTCTCTGCATTCCAAACTTTTTTTCAGTCTTCATTTCGAGAATTAACTTCTTAAAGTAAAAACCAAATGTTTGAAGTATGTATGGAATCGAATATACTTTGATGTATTCACAATGATGTATTCAACAAATAAATAAAATGTTTTATATTTGAATTCTTAAGTGGGAACTACTTAGTTATATGATTCACCATAACATTCACAAATATATATTCCTAAAATTCCGAATGTGTAAATCGATAGATAAATCGTTTGATATTTGAATTCCCAAGTGTGAACTAGTTACGAATAAATATTGCTGAAATTCCGATAAGTTTTCCCTGGTCGAAATCGATAGATAAATCGCTTAAAATGTTTTACATTTGAATTCTTAAGAGTGAACTAGTTACGAATTAATATTGCTAAAATTCCGATAGGTTTTCCTTGGTCGAAATAGATAGATAAATCGTTTAAAATGTTGGATATTTGAATTCCCAAGTGTGAACTAGTTACGAATAAATATTGGTAAAATTCCGATAGGCTTTCCCTGGTCGAAATGGATAGATAAATCGTTGAAAATGTTTGATATTTGAATTCCCAAGTGTGAACTAGTTACGAAAAAATATTCCCAAAATTCCGAAATGCTCTCCCTAGTGAAAATTGATAGATAAATCGGTAGAACTGTTTGATATTTGAATTCCCAAGTGTGAACTAGTTACGAATAAATATTGCTCAAATTCCGATAGGCTTTCCCTGGTGTAAATCGATAGATAAATCGTTTAAAATGTTTGATATTTGAATTCCTAAGTGTGAATACGAATAAATATTCCTAAAATTCCGAAATGCTTTTCCTAGTCGAAATTGATAGATAAATCGTTGAAAATGTTTGATATTTGAATTCCCAAGTGTGAACTAGTTACGAATAAATATTGCTAAAATTCCGAAATGCTCTCCCTAGTGAAAATTGATAGATAAATCGGTAGAACTGTTTGATATTTGAATTCCCAAGTGTGAACTAGTTACGAATAAATATTGCTGAAATTCCGATAAGTTTTCCCTGGTCGAAATCGATAGATAAATCGCTTAAAATGTTTTACATTTGAATTCTTAAGAGTGAACTAGTTACGAATAAATATTCCTAAAATTCCGAAATGCTTTTCCTAGTCGAAATTGATAGATAAATCGTTGAAAATGTTTGATATTTGAATTCCCAAGTGTGAACTAGTTACGAATAAATATTGCTAAAATTCCGATAGGCTTTCCCTGGTCGAAATCGATAGATAAAACGTTAAAAATGTTTGATATTTGAATTCCTATGTGTGAACTAGTTACGAATTAATATTGCTAAAATTCCGATAGGCTTTCCCTGGTCGAAATTGATAGACAAATCGTTTCTTTAACACTGCAACTAGAGTGAATGCATATCAGGTTTTAGTATAGGTCTATTACAATTAAAATCGTGACTTAACGAAATAGAATTACAATCGTAACTAAAATCACACTCCATTAAATGAAAACCAAAAATAAATCATTGGTCCTATTCGATTTCATGGAATGATTGAATTATATTTGGTAATAAATGAAAAATCGCTCAATTTCAATGGGAATTCGATTGGACAAGCTTTCTAGTCTTTGGGAGTTTGTGAATCACTGTGCACATTGTCTATGTGCGATTATTTTAGCATAATAAAAATATATCAGCAAGATGTTGGTAGATTCGTTTGTGTTGTTGGCGGTTATTCCATGTGGCTGGGGGCCTTTCCTACACGAGACCCTGGATAATGGCATAATGTGCCTGGGTCTGGGTCTGAGTCTGGGCTTTTGATGCCATATCGATTTCAGGGCAAAAACAAAAAAAATAAAGAGAGAACAACAACGTAAAAATTGCCATATCCGCCCCAATGTGGAAAATGCCGCAATTCAACTTGTTGTTGCTCTCTCTCTCTCTCTATTTCGCTGGTTGCAGCTGCCACCGCCAAGCCAAGAAGCTAACCTAAGGCTGTCTTGGGTCTCATTAGCCAGCTTGGTTGGGAAAGGTTCTCCTCCAGACATGGATGGTTACATCTTTGCGCTATTACGTGACAATGTCACAAACACTTGACTTGACACACACGTTCTCAACTGGATAAAACTGAAGACGGCGACAACAAATTAGCAGACCTCGGAATACTTGACCTTTTCCTCTGATTAAGCTGTTGCTTATCCATCTGACATTAACTAATTGCAAAGATGTATGTGTGTGCGTGTGAAACAAGTTGACAAATGGCAACTCCTGCTCCTTATTCCATCTAACATTTGATGCCATTTATAAATTCACAATCCTCTTTTTTGTTTTACTAATCTCTTAAGACCGACCCCCAATTGGAGCCAAATGACAACTTTCAGCCATTTGATTTGGATTTTCAGGCTCAGCTGTGTGAACAAGTAAAAGAGCGGAAAAAAAATGCAATGGAATGGGGGGGGAAATACAAATTGTCAACAGGAAAGTTTTTCCTATCGCATAGAGTTTTCCAAGGCAATTGTCAAGGGGGATGGAGAGAAGCTCATGTATATCCTTATAGATAGCCAGCAGCTGGGATCTTGTGAGAATTAAAGGGTTTACTTGTCATGACATTGCCGCCCCCAAATCGGCAGGGCGGTGCAAAAGTTCAATACGAGGAGAAGTGACCATTTAGGAAATTATTATGTTTCAAAATAAAGCAATTGTTTGTTACTTCGAATAAAAGTTTTTTTATGGCAAAGTCCTTAAAGTTATACTCAGAGTTTTGTGTTAATCGGAAGACTAAAATGTTGGACAAATTTAGGTTCAATGTAAGATTTATATCTTTGCCAGTTTGTGCTAATTTCCACTTTTAAGTATCCTTTTTCAATTAACAAAAGTCAGAAATGTGTTAAATAAGATTTGGAAATGACTTTATTTCCTTTTTATAACTTTTTGAAAAGTTCTAACTTGATTTACTTTGAGATAGAGTTTAATTTTAGATAGATTTATTCTCTTTTTGGCAATAAAATGCATATATAACTATTATTGTATTTTAAGAGAATAGAATGTGTTTGTAATCTTCCACTTTTAAACTGAGTCTCCATTAATCGATACATAAAGTTATCGTGTATAAATAATCTCTAATAATCGATCTGGTAATCATCTCTTTAACAAAAGAAGAGAAACAGAAAGTTGATGTATTTGTGTTCCAATACAAAAAGTAGTGAGCATTTAGAACATTATTATGTTCAAAAATTGTGTTTTAATATCGTAATTGTTTCCTAGATGGAAGTTTATCTTTTAATTTGGATAAATGTTAAAGTCATACTCAGAATATTTTGCTAAAATTTTTTTTTTTATTGGTTAAATTTTTATCCTAACTAAATTATGCTTATTTCCACCTTTAAAGCAGCAGAAATAAAAAAACAAACACAAACTTCTCATATAAGGTTTATAAATAACTTTATTTCCTTTAACTTTTTTACAGGGATAAAGTTTAATTTAAGATAAATTTATTTAAAGTTCAATTGTATAGCTGTTTCGCAAGGAAATTTAATTATTCTTAATGAATAGAATGTGTTTGTTATCTCCCACATTAATCGATAGCTTAAGTTTACGTGCATAAAATCGCCAATAGTCGAAGTGGTAATGATCTCTTTAACAGACGAAGAGCGTTTTGAAACTTTTGAATTAAATTTTGCGCAATAATTTCCTTATACTTTTGCCGCAAGTTCATTTATTATAGACATAAGTATATCTGTGCTATTTATTTGGCACACGTTCTCATACTCCTTAAACCTCCCACGGCCCATTGAGTGTGCAAATAAATGCGCTTAATTAATTGCATTTTTGCACTTTCAAGTGGCGGCACTCCCGTTGCCTCCCTGCCACATCCCACTTGATGATGCTGCTGCCCCTCCTTTGCACTGGCGAACGAATCGAACTTCAAATATGCATCAATAAACTCAATTAAACGTAAACAGGAGGCAGCTGCTTCTCTGTGTGTGTGTGTGTGTGTGTGTGTGTGTGTGAGTGGTTGAAAACTGAAAAGCAAATGCGCAACGGGTTGCTGCCACTGCATTGTTGCAACACCAACAACACAGCGGCCCTTTCAGGTGGGAGTAGATGATGCTGCTGAGGATGAGGATGATGTTATTTTTCTTATATTTTATCTCCAGTTGTCATAGCATTAGTTTCACCGTTGAAGACGCTCCACTCTGCTTCACTCTGCTCCACTCTGCTCTGGGGGCCTGCAGGAAGCTGGGGATTTGCAATGAAAACGACTGCCAAGTGCGATGGCAAGAAGCGGCTTAAGTTTTTCTCATATTCTTGCGTTCTTTTTGCCACTGATGTGCATCATGTTTTGGTATTAGCTGCCATTTCCTGTCAGAAAAAAATAGTTCATGCTCACACATCTTTCAGCGATCCAGAAAACAAAAAAAAAAATAGAAAAAAAACAACACACTACACGAAAACTTTAACAAAACAAACTTTGAATCGTTGGAGCCAAACAACATTTGGACATTGAATCAATCTCCATCATGGCGAGTGACGATTGAGCATGGAGCCAAGTAAAAGGGGGGGCGAACAAAACTCTGAAAAGTTTCAAATTAGCCAAAAAAGCAAACAAATAAAAACATCAAATAAATAAATTAATTTCAAAATAGACGGACGTCTATTGGGGCATAGTGATGGTAACGTGACACGATTTAGTTAGCTTGTAATTTGATATTGGGTATGGGAAAAACTTTTAACAAACTTTGTCTTGAATTTCGAATACATAACTCTGATTCTCCTACTGAAGTTTAATTTTTTTTTATTTAAGCAAAATTAAATTATTAAAACTCTTTCCTAGAATGTCGAATATATGGCAAAATATAGAAAAAAACTAATTAATATTTGATGAAACGAACAACCCGAAAAGATTGTGTTTCAATGACAAGTTGAAGTATTCAAATTATTTTCATTTTTGTCGTTAGTTATTCGATTATCTCGAATTTCACTGCAAACGATCACTTTGTACTTTTTTCTTAATTAAAGGAAAACCCACATCTAGATATTTGGAAAGTTGTCCAGTATATAGATCAAATTGACGCATTTCTGGGTTAATTAGTTTGATCTTATAGCTCCCTAAAGTATGATACGGTTATACAATTCTCCATTTAGTACTTAAAAACGTTTCGAGTATCGATTAAAAAGTACGAATTGTTTTCTCCTAAACTCACAACAAACTCGAAACTGAATGAATTCGAATTGAGTTGCATTAAATACTTTCCAAAGATCTAAATATTCTTGTCCTTCTACTGCTTAAATCAAAATTCTTCTTTATTGATATCTATTTCATAAAATATTAAAAAATCTCCCCTGTTTCGAGTACAATGATTCCATCTCTATTGCATTGGTGTGAACAAATTTGACTAAACATTTCATTTACTTGAATTTCACTTTGAAATGCAAACCGAAAAACGTGGCGCACGCATCCGCTAATTACCTCATCATCAGCAGGCGAAACCACCCATAGATAGACCATCCGATTTCCCATTCTTTTACCCTTCCATCAGTCTTGTCAAATGTATAAACAATTTTCCAAACATTTTTCTTTATGTGTGCGTGTGTGTGTGTTTTCCTTTTTTCTCTAAAAGAAACTTTAAACCCTTTTTAGTGATTTTCACCCCCGCAAAATGTTCATTCAATGCCTTTGACTGATGCGCTGGGCAGCTGCTGCTCCAGGGGGCAACTAAGGGGGGGAATGAGAACTTTACACACATACACACACGCACACATACATACAGATCAAAGTGCTAGATTTTCATTTTCCTCTCTCTCTTCCTTTTCATTCTTTTTGACGGAACCAACAAACATGCTCAGTGCACTTTATTTACATTGGCTTCCGGTTGATTTCGGTTTTTTAGGTTTTTCGGTTTTTCGGTTTTTTCTGGTGTTTCTTTCTGTGTTTTTTCTTTCTTTTGTTCAGCAAATAAAAAGCCAAAAAAATATGCAATTGTAAACAAAGCCGAGAGAAATAAAATGAAAAGAAAATGTTGTAAAGAAAATTGTTTTTTAGTGCAGAGTTCAAAGGCTGATAAATGGAAATGATATGGGGCTATACTAGATAATCCATAGAAATTATTATCTTCTCTAGGTCAATCTGTAGTGCTTGGTATTTAAAAGCTAAACACCTTTTAATACCCTTACCAGATGGGTATACTGCCTGTTGAAATCAATGTTTACTTGTTTTCTCAAATTGAAATGGTTCACATTCATAATAATCGTGCTAATACATCAAATCATATCGAAATATGGTTTTCTTCTAAAGAGATGATTTGAATCGAATCGATAGTGAGTTCTATCGATTTCTTTTATTATGCATAAATGTTTAAAAATCGCTTAAAAATATCCTAAAGTAATATATCATAGGAAAGGAACTACCTTCTTCTATTTTTTTTAGCTAACCAAAGCGAACTTTATTTTATATACTCGTATAACTCATTAAATTCCATAAGCAAACTTTATCAAAATTTATTTGCTCTATCGTATACAAATATAAAGAATCGATTACGTACATCTAGATTCCTTTTTCAAATAAAGAATAAATATTAAAAAATTTTATTTTCGTTAACTAAAATTATTTGTATACTACTAAAGGAATATTCTCTGAAAATGTAATTTTGCTAGAGTATTGAAACTGCAGTCTTCTCCTTCTTGTTTTTTGTATTGTTTGATCGCTCATTTGGATTGCAAAACACGTCTAACTATATCTCGAAACGTTAATCGAAAAGCCATAAACTTAACATTATTTTACCGTTGTCTCCACGTTTAATTACATTTCATATTAAACAAACAAAACAAAAAAGAACCGTGGGCCAACACACCAAAAAGAAAAGCTTCTTGTTTCTGTATTTTTTTTTCCCATTTTTCCTTTTGCTCAATCACGTGCCATGGCCAAACGTTCTAAATTTCAATTGAATTCAATTTAATTAGCCGAAAGCGTAAGAAAACGTTCCAAATACAGAACAAATTCTGTGTTAATTTGTATGCCATGAAGGTAATAAAGAGACGAGCAAAGACAAACCAAAGAAAATAAGCAGGAAAAGTGTTTTCGGGTATTTGTCGTTCGTTACCATTAATGAAATTGACATCATTTGCATTAAATACATAGTTTTTTCATGCGTTATCAAGAAGTTAATCCAAATAGGTCTCTAAGCATGAAATCAATGAATGGAACCACTTGGAAAACAATACTGAAAACCAAGCTTGTTCTGAGTCCGTTCGATTAAATAGGAAATACAATTTAATGTTTCGATTTTCGATATATATAAACAAATAAATTTGAACTCCTTAGTCTTGGTCGATTAATCATCAAGATGATTTTGGTGTAATCATTAATTTCAGACAATTTTTAAAGCCAACAACCTTTAAACAAACCTGTTCCCAATTTCACATGCTCTCATTCGAAGTACTTAATTGAATATTTCATGGTTGTCAGTAAGCAATAATGAAATTTAATGTTAATGTTTAAGTATTTTTGTATTTATGAACAAAATTTATTCAGACTACATTCTGGTTTTTTTTAAATATTCATATTTGGTCATCGATTATACCGATCGATTACTTCTAAATTCGATAGAAATTTAAGTAACAAGAAAAAATAAAAATTAATGATGTTCCAATCCTCGATTCACATCACATCGCAATTAGTTTGTAAAAAAAAAATTACTTTTCATCACTAAACCTGCAATTAACTAGTGAATAAGTAATCTTTAGTTGTTGTTGAATCATTTTCATGAATCCATTGTAAATTTCAACGTTCATTAACCTTCAGTTACTGGGGTAGATTATAACATTATCTTTTCCCCCATATATCGAGTGCACATTATACAGTGAGCCATTCAATTAGACAACAATAGCCCGAGCCTATGTACCTCATTATCCCAACCCAAATAGGGACATAGTATCCAGCGAAATCTCTGCGAGAAAAAACCAAAATCATCACCCACAATCTCGTTTGGCAAATCGCCACAGACTATGGCATAGTTATGTATATACTATGCAGTAGTTCAGCACTAGCAATGGATATTTAATTTCCAACCATAATTTCATTTTGGGGACCATTCTCTCAGCCCCCCCCTTGGCCCACCGCTCAGTGTTCGCTGTTTTGCGGTTGTTGGTTTGGAAATTCAATCAGAATGGCAACTTGTGTTTTGGGGGAGGGGAGGGGAGTCTTATCAATGGTATAGGCATTTCAAAGCAAACATTTTAGAGGCAGATTTACGTACACACAGACTCACCAAAATGACAGGCAGACAAAGAGACAGACAGACAGACAGAGTAAAGTTTATCTTTTGCCATTTTCAAGGACAATTCCAACATTCTGTCGTGCACATTTCTCTTTCGTATTTACGAGATATTTATTAATTTGTGTATTTGTATTTACACGTTGCTAACATATTCATAGACAATTGGTAAATGTAATTAAATACGTATACAAAGGCTTTGTCCCTCCCACCCCCCATTCGTTTTAGGGTTTCGAATAAAACCAACTCAAGCGAGACCCCAAAATGTGGGCGTATTTTGGGTTTTTGGCCAGACTAACAATGGAAATCTGTATTAGTTTAAGTTAAATTGCTATATAAATGAAAGTTTACAAAGCTAATAGACAAATCTATCTCTTTCTCTCTCTTGCAAGTCAAGATGTTTTATCCTCAATTAGTTAATTGGCAACTGAGTGCTGCTCAGGATATCCAATGGCTGACCTTTAGCTACTCCAGGCAATTTGTTGACCACAGAAAAAAACTGAAAAATCATCACAATTCTCCCACACACACAGTCGGCGTTGAGTTCATTAAACGCTGTGTGCTTCGCCTAATTAACGCACAAATCGAGTTAATTTCTCTTCTAACCGAGGCGGTTAATTAAGAGTGCAGACAGAGTCAGGGGAGGGAGGGAGTGGGAGGCGCAAAATTATGCGCTAATGTGACTTTTCACATGATTTCCCCATACATACAATACAATATATTGGGATTCGATGCTAACTGTGGTCAATGGTAATTCAATTAAAAGACGCAAGCAGCCGTCGGCTGTTGCATTGTTTAGTTTATTGAACCTTACAAGCTGCATGCCACATCCAAGTTGCATGGCTGTTGCTGATGGGGTGATCCGCTTTAATGCCAAATCCAACAATGGAAGAGCTTCATCGTCCCGCATCGCAGAGCGAGCGAGAAGTGCAAATGGAGCGCCCGCAGTTTCTGGCGCCATAAACAAGGTGACTTTATGTGGCTACGGACTCAGTCATCGGCCATTCAGGCAGCAGCAGGTGTGTTTACTTACAATTGGTTAGATGAAATAGTTTTACACACACACACAGCCGAATAATGATGATGATGCTGCTGCTGTTGGTTGCATAGGCCAAGAGGTTAGTTTGTTTAGTTTAAGAATCACTTTGGAAAATCAATAATAATTGCAACTTTCGATAGTAGATCAATTATGATCACGACGAATAGAACAACTATTCATACTGTCGGCAAACCTTGAGCTAAGATAAATTTATTTTCCCACTATTTAAAGTTTTTACCTCTGAGACTTACTTTTACTAATTTTACTATTCCTTTTTAATGGTCTTCCATTTATAGTTCCTTTATAAAAAAATATTTACACTATACTTAGCTATGTTTAGTATGTATTACCATCTTAACCGTCAGGCCTATAATTTATAGTTAAAACTAAATAGACCCAAAGAAGACGGACGATCGATCGCCAATGGAGATTTCAAATATATGGCAAATAAAACACCTCGAAAAAAATTCAAAACCTCAGCTTTCTCATTTATGTATTAGACCTCGGGCCAACCTTAAAGAAAAGAAATTGGCAAAAACATTAAATTTAAATCATTTTTCGAGTAGGGAGTCTAAGATTTTTTATGTTTAAGTCGGGACCAAAATAGGTAATAAAATATTTGTTATAAGTAATAGCTAGAAGTGGCAATTTTCCTCTATTATGAATATTTTCTAATTTGCCAAATAATTTTACAGTAGCAAAACGGTGTAAATTATTCGTGGATTGATCCTAAGTCCTACATATGACTTTAAGCATTTCATTTTGAGTAACTTTTAAGGTTCTAAGCTACTTTTTATCTAATATAATTTCTGAGTACAGCAAACGGTCACATTATTATAAAGTGTGCACGCTCATCTCCTGAGTTTGCAGTATTCGGAGCTTGGCCTTATACGGTCACACTAAGAAAAACTGATTGGAGCACGCTAAAGTCATGTTGTGAATTCAGTATTTCAAGTTTTGAACCATTTCCTTTATAATCATTTAAGATTTATGTTGATAATTTCATCTTAAATTCCAGTTACAGTGCCGCACAACTGAATAGGTTTGACTTCTTTTTTAGACTTATAACATAATATCTTCATAACGAGCACTCGGACTTAAATCAAATAAATTTTGTTAAGTAAAACGATTAATTATTTATAAAATACAAAAGTTTTTTTTCTTTGGTTTGGTTTTTATATTTTTTTTATTATATTTTCAAAAACAGCTGAAATTCCACATTATTTTTGGCTCTAGTGTAGTTCTATGTTCTTTTTAAATCCATGTCTATATCCATATTAAATCCATATTTTTTTGATATTACGAGAGGCGTTCCAACACCAAATCTTTCTCTTGAATATATACTACAATCTCAAAAAACAATAAAAAATAGTAACGCTTCGTAAGGATTCTATTTGGACTGTCTAAACTGAGTTTACTCAAAATTTTGTAAGCACTTGCTAATTTAAATTCTGGTTTAGTCCATTTCATTGTGAAATCTCTTCAAACTGCCCTCGCCTTAAGCTTTACTGTCTACAGCTGGTTTATCTATGACTCCCATAAAACGAACGAATATGTCCAAGTGCATTTGCATGCCAACTTTAAGAGGTCTCCCACTCGTCACGCACATCTCACACCTTGGCGTGAAAATTGTAATCGAATTCAATAAACTTGTCAAATGTAATGGCATTTCGGTTTATTTTCTTTCCTAATTGCCCCATCCAACATAAAATGGCAAATCTTACGATTTCAATTAACGACGAGTGTCAGAGAGAGAGAGAGAAAGAGAGAGTGGGGAATGGACCGATGGGTCATAAGCCACCACTTCAATCTATATGGCATTAAATTACGTTTTTATTTCATTTTGCCGTAAACCGGAAATTGCGACATATGCACGGAAGTCAAGTCAATAAATGGGGGAAGCAAAAAAAAAAAAAGAAGCAGGATCAAAAAAAAAAACCCAAAAGCAGAAAACAAAACTAGTTACACACACAGAAAATTTCATGGAGAAAACTCAATAACATTTATGAAACTTGAGTGTTCTGTCCGAAAAATTGTGCAGCAGTGAAAAACTGAAATGAAAATAAAAATTGAGCAAGAAAAATTGTTTTTCAATTAAAAAGTTTATGTTGCTGCTGCGTGCAGACAAATTTGCCATTCAATTTGCCCGCTGGACCCGGCAATGGGTTGTGGTGAAGGTGAGAGGGGAAGATGCGAGGAGGGGGAGACAAGCTAAAGCTGCAGTTTGCACGAATCACATACTCCCTCCCCCTTCCCATCCCCTTCCCCAACAGGTATTATGATGTACGTTACTTTTTGTTACTCTTGAATTGCGGACTACGATTTAAATCCTTTTACGTAAAAGCGAAGATAAGAGAAGGAAAAAAATAAGTACCAAAGTTTCATTCATAAATGTTTCGAATTCATTCTGCTGAATGGTAAAACAGACATTTCGAATTCAAATGATAAAGGAAAAACATCGGATTTCTTGCCAAATTGATGCTCTTCGTTATCTTCAAACTTGACTCTCTTCAGATGTTTCACGAGTTCTAATGGAACATTATTCTAGAACCACTTAATTCTGAACCAAAAAAAAATCCTCTATATATCTCTAGCATCTAGGTATATTAAATTCGGAGACTGAAGTTTCTTGTAACTCTTTCTGGTAATGAAGTTTCGGATGCGAGATTTGGCATCGAATTATAGATTTATTTAATCGTAATTGATAGTATTAAATACATATAGATTATAAAATATTTTAGATCTGGTATAATTGAAATTAAAACATTTATTTTATTAAACTCTGAGCTTAGTTTCCTTGTGAAACTCCAAAATTCACTCAATAAGTCCAGCTCCAGGGTTGCCACACTCTTGATTTTTTGGATCTACCAATTTGTGATTAGGATGATTTTGCTTTGACAGACCAACTTTCACATGATCTAATTTACCAGTCAGAGTAAATACATATATGGAAGGTCTATATCATTATTATCTTAAAAATGAAAAAAGTATAGGAATAGGAATCCAGTTAGAACTAACTAAGGAACAAATTAATAATATCACCAGAATCGTAATCACTACAGTATAAAATTTATAATACTTATGAACAGAATAAAAGAGCAAAGAAGTTTGACTAATTAACTTGAAATAAGTTATATACAAAATCAGCCCCCCTCAAGCTGATAAAAAAAAATGGTAAGGCTACTTCGATATTTTAACTGCAATAAAGAAAATACATATAAAATAATTATTGTGAGTAGAAACACAAATAAATTGATGCATTTATTTGGAACACATTTATTTTTTTGACCTCGAATAACTTTTTGCCATAATTATGACTATATAATATACATACTTACATTTTAATGAACAGTTTAAAACAAAGGCGCTAGCAATATGATTTTAGAAAATCGATATTTCATTACATAGTCAATACAGTTACTCAACCATGACCAATAAAATCTATATAAGCCAATAGCTCGCCTTAAAATGAATAGTCAATTTTCATCATCACAATTATTATGAGTAAAATTTCTATAGTTCTTGTATTAGTTCTACTCGTATCTCTCCATGAGAACGTAAACGAAAAGTTGCATTATTTTATTTTAATTTAATTAAATTTATACATTTCTTCCAGTTTGCCGCCATTTTCAAGTTTACCAATGCTATATGTAAATCTTACAATGAATCCTGGGTTACCATTGAACACTGTCGTCTTCGAGCCCTTAGCCGCAATAAGATATTACTCAATATTAATGCCACTATACATCAGCCAGTCAACGAAGTTAGAGTAAAAATGCAAGTGCTTAAGAAGGCTAATGGGTATAAGCCATTTCTACTCGATTTTTCCATAGACGCCTGCGCTTTTATGCGAAAACGTAATCACCCCTTTGCTAAAATGGTACACAAATGGTTCATGAATACCTCAACAATCAATCACACCTGTCCCTATATGGTGAGTTTATAATCTTATTGCTGACCCAAATAAAAAAACATTTCCTCATTTTCAGGGACTACAACAGGTGAAGGATTTCTCTTTAAATCCTGATAATTTGGCTTTGCCCTTGCCAACGGGTGATTACGCCCTCTATTTAACTTGGATATTTTCTGGCAAACCTCAATTTATAACCAATACATATTTTAGGTTTGAGGAGGATTTGATTAAACAATAAAATATTTGGAGAACCTTCTTTTAATCCGATCAAAAAGAAATGTAAATTATGTACACCACAAAGTAGTTTTTAATTGACTCAAACATAAATTATTGAACCACTGAATCGAAATTGGTTTGCTACTCTTAAAGAGTATTTAAATTGCATGATATTTAAAATGTTTTTCTCTCTGATGATGTTGAGATGTACATATTAGAAATAAGTATATAAATGGGAAGAGACATCAATTTAATTCAAGTCAAAAAGTAATATAAATAATTCTTTTTAACGTTCTTAGGGCAAGGATTTCTATATAAAGCCAGAGCAAATGCGAATATGCTCTTTTTATGATTTGAACATTTTCTGGTACTCCTCAAATGTTATTTGAAATGTATGTTTGAAATTTGTGGAGAATCTAATAAAATATACCAAATTGTATAATGAACAAGTGAAATTTCCCTACAATTTTGCTGTTTTTTCCAATTTCATTCACTTGCATACGAAATTCTAGCTATTTTTTGGCGTGTTGAATTGATAAAAGGAAAAGTCCCTCAGAACCTCCAATTTCACAACATTCTGCCTGAGATTTCTACCCGAAAATATTGAGGTATACAAATAAAGTAATTGCGATAATCTGCCGACAATTCTACAATTTTCATTCTACGTAAAGAGAATAAAGAAAGGATAGCAGCGAAGAAAATCATAAATATCTATCGATACCATGGAGTCATCAATAAACTCTGATGATTTTCATCTACAATCGATAACTTTTAATAACATTCCTGCGTTAAAAACTAAACAAATTACGTTACAAATGATGTTGGTTAATGTGACCAATTTGATAAAAATCTTGTGCAGACAAATATAATTTTAATGAGCACTAGATTGAACCAATTGGAAACCCTTTTCAATTATGACTAATTATTGGTATATAAACAAGGAGCTCTTGATATAGTCCACAGTCAACATAAATCGTATCAATAATTATGAGAGAAATTATTTGACTTCTTGTGTTAATTCTGGCCATGTCACTGTAGCCAAAAGTGTTTTCTTTACAATGTCTAAATAACTCTTCCTTTTTTCTTTTCTTCCAGTGACCAATGCTGTATGCAAATCGTATAATGAATCCTGGGTTACTTGCGATCAATGGCAAGATGAATCTAACTTTTCGTTGTCCAGCCACAAACATCCATTTGAGGCTTCAAGTGCTCAAAAAGGCAAATGGATATAAGGTTTATATTATTCTTTACGTAAACGTAAATGTTGCTCGAGGTGTTGAATATGTTGTGTCTCCTATTCTTTGATTCTGTGTTTGTTTGAGGCTCTACATTTGATAAGCCATCTCGTGTTTACTGTACCAACTTTACATAGCATTTAACACTCATCATAAATTATGCAGAATGTGGCACCATGTAGCACCTGCTCTCAACTTCCTCCAAAAGAGCATTAGCAGTCAGAAGGCATAGTCCAGCATAAAATGTTTTCCTTTTTTTTTTACTTCTCTTATGTGTCTGTATATGCCGATAATGTCGCCCGCATTCCCCCCTTTTTTTCCCCCCCAAAAAAAAAGGGAAAATTTTTATTAATGCCTCGCACGTAGAAGAAAAAACCCTTCTCATGGCAAAAACTCGATAAGCTGCTTTTGTGGTCGGCTGCTGTTAATCTTAACACAACATTTAACTTTGCCTGGCTATCTCGAAGAAAAAAAGTGGAGCCAACCAACCACCCACCCACTCCCACACTAACAACCACCCATTGCGAGTGCAACATTCGCATGTTGCCACGTGTGCAACATTAGATTCGTCTCATTGCTGCACGCGCCGTTTCCCAAGAAAAAAATGAACGAAAAGGAAACCTCTTTGCCCAGATGCAATTGACTTGAACTAATCCAAATATTATCGCAGCCGTGCAAAGACAACATTGGCAACAAATGCAAAGAAAACAGGGCCAACATCATTAAAAACACTTTTGATTAATAACCCAGAACAAGGCGAAGCACGCGCTCTTTTGCGGCCCCAGCCTTTTGATCATACTTTTGTTTTCCCCTCCTCATTCCGGGTAAATATTTGCAAGTGATACGAACGAGAGTTATCAGTTGAACTCAAAGCAAATAAGCAATCAAATGGAAATAAGTATAAAAGAAAAGTAAAACCCAAACAAGACAAACAAACAAACAAATTTTCCTCGTTAATTTTCTCATTCTTTTTGTTTTGTTTGCTTGCAAATTGCTCGAAAGGGCAGGTGTTGGTCAGGGGGATTGGGATTAGCCAACTGAGAAAAATATTATATCACAATCTGACAGCTGACAAACTGAAGTTCAAATCAGATAAATTGGTGTGAAAACGCGAGAAATCCTTCAGCATTTAATAAGAAGTCGAAATTTATCTTTGATATTGCTTACCTCAGTTTTGAAATAATTTTTCCAATAGCATTTTGAGACTTTCTAAGGCTAAGGAAGTAAGGTTTTTAGGACTAAAGAAAGAGAAAAAATTTTGAATACCATTTTGCGCCTTGGTAAGACTGAGAAAATGAGGTTTGTTATACTTTCAGATATGCAATTTTGATCGCATTACTATAAAAGACCTTCAGAAAATTTTAATGATCCTGATTAAATATTATTTATTAGGTTTAAAACTTTCATTGGCTTGGGTTTTGCAGCATTTTATAGAATATTTATTTTCTCAAGTTAACTTTTCCGTCATTTTCGTTAATATTTCACAACTAGTTTCCCTATGTTAATAAAAATTATTTCATAATTTTTCCCCATTGTAGCTCAGTCTCCTAACTTATTCTATATTTTCCTAATTTAAATCATTTTTGTATTCATTTACATAGTATTTTTGTCTATTCATATTAAATCATATTAAAGCTTAGCTAAAACAATTTTAATAATAAAATTTTGCATTTGATTAAAAAACACACTTAAATAATAATATTAATTTAAATAACTCTAATATATTAATACGAATGTTTGTTTTTTAAATACTGATCAATTAAATAAATTTTTTTAATATGAAACTGAAATAGTTATTCGAATAAAACATATTTATATTGCATCAACAAATAAATGTTTTAAACTTTGTTCTATCTCTCCAAGTGAATCGTTTTTAAATAAAAAATTGTGTTTAAAAACCATTTTCAATTTAATCAGATTTGCCAAGCAGTGGCATTTAAAATTCAAAATAAGAATTGCAATTTTTCTCATCGATCATATGGAAGTTTCTGAAAAATTTCTGTTAATATTATAGATTAGTTTACATATTCAATTTCGGTATTTTGCAGTCTCTTAAGTCTTTTTCGGGATGGTCGTAGTGCTGTGGAGCATTTTCACTAAGATGCGATCATTGTTGTGCGTTGATCTTCTGGTGAATGTTCCTCCTTCGGCCTGGTCATTGTCTGTGTCTGTGTTTTCTTAATGTTCTGCTCCTTCTTCGACTCCATTTGCTGTAGTTCTTCCGGTTCTCGGCGTGGATCGGTGGCCTCGTATGCACTGAACCACATGAATATGGCCAGCGGGGTCATCACACCAGCCATAATGGCGTATTCCCATTGGCCATAGAATTCCGTGGACATGCCAAAATAGCGCTTCAGCAAAGACCCCAACATCACGTGGGTGAGGTGCGCGATACTGCTCCACAACCACGAAGCCACCACCTCCATGATGGCCACAGAGAGCACCAACTCGAACAGAAACGTGGCTAGACAGCTCATGCGGCGCTTATACCGCTCCGGTAGCAACTCCGTGTCATAGAGGAAGCGCAGCATGGCACAGTAGGCAATGTGGCCGGCAAAGTGGGTACCGGGAACTGTTGCGAATCCATTGACGTTCAAAAAGCTGCTGCCACGCAGGCCAAAGTGCAGAATACTCGAGATGAGTATAACCCAGGCAGAAGTCATATTCTCTCTTCTCAATTTATCTAGCAAGAAAAATCAAAAAATTAATTTTACCAAAAAAAAAAAAATTTCTTAAAAAAAAAAATTTAATTTATTTGGAATTTTCTTTCGTTTCGATCGGTGAGAAAAATTTGAATCAAGTGAATAAAAGTGAGTGAAAAGTTAACAGCAAACGCTTTGCATAGCTGATGTGATTGGAACTTTGTTTAATCGAATTATACATTCAGATGACTTTAAAGACATTTGCAATATCAATTTGTCCGATTCATCAGCAAAGAAAATAAAGTAAGTCGCCGGGCCGACTTGGATATACCATGCATCAAGTGAAAAAATTTACTTCGAATTTATAAAATTAAATTCATATATTAAATATCTCACTCTCTCTTAGACTTAGACTCACTAAAGTCTTATGGACTTTAGGACGGACGGCCAGACGGACATGGCTCTATTTCTTTTCTCATGCTGATCAAGAATATATATACTTTATAGGGTCGGAAAAGCTTCTTTCTGCCTGTTACATACATTTTGGCGACTTTAATATACCATTTCATCCTATGGATGCATGGTATAACAAGAATATTCAAACAAATGCACCGAGATTTTAATTAATTTTCAATTTCCTATTCAACATCCGATTATAGTAGGCTGAGATTGTTAGCTCCCTGATGTCTAAAGACCTCAAAGAAATCTGTTATAAATATATCAAGGTTATATACCTCCAAAAAAAAAATCAGGTTAGTAATATATATAGTAAATTTATTTATTTATTATTTATTTTATAGATATAATTGAAATTAAGTATAACTTAAGATTAAAGTGCTGGCGTCGAGGGCCTTATATAATGAATATATAGACGAATTGTAATATGTATGTTTATTTATGTCTCTATGTTTCTTTTATTTACGTACCTAGTATATGAATATATTTGATGCACACAGTTGCAACAAAGGTTACTCAACAATTTTGCAAGAATTATGTACTAATGCACTAACAATTTGTTCAAAGTTCACACCATTTGCCCTTTTGGTGTTGGCTGTATTTTTCTTCTTTTTTCTTGGACCATTGACACTGTCATTAACCTGGCGCCATTTCATCTCGAGTGCTCCACCTGTTCGATTTGTGTTCGAATCGTAAAACAGATGCATTTTATAATTTGTTTGTATCGCTAGTTGATCATAACGACCTCCACTCTCCCCTGCACATACATATACATATATTTTGTATATTTTAAGATCTTATTCAAATGTAAAACGCTACTCGATTTGGTTTTTACTAGAAGGGAGTGGGATTGGGATTGGGGTCTGGGGGATGGGGTCTAAGTGAAAGTAAAAATTTAACATCGGCTGGTATTTTATGGGGCCTTCTCAACGAAATGCCATTAGAGGTGCATTCTTTGTCAAACATTTTTGAGTGTTGAAAGCTCTTTTGCAGTGAATTGCTTAATCTTCTTGTTCTTCCGACTTTTATATACTCAAGTATAGATATATGTTTGGATATTTGTCTGTGTATTGTTGTGGCGACTCCGCCTTGACAAAAACGATTAAAATAATTGGCTCGCGACGATACGTTGTCAACTTCTTTTGAGTGTGCGAGTGTGTAAAAGCCATTTCCAACTGATTTATTACATTATAAATTGTGCGCATGCCTAAGTAGCTATGATTTTGAAATTTTAGAAAGTTGTGATCAGACAGAGACAAAGACAGAGATATACAGACAAGAATAATTTTTATACCCTTGCAAAAAGGGTATATTAATTTTGGTCAGAAGTGTGCAACGCATAGAAGGAGGCATCTTCGACCATATAAAGTATATATATTCTGATCAGCATGACAAGGCGAGTTCAAATCCGTTTGTCCGTCTGTCTGTCTGTCTGTCCGTCTGTCCGTCTGTCTGGATCAACAGCTTCCCTCCGAAACCGCTAAAGCTACAGAGCTGCAATTTGCACGAAGTCTTGTATATACTGCAGGCATTGTATATCTCGGATTCATCCGGATCGGACAACTATATCATATAGCTCCCATAGGAACCATCGGTCGAAAATGAGTTTTAGATCAATAACTTCTTTCTTTTCACCCGATTATCAAAAAACTTAACATTTGACAGTTTATTATACATTCAAGCGTCCATGCCAAATTTGACCAAGATCGGATTACTATATCATATAGCTCCCATATGAACGATCGGACCAAAATAGTTTTTCTTCAGAAACTTTTTGTTTCTTGAGCGATCATCGTCAAACTTGGTAAATAACATTTTCACATAGAAAGTTATAATTCTGGTAAATTTAATCAAAATCCGATGACTATATCATTTAGATGTCATACAAACATATGAAAAATTGCATGCTGCATGTCTACATACATGCATATGTACATATGCGTGCCGTGCTATGGCGTGTAAAAACGGATTTTTACACCAGAGTCTTTACATTTCAATAACTCTTTTTAGGGATCTAGTAACACAAGAGCTTGCAAGGGTATACAAACTTCGGCATGGCCGAAGTTAGCCCGGCCTTCTGGTTATTATTGGCGACGCGTCCATAAATTATGCCTAATGAGCCGGCGACTAAAGACTTCTCTGGCAACTCGCAGTGAATGAGTGCTTCGTGTTTCGTGTGGATATTGGTGTGAAATTGTAATTGGATTGGTTTTTGGAATGTGCAATCGAGCGTATGGATGGATGTAATGCAAAATGTTGAAATCGAATTATGTATATTGTATGTTGTATGTCAATTAGAGAAGTGACTGACCATAAAACATGTCGCAATCATACAGAAATTGATGGCCTAGAAACGTTTTATGGATGTCAAATTAACATATGTTCCATTTTATCCAATAAACGCAATTAGCTCATGGTTAAGTTTGATTTGATTTTGAACAAATGAATGTACATTAACATAAACTTAAGCCATTTAAATTATAAAGAATACTTTTTGTGCAAATTACTTTTGAAAATTAATGGCATTCCTCTTGGCTATTTCAATTTTGATTTTGAGTCATTTCCAATTTCACGAAGTCATATGTTAACCATACTAAGCGCACAAATTATTTGAAAGCCCATTAAAATTTTGGTTATGGTTTAAATAACTGCTAGTTAAGTAGAAATAAAAAGTAAATTTTATAAATTAATAAATACTTTAACGAAAACTAATATATGCAGAGGTTGAAAACTTTAAAGAAACAAGGATATTCAAGAAATTATGTTCATACCTCCCTGACAGCAATTTGAGTCCCAGTTAAGTTTCAGTTAGGCTGCGTCTCACCTTTTTGAAATGAATTTTGACCTAATGAATTTTGTACTACTACGTCAAAAAATGTACTTGTTAAATATCAGAGATACTTTAAATTAGGGTAAATAAATTAATAGTCCCAGTTATGTTCCAGTTAAGCTTTGAAGAACTATTTTCATTAAAATTACTATTGCATTAGTTTTAATAAATAAATATTAATAATACATTTTGTAAAATTTTTCGGAAAATGCATAACGAATTTATCTACCAGTTAAGTACCAGTTAGGCTGTGAAGCACTATTTTGATTACAATTTTCATTAAACTCAAGCTTATAATTTATATCAGTTGAAAAGTCTGAGAGATGTGCCAGTTAACTATCAGTTAAGTTGGATAAAGTTATAGATTAAAAGGAAACGACCTATAATTGAATATCCAATTCTTTTTACAAATGTGTGTCTTAAATGTCATAGTTATGTTTAAATTTAGTTATAGTTAACACCTTATTTTCATATTGGAGAACAATGAAACCGTAAATTTCATTTTCTTATTTAATGTTCATTTCGAATGACAGTTCTGTTGGCCTTTCAACTGCCAGTTAATGCATTATTTAAATTTTATCTCGAAAACAAAACAAGATAAACACAGACATTATCGACGAGTCTCAATGTCAGACGAAATCAATAAAGTGCAAAAACTCGCATTGTTTTTTTGGGTCTGTGTAGGTATTACTTCCAGGTGATTAGGTAATGTGCCCATGCCTTACACTCGAATGCATATGGTCGGCCGATGAAAAGGTAGACCGAACGGCAGGCAGTTGGCTACCTTTTTGCATGCAAACATATTTTTCGCCTGCAATGAACCCGCAAAATCGAAAAAGAAAAAAAATCCTCGAACGCACTTACGCCTCAGTGAGTTTTTCACACGTTTCCAGCTCTCGTTCCCCCGTGAGCTCATCCGTTTTGTGTTTTTGGCAAGAAACCCGAAATCTGAGATCATAAAGCAGCAAATTACCCAGGTTCTGCTGCTCGTCCAGGTCATGGTAAACTTGGGCTACATATGGTCGGTTGGTTGGTTGGTTGGTTGTCTACCAAAAATAGCTGTCAATGGCCAATGCCAAAAGTTCTCTCCTTGGGCACGTTTTTCGAGATTCTCGAGCCAGTTGGCTGCCAGCAGGCAGCGCACACAAATCAAGGCAGGCATAATTTATAATTCAATGAGTTAAAGTTGAATGCAAGCAGCGTTTAACCCACCATCATTAGGGAAGAAGAGTGAGGGAAACAGACACATGTGCCCTCAGGCGCATGCCACACAATTCACCTTGAAGCCAAACTCAGAAGCGAAGATTAATTGCTGCAGCCTTTTGTTGCTGAATATCTGGCCTATGCATCTCTCTCTCTCTCTCTCGATTGCCTTAGTGTTATGGCGATAAGGAATTTTATTCACAAGACCAAGACCCCAAAGTCACAACTCAAAAGGGCAGGCAAAGGGACACGTAATTGCTTTTTGTTTGGCGTCTCATTTTAGTTACGGTCTGGCAACTGGCGAACCTCACAATGATGATGCTGCTGCTGCTGACTCTAAATGTGGACAATGTCGCGCGCCTACGAAAATAGGTGTCGCCAAGGCGATTAGGCTCCATACCCATACCCAGACCGTGGCACTGGCACTGGCACTGGCACTGGAGTTGGTACCCCATAATGAATCAAAACCAAGTTCACCTCTGTCACACGAAGTGCTTGGAATAATCCCTACATTCATTTGAATTATTACCGTGGCTATCAAACAAAGCCACCTTTTGGGCCACTTAACCAAAAAGCCAAAAGAGAAAAATTAGACCAAAATTCTGTGTGTCTTTTACCAAGAATTGTTAACGGATCTATCGGATGCTCTCTTTAAACACGATAAGACAAAATCTTTTACCTAGGAACTGTTCAAATTGTTTCAATTTCGAGTCACGTTATTTAGGCTTCCAACTAAAGTTAGTTAATGGGAATCCTTTTTAAATCCTTATTGAGATTACTATAATTAAATCGATATTTTATAGGCTAATTCATCGAGTCCCTATAAACTCTTATTAATTCTTAACAAACTTGTGCTCCCAAGACAAAACTTCTCGATAAATTTAAATACGTTATTGGCTTGAAATTTGGAATTATCGGAACTTAAAACTTATAGCCGTTTGTTTTAATTTTATATAGTTCATTGCACTTCCTTAAATAGTCAATGGATCTTCGCAGTTTCTGATCGTAAAATATATATAAAAATTAAATATGATTTTCTGAATTTTTTGCCCCAAATAAAAAATGTTTAGAGTTGACAGTTAACTAAATAAGTAAGATGAAAAACTTTAAACCATTCATTTAATTAGTTTTATTTTATAAAGTTTTATTTTAGAAATTTAGATATAATAAACATAAGGCACAAAGTATAAGATTAAATGTAGAAGTGTTTTTAGTTAAAAACTTTGATATTTCAGTAAAATCTTTAATAATCCTGTTTCAAAATCCAGTAATTTCACAGCTTCAATTCGTTGATCGCTCAGGGTTGCATTCTTAGCTAAGTGTTGCTCAATTCTTAGTGTTGGTTAGTACCCACAGTGCTTCTTTTAATCTAATTCAATTGAATGAAATCTATAAACCCATAATCAATAATATTTATTTCTCTTAATTCGTTTACTTTGTATTTATTTTGATTTCTTTTTTAACGAGAACCCAAAACTTGTGTAGTTAAATCAATTTAGATGGCCATTAAATCTAGTTATCAACTTACAAATAAATTCAAATCATATTGAAGTGCCCCAACTTGACCCACATTTCATTAAGTTTTGAATTTCATCTCGCACTTCTCTCTCTGCCCTCTCTCCTCCTCCAGCATCCTAACCATCTTTTGTTGTGGCTTCTTTATCTTAAGTGCACTTTTCAAGCGTTTTATTTATTGCACGACTTTTTCTTTTTTTCCGTTTTTTTTTTTTTTGGTTTTCTTTTTGTTTTTGTGTGTCCGTCTCTCTCCCGCTTTGGAAAATGCGGAAAGTCGAAACATCAAGTCCAATTTCCAATTCCAATTCCCCAGGCTGGACCACCAAGACACGTTGCAGCCATTGTCAAGTGTCGCTTAGATATGATGGTACCCATTGGCATGGCCATGTGTGTGGCTTTTATTGTTGGGTCATAAAAAACAACGAAACAACAATAACAAAAAGAACAACAAAAAAAAAGAAAAACTGAATTTTTTTTTCATATATATTTTGTTACATTTTGAGCGCATCATTTTTGGTCTTCTTTTTATCTATCTGGGCTCTGTCTCTAATTGCATAGAAATGCGTTCACATTTATCGAATTCTGCTGGTTCAGAAAGGGCGATTCCCCACCCCCGATTCCTCCCCGATTCCCAAATCCGGCAAGCATGTCAAATTCATATGGGAGATTACTTTCATGTGATAGGAGCCAAACAGACGCCAGCTTAGTTTCCTATCTGAATTCATCAGTAAGAACATAAAAATACCTTCTATATAGATAAAACGAACTTGACCTAATTTAAAAAAAATTGTATTTCAGCTATTGGAACACTCCTGACCTTTTGATATGTATGTGGTTTATATGTTTAGAACTAGATTATCGTTTTATTAATCAGTTTCAATCGATTGAGAAGAGTCTAAAACCAAATCCTTTTGAAGCATTTTCTTTTTTGAAAGGAAAATCTTTACTGGTCCAAACAGATTTTGCAAAATTTTTCTTGAATCCCTTTTATTTGCCAGTTTTATTGCTATAGTCAAAACTTTGATGTGGATATTTAAAAAATTTAATATACTCAGGTTTCTAACAAAATTCTAGACACATGTATTTGCCTTGATTTAATAATATTAAATGTCTAATATTTATTTCCTCTATAGTATATATGTATATATATTGGATTGTACTATGCATAAAAGAGCTGAAAGAAAATTCTATGTCTTGTTTCGGTTTTAATATTTTCTATTCTGGTAATGCGACTCGCCTTATTTAATAGAAAAGTTTTATGCTGATCTAAAAATAAGACCATTTAGCTTTAATACATGAAAAGAATATATTTCTTATGAGTTCTAAGGATTATGTCATTATATTTTAGTTCTTTGTTTTTGGTTTAATCATCATGTGGACCGATTTCAGAGGATACCTTATATGATTTCTTTTGGACCACATAATCGTTGTTAATGCATCCTTATGGGAGACTGGATGGACATGATATAGACCATTGAGATTGCTGTAAATGAGGAAAATGTTTGTACTTGGGAAAATTAGTTGATTTCTCAGTTTACCTGGCCCCAGGACACCAATTGTTCCACCATGGACTGAGATAGCGCCTAGCACATCCTTTGCCATTATCCCGATCGAAAGTGCTGAATTTCCTGTTTCTCAATTGTATTAGAGAATTGCCGGCGTTGCCATCATATTTTCCTATCGATCTCAATTTGAAACCCGAACTCTCTGGACCAATCAAAAAGTTCTCATAATGAGCGTATCTCTCGATGTTATCGAAATCTTCGAGCACAATTTTGAGCTCATGTGACTGGAATGTTGTGAGGCGATGCAACTTCTGAAGGCCCAGAAAGAACTCGCCATCGAGTTGGCCGAAACCTTGACTATATTCAGTCCAGTTTCGAAAAAAGTTAACACTTCCATTGAAACGCTGTTGTATGACAATCCATCCATCCAAACAGAGCACAGGAAATGTTGGAAAATTCGGTAATATAATTTCCAAGATCCTAGAAGAGTTTCCAAAATTGGAACAACTATTTGATGAGCTCATGTGATGCTCTTGTAATTTGATTTTTAGCTCCTTTATGTGGTTCTCCTTTTGTTGTAACATTTCCTTATAAATGGTTAAGTTTTCACGAAGTAAATCCATTTGATCTCGTTTAATTTCACAGGTTTCCTTTGTCTCAAAAGTTTTCATACATTTTAAATTAAAGAGAAATATAAAATAAACTATACGCAAATGTGGCTAATATTTAAACATTTTAATATTGCAAAACACTAGCAAATCGTTGAGAGTTTAGCTTTATACTGATTATTAGAGGGAACTAAATAATTTCACCATAATAATTGTTGATAATTTTGCTCTTGCAACAAGGTCAAGTGCATAAGTAGATAATATTCCGGACTTCCTGACCAAGTGTGTATCTCTAATATTTATTTATATAACTTGTCATGTATTGTCATCTCCTACATCGAAAAATCCAAACAAAGCACAATTTACAGAGAAAACTCTTTAAAAACAATTGAAAAGAAATTTAAAAATATAGAAATAAATCTAGAAAAGGTTTTTTTTCGATTTTGAACATAACACAAGTTTTTTTTCAAATTTATTTCATAGCCGGACGAATCATCATTTGAACCTCTTTGTATGAATACATTTTCCACACTTTTCCATTCAGATTGCTGCACAGTGGGAAAAGTGTTAAAAATTAATTTGTTTGCATTTTCTAGATTATTTTTTGCTCACCTTGAACCACACGAATCAAACCACCAACCACTTTGCTCCTCGAAAGGACAATCGGGGGCAAAAATATTCCACATCGATCCATGATTGTTGTCCTCAGTGGAAAACATTTTTCCCTCACTCTCACGTAATCCATCTCCAGCATTACCGGAATATACTCCAAGCGATTTAAGCATATAATCCTCTGAATCACTTCCGATTAAAAAGTTATTGTAATGAGCATAGGAGGAAATATTGGAATGGTCCGTTAGGTGAACGAGCAGCTCATGCTTCTGGCCCGATGTAAGTAGGTGTTGATACTCTAATCCCACAAAGAATTCATCTGTTAGATCTCCGAATCCCCATTGATAAGATGACCAATTTTCATCAAACGATAGTTTTCCTTGATTCAGACGCTGAATTACGAGCCATCCTTCATCAGGTCTTGTGCTATCGCAGAGAACCGTAAGACGATCACGCCCGGGCAACAGTATAGTACGAGTGTTGGTGATTGTTTCATGGGGGAAGCACAGTGTTGGATAACTTTGAAGTAGTAGCAACCGCTCATTAGTTTGATTTACAATTGCAATCTTGTTTTTCAATGAGCTGAGCTCTTGACGGGCTTTTAACAATTCTTCTTGTGACTTCCTTAGACTAACAGCTTGATGTTCCATTGCATCTTTCATTGACCCGCTTGATTTACTACATTTGCCGAGTGCCTCTTCCAATGCCATCAATTTATCCTCCTGTAGTGCTCTCTCCGAAATTACCAAAGTTTTGGTCTGCCGCTCAATCGGGTGGTCTGTGCCTGGAGGCTCACAGCTTTTGTAACTTCTTAACACTGCTGCTTGTTTCTCCAATAAGTCTTTCAATATATTCAATGCACTTTGGTTGACACTCGACGATACTGGATTTACGTTTAACCACATTTGACAGGTTCGTGAGAGCATCGAATCCAGATTTTCATTCGATTCCTTATCAATTGTCGCCGCTTTGACTTCCAGTTCGTATAAAAGATTATCCTGCTCCTGAATTTTACCCTCATATTCACTAATTTGCTCTTCTAATAATGAAAGATCAATATCTGAATCAGTTACTTCGATTTCACTATGTACTGCATCTGATAATATTATGAATAACGCGAAAGAAATAAAATATTTGCACATATTTCTTGTCTTAACAGCTGAATTGTCGTACTGAAACTGTTTTTATTCCACGAAAATCGGCTGCATATATTCCTATAGAAATCACACAATAACAATCTGTATAATTCGGGTTACCCAAAATCAAAAAATATCTCAGATATTCGTTGTTAATAGTTCTTCTTTTGAGTTAGAAAACTAGTTTGACGATAATAAGTTTCAATAATTCTTGATTTCAACAGATTAAATGAAATGCATAATAGAATTTTTCTTTATTACTTTCCATTCAAATCTACACATACTATATAATGGTATCAAATTATATAATTTCCTAACCACCCTAATATTTATAAATACTTCCATCTTTTATTTATATATATTTCCATATTTTATTTATATATATTTGAATATATATAGCGTAAAAAGACTGATAACATTAATACTTCATAAAATTCTTCAACCATTATCGTCTGAGCGATGACCATTTCCCATGACCTTTTATTATTTCAAAATGATGACGTCATAAATAATATGTTATATAGATATTGCTAAACTTAAAAAATATTCCATTAAGTATAATTTCTTTCTGGTTTCTACATTGAGAGCATGACCAATGGCAAAGACATCGCTTCCAAATAACTTAAATTTACTCTAGTTCCAAAGGAGAACTCGTAACCAATTATATTCAGTAACATTTGCGTAGCTTTTTACCATAGTCACACATTTTCTTTAGTTTTCTAGTAAGGACATCAAAAGTTTTTAGACTTTTTCCTTCATAAATGTCCCGTTTTCATCTTTAGAAGTATTTTAGAAGTATTTCTCTAATGTAAGAAAAGCAAAAAATTTTACGAAGTAATCTTATTTCTTTCGATGGGTGTACATAGAAGATTCTATGGAAATAGCACATAGTTATGGAAAATATATCAGGCAGTAATTTCAATTATTCCTAACTTTATTATAAAAATAAATAAATATCAGGCATTTGAATGAACTTTTAATTCACTAACTTTGGTTTAACATACTATATCTTATTTATTAATTTTTTAATGTTTCCCTCTCCACAGATTTTTTATTCAATATATTATTCTACAATCATACAAACCAACAATTAAATTTCAAGATATCCTTTGAGAAAAGAAATGTTAAAGATGACTGATTATCCGTATAGAAAGAACACAAAGTAACAACATCTAAGGAGTGCAAAAAGATAATAAATTTAAAGTCGAACAGAACAGAAAAAAGGTAAAGTAATATGTTTAGTTTGTATGGCTGAAAATAAATGACACTCTTAAATTAACAATCAATTTGGACGAATCATCATTGTTACAGATTGGTATCCAGAATGACCAGACCAGTGTATTCCATATTGGTTTTCATTCAATTTTCTAAGGTATCCATTTGGACTAAGTAAAGAAAGTATATGTTGAATATTGCAATCGATTTGGAGTTGAAAATTTACCTATTTGAGCACGAATTATACCACCAACCACCTTCCAAATTTTGTGCACAATTTTGATGGTATTCCCGATCATTGTCTTGGTCATATGTGCTAAAAGCCGATCCGATAATCTGGTTCAATCCATCCCGAGCATTTCCAGTGTAACTTCCAATCGATTTTAGCTTGTAGTTTTCTTCTTCGCTGCCAATCAAAAAGTTATCATATCTGACAAACCAGGATCGATTGAAAATATCTTCTAGGTGAATGTAGAGTTCATGGCGAGTCGTCGAAGTTATTTTATATAGCTTTTCTAGGCCTATGAAATAATTTGTATATAGACTTCCAAATCCAATTTTATATTGTAACCAATTTTGATTAAAAGGTTTTTGATTGTCATCTGTCGTCCGGCGTTGTATTACAATCCATCCAGGTCCAGCTATTTGATCGTTGCAAAGGACAATAAATGGATTAATTCCGGGAAGTGTCATAGTAGTTGTGTTTGAATACTTTTTGGTTGGGATACAAAATGTGGTATTCACAGGCTGAGAGTTAACTGCCTCATTTGGCTTTTTTTCTTTCAAGTCTTGCAGAGTCTTGAGTTGGTCTTGGCAGCTTTTTAAAAGGGCATCCCTATGACCAATATCTGATTTGGTTTTGTTTAACTGATCGACTTTATTAGAAATATCCTCATTTAGACCTTCGAAGACTGGAAGCGGTTCTCTCTAGCGAGTTGAGTTTCGATTGTAAATTTCGATTTTTAGTTCGACTTGTATTGTTTTCATTTTGATTCAATTCTGATTGCAAATCATCTTTACTTAATCGGCATGTTGTCAATTCACTTTCTTGATTTTTGGCTTTACTTGTTGCTGTAGCTAACTGCTTCTCCTTTTCCTTGTTAGTTGATTCAAGTTCAGTAATCTTTTGCTCCATTTGTCTAATGACATTTTCAGACTGTTTATCCTTATCGGAAATTTCGTTTTTATGTAAACGCAACTTTTCTAATTCATCTTTAGCAAACTGAAGTTCACTTTTCACTTTCGTTATCTCATCGCTGAGATCCTGTTGTATGTTGTTTTTATTATTTTGGTTGTCTAATTTTATAGTTGAGACAATTTTCTCCTGATCAGTTAATTGTTTATCCTTAATTTGGTTAGTCGATTCCAGTTCAGTTATCCTTTTGCTTAGACTGGTCAACTCTTCACTGTCGCTTTTTATTTGTTTTTCCTTTTGAGTCAATTTTAATTGCAACTCTTCGATATTGGATCGATATCTTGCCGATTCATTGGTTGCTGCCACCAACTGTTGACTCATTCCAATAATCGCTGCTGTTGAATTAACTAATTGATCATTGGACAACTTAAGATCACTTTTCACTTTGTCCAGTTCGTCTCCAAGACTCTTTTGTTGCTTATCCTTCTCCTTGTCGATTGATTCCAGTTCAGTAATTCTTTTATTTAACTTATCGCCCCTCAAAGTGGCATCTTGTAGCTCCTGAATCTGGATCTGCAATTCTTTTATGCTACTGTTCAGATCACTTTCTTTGATAGCCATTTGCTTTATTCGATCTTTGTATTCTTTATTTTCCTTAAGCAACAATTTGGTTTTATTCGCTTCCGTTTGCTCAAAAATCGATTTACAATTCAGTTGTCTTACGATATCTATGCTATCGAATGTCTGAATACCTTCATCATCGAATTCGTTCAAAAGATTTTCCAATTTTTTGATTTCAATTTCATGGGAATCAATTTGTTGTTGTAGTTCATTCGTATCGAGCGATTCATAATTATTTAGCAGCGGTTTTTCAGTGTTTGCCCGAATTATTTTCATTGATAACACCGAGACTACAAATAAAATTAAATATTTCAGCATTTCAGCGCTTTGTTGCTTCGTATGAGTATGAAATCTAACTGTTTCTATATAAAAGGCGAAAAAAACGTTTATGCGAATAGTTCAGCACAATTTAAGATGCTTATGAAGTTTGTATACTCTTTAAATCTTTCAGTTTGGCATCCTGTTTAAGAAAATAATTTTGAGTACAGTTTAGTTAAGCTTAAAATTGTTTTTCCTTTTAAATGGTTAAGAATATATCTTAAGGATACATTCACAAATATATACATACAGTTAAAAGGTTCCCTATTGTATTTTGAAAAAGATGTATGGTTTGATTGCGTTTCGCAAGAGTATTCAACAATTTTTTAAGAATCTTAGAAATTCTTTACTATTCTAGGCACAATGGGGCAAATCTATATCAGGAAATAGAAATTCTTTAATAAATTAAACAGTGGTTTTTCTGGTTGTATCATGTTATAAATGAAACACAGAACGATAAAAATATTTTTGGCAATATTTAGTTTGTTGCTAATTGATACACAAAATTCTTGTGCCTATTCAATTGCAAGGCAATGTATTAATAGAGTAAATTCTATGTATATTCATAAATTGATTATTCGAATTATAGTGAACAAAAAGTTTATTTGTATAGCACAATAATGAGCTTTTGCAAATTCATCCCACTGTGCCTGCTGATAAATATTCATATACTACATGAGAAAGAATTAAAGCAGATTATTTAGATGAAGGCGCTTGGTAAACGTATTTATTCTTTGTAAATGTATAATAATAAATTACAACAAGATTGCTTTTTAAATAATTTTATTAATTGAAAGACATAAGGCTTAATATTATTTATTAAACTAAGTGTATTTACACCAAACTTAGTAAAAAATTTAGGTAAATTAATCCGTTTTTATATAACTTTAAATACTTAGCTAACCGGGTAATTCAGTTTCATATTTAAAAGAACCTTTAACCCTTGATAGTAATCGAAAACAAAATATGCCACCCAGAAAAGTTTCGATTTTTTTGATTATCTTCACATTTCATACCCTTCACTTGATGAGTAACTAATTTAACATTTAGTTAAAAGCATTTTCGATAGTATAGTCTATATACATACATTTTTAATTATTATTCGAAAATATATATTTATGTTTATTTTATTAGAATGGTTTTTTTTTTTAGTTTTTCAAATAAATTTTTTATACTCGTATTAAGATTTCGCTTTTAAAGAAATGATCTGTTGCATAATTTTATTGAGATTGTAACTTTTCAATATCGTTTATAGGGTATATGCAGTGCGGTTCGGCAATTCCCATAATTAGTTTCTATTTACCCAATCATATTTTCTGTGTTAATGTTCAAATTTATGTATGTTGCTGGTTTTCTTTCTTTTTTTTAATAGCTCATTTCAATTGTAATTTGATGCTATATTTCTCGCTTTTTTTCACTCTCTCTCTTTATCTCCATCTCTCAGTTGTGAGAGACAAGGGACTTAAATCTCAAGTGGCAACGCATTGAAAAGTTCTTTGCTTTTACTTTTTGTATTCCTTATCGACATTTACTGATAACCCCAGAAACAAATTCAATTGAAATGCTTTCGTTCTTGTTTCACAGATTTCATCCCTCCCGTCTCCCGTCTCACCTCTCTCTCTTTCGATGGATCTTCTGCTTGTTCCCACAATTCAACATTAAAATTGCAACAACATATAGCTAAACATGATTCTTTGATCTGCCCTGCAGTAGTCTCGTGTGTCATTGGCAAGCCAATTGATTGATATTCGAGGAGAAGGTGGGGGAAGCCCATTGGGCTGATGTTTACCAAAGTGATAACGTAGCCCCAGATTATGTTGTGATCCGATCATCCGTGTGAGTGCGACGCACACTCATTTTTCACATCACGTGCCACACGCGACCTTCAGATTGCGACATTTTGCATTGCTCTTGAATTTCAACAATTGTCGCATCGAGTGCGCCGGCAACTCAACGGGAGGGATGCCAACAGGAGGGGTGTGTGTGTATGTGTGAGTGTGTGTTAAATGGAAAGTTTCTCTTCCCCCCCACACGTTCCCTTCTTCCAAACGGCGGCGCTTCAAAAGCAGCTGCAGCAACATTTTGCTGCCAAAAAAAATTAACAAAAAAAAAGAAAGGAAAACCCAAACCAAACGCAGATGAAAAACTCTTGCAGGGGCTTTGCCTTGTCTGCGGCGTCTACTCATATTTCTATGCCGCTCTTTTTGGCATCTCCGTCTGCACTGTGTCTATGCGGCAATAAACAAAATTAAAATCACAAATTAGCTTGCTGCAGTCAGTAGAAAAAAAAGAATTATGACTTTGCTTTTTTTTTTTTAACACATTCTTTTCAAGTTGAAGTAAGTGAGTGAAACCTGAAATTCAATTCGATGGGATTTTAGTTCTCCAATCCAGAATTAAATTAAATGGACACAGATATGGGAATGCTTGCTGAAATGTAAAAAAATTATATTCTTTTTTATGTATTCAATTCACTTCAATTTGTGCTTTATTTCCAATAATATTCTAGTCTAAGAAAATTTGTTTAATTTGGTTGATGACCCCTAAACAAGCTAAATTCCAGTATGGGAAGCTTTACTTTCCTTCTTTCGCTTTATTTAGTTGTAATTCCCAACTAGTTTTAGCCTTGATCATTACAATTTTGAAGTCCTTGGCAAAGTCAGCTGATGATAGAACTTGGTAATTCTTGAAATAGCTGTAAAGAAAATCTGCTCAACTGTGCTGCTGTCTGTGATGCTAAGATTGGCCTTAAATCGGTTAATACCCAAGGAATGATACATTTTAATGAACTATAATACGTTTCCAATTGATTATCGAGAGAGGTTCTAGTGGTCTGCTTCAGCGTACAGCATCATAAAAGGATATTCGACTCAGTTGCTAGGTGTCTGCGAGCCCAATTGATCGATTAAATTGAATCTATTATATTATTAAATTCTTTTGAGTTGTTCATTTTAAAAGTAAACTTTATGTTAAAAACAGCTTCCAATTAGATTCTTCACATGAACAGCGAATTTTGTTAAACTGATACATGAAAGTCGAAACTATTTCGCACTTAATTCTTGTCTCTTGCACTTGACAAATTTAGAACTATTGAAATACACTTTAAAATACTTTTTCCACTGGAATGCACATTTGTAGAAGTACTTATCTAGTTGGTCATTACCAACCCTGAGCTGTCACCACCCTCGAGAAAAGAGTCCAAACCTTCCCACACAACTGGAAGGACCGCAATCAGTGGCCCATTCAATTCGACTCGAACATGGCCGGATTTATGCGCCATTATTACATGTAATCCCTGCGACACGGACAACCGCTGAGTGACCCATGTGAAATAGGGGCAACAAACATGCAACGTGAACAATCTCGCTGAGCGAAAAGCGCACTCAAGTGCGAAACGAAGAATTATTACATCGATGCAATTGCCAAAATGGTACGCACGCGTATTTATGTATCTAAAATTTGGAGTACATATATCGATGCGGAGAGAGGGTCACATTAGACGGATGTCCGTTATGGTGGCTAGCACGGACAGCAGCTGCTGTACAGGACCAACATCCCCGTGGGTTCCTTTTGTTTGTTGCCAAATGAAATTTGCAAACAATCGAAATTGAATTTGTAGATACAATTTGATTTTAGAGTGCCAAGTGATAATGATGATGATGATCTTGAGGGTAGAGTAGCTCAGCGGGTAGAGGGGCGAGAGTATCGGGTGAGGGGAAGGTGGAAAGTTTCTTCATAGTAAACATTGACAACTTGATCGCTCTTTGGCTACAAAGTTGCCTCTGCCACGCCCCCGCATCCAACTACAAATCACTCATCGCGAGTCACGAATGTCTCGCCATAAATGTCTTACAACAAAAACTGCATTTTAATTGCCCAGCGGGCTAGGGGGGAGGGTTTGGTGGTTAGGGAGGGGGGAATGTCTTTCGTTTTTATTTTTGTATTGTATACATATAAATGCATATTTTGTTTGTTTGAAAGTGACAGCAAAAATGATATATTCATTTAACTTTTCTCTGAAAAGAAGACCTCGATATACCTTCTTTTTAACGTGCCAAATGGTTTCGCTAATGGTACAATATATTTCCAGACATAATAAAACCAAATGGTGTTAAGTACACAATATCACAATATTACCGGACTTTTTCAGTCTAAATGGTGTTGAGTAAAATTTACATTTAGTTTAACTTTATTGTTTACCAAAACTAGCTTTTAAATCTAGCCTTTTTCCACTTTTAATGTTATCCAACACTAAAATCTCGAGTTTCTTTTACCATTATTCGCACTGCTTTCATTTATTTCGTTTATTTTGCATCTAGTTTTGGAGATAGAGATAGTTATTTTTCGAGTAACCTCTCAGATTAGGTGGAATTTAATGAAATGTTTTTTTTTTTTAGTTTTAAAACTTAACCCTACTTCCTTACAGTATCATTTTTGACCCTTTTTTTTCTTTTTTTAATATTTTTTTATTATTGGCTTTATTTAAATAAATTTTTTTTAGTTCGAGATATTGTGTTTTTTGATTTCGAGGTAAGCCAATTTTTTATATCCATTTATTTTTAACGTAAAAAAATTAACAGTTACACGTTCCTTGTTAGGGTCAAATATGACCCCACATGAAAATTCAATGAAATGCGTTACAAAATTTGCATGTCTAAACATGAATCTTCACGAAAGAAGCTTTGATCGTTATCGACATAATAACGGGGCTTCCAAGAATTTTTTTTGTGTGCGAAAGCAGACAATCAATCATTTCGTGCAGTAGACTCATAGAGTTCACATGTAAAAATGTTGCGAAAAAATAAGTCTAACGTGAAGACTTTATGTTTGAGTGAACTTGGACCTTACAATTCTGACACAGAAGAGGATTTTGAAGAAGATGATATTTTATATGAGCCAACATCAGAGGAGATTGCCGCTGCTGAAATTGACGAAATAGTTTCTGATGGGGAGTCCATTGATGACTTCAATTTAGAGTTAGAGGAGTCACTAATCCATCACGAATGTAAGGATAAGCAGCAATGCCTATGCGTGGAACGTTCAAGTTTACACAGGCAAAGCTCCCAACTGCCGTCCTGAAACAAATCAGGGCCAACGGGTCGTGTTGGAGTTAACGGAAGGACTTCCTGGTCGCAATATCACAACGGATAATTTTTTTACGTCCCATTCTTTGGCTTTGGAGCTGTTGAAAAGGAACCAAACATTGCTTGGTACTATTAGAAAAAATCGAACATTTATTCCAGCAGAGTTCATTTTAGTGAAGAAAAAGCCAATTTATGATTCTAATTTTTTGTTCGACAATACGAATGGAGTCACATTATGTAGCTATGTACCAAAAAAAAACCGGGTTGCCCTCTTGTTGAGCACACAGCACCACACAAAGGACGTCAGTGTTGAGGGCAATAAAAAGCCGATCATGATACTGGACTATAATAAAACAAAAGGAGGTGTTGACACATGCGACCAAATGATGGGTACATTTTCCTGCAAACGTGCCGTATGGCGTTGGCCTATGGTCCTATTTTCATACATGGTAGATATCTCCGGTATAAACGCATTTATGATATACACAAATATAAAATCTGGATCGGCAAATGAAATGTGTCGAAGGGAATATTTAAAAAAAGTGGCATATGACCTTGTAAAACCGCTAGTTCTTCGCCGAAATAAAATGCCCCACGCAGAAAATGCCATTGCTTTAATCAAGGATATTCAAAGTGAACTGCCATCAACAAGCCGCAAACGCTTCGCAAAGGAGCCCACTATGTCCCACCAAAAAAAACGTGCTCGATGTGCATTATGTCCTTACAACGCAGATGGGAATAAATATGCAAACTTCTGCTGTTCATGCCAGAAGGCTTATTGTCCCAACCATCACATACGCTACAATTTGTGTACTGATTGCATAGACAATAATTAAAAATTAATAAAAACACAAATTAAAACTGATTAAATACCAATTTCTGTTAATTAAATTAAAAAGTATCATTTATGACCCTAACAAGGAACTAAGGGGGGTTTTCAAACAAGGAAGTAGGGTTAAAAGTTTTACTGCACCCTTTTTCTTATACCTAAAAGCTATCATTTTTGTTTAGGTTCTCATTTTCGTTTCATTGATTGTCAATTCACAACGATTCTTAAGAAGTTTCACTTCAAAAGCAACAAGATAAACACGAAATTTTCTATATTCTTGGATCATAATATCCCATGTAGAACTCAATCAAAATAGAGACTAACATATCTCATATGGATATATGTGTCTTCCCAATATGCAAATATCAGATTTCCAAAGGCCTAATCGCACTTGTTAAAAAGACTATTCAATACACTCATCACTACACAATGACAGCGAATTGAATACACTCGTTTGTCCGCTTGGGTACTGGGTAGACTAATTGTGACCTCACCACCGCAAGAGGAAAACAAACAGCAATCTGGGCGATAGGCTCGTAAAGCAAGCGGTGCCAACTTTAAAGCAGAGAGAAAAGGTTTTATCTGCGGTCGAAACTGAACAACAACAGAAAATACTAAAAAGACAATTATGAAGTAAACAAAATAACGTGGAATCATGCAGTGCCCATACAGTGGGCTAACAATTTATTAAATATGCAATCAAAATACACAAAATATATATATTCAACAACATTGTATAGACTTAAAATTTTAGATGCAATTTCAATACCATTTTAATAACAATCTAAACAATTAAATATTTCTGTTTAAAATTAACGAGTTCATTGAACGAGCTAAATTATATTTTAATAAATTCTACTTCACCTTAGAAAATGATTCTTGATTCAGGTATAATATTAATCGATAAAGCGAAACGTCTCAATAGAAATGTATGTATTTTTTTTTGTATTTAATTTTCATTACCATTTTTCTTCTTACCCATTGGAAAGGCATTAAAGTCGAATCGGTGAAACTTTTCGATTTACGCTTCGTCTTGCAATATATTCTTTTTTTTCTTCCCATCTCATATTAATTTTTCCATAACAAAAACCACTGTGCAGCATCTTCACCCCAGTGGACTGGGCCGGGCGATGCAAGGGAAATGCAACATGTGTTCCGGGAATAAGCCGCGTGCCGTTTTATACACGTGTGCTATAAATTTTATAGTTACACATATATCCACATTTCCATGTATATAAGTATGTACAGATATGGATATATGTATGAGTTGTTGGCCAACGTCTTTCCGGTGTTCTTTGAAGCGCCTGACTGTCAAAGGGCAACCCGATCATAAACCATCTGACATTTATGATCGATGCACTGGTTAGAAGAGGCCAGTTTGGGCCATCAAACGTACAACGACTACCACAAACAGTTCTTTGGGGCGTCTTTCGGTCTTTAGTCAGAGTATTTAGATTATTTGTCGCCAGCAATTTGTGTTTGGTTTTTTTTTTACTTTTTTGCTCTCTTTTTATTTTATGTTTGTGCCCTTCTTTTATTTTCTGGTTTCTTGCATGTTAGTCGCCCACACAAACTTGCAATTACGTTGTTTATTCTAGACGACAAGAGCCAAATGGTGGAAGCGCAATGTGTGAGAGAGAAAAATATCACAAGTAATATGCAAAAATGAGGCGGATGAAAAGCAAATGGAGCAGATGACATATAGGTATGGCCAGAGGGGTGTGAGTGGGTGGTGGGCGGAGGGGGGCCGCATCATTATTATCCTTTTGTCAGGGCATGCAAACATGCAGACATGGATGAGAAATGGTTGGAATCAAACGGCAAATAATGCAGACAACTACCAACATAGATGACATCGAAAACTAAATATAATGGGAATCGTATACTTATTTAACCGAATGGATAATACTCTGAAAACTTTTCTCTTGGTGATTCAAGATAATTCTGACATTCAAATTAATCGACAATAATTATATTTTAAGGTCCTTTTGTTCTGAAAAGTTTAACTCATTTATATTTAACTCTAAATTGTGTATATACTGACTAAATTTTAAAGATTCTTTATTTAAAACTTATGAATCTTTCTATTGTCAATTTAAATTCAAAAATTTCTAATATACAATTATTTCAAAATGGACTTAATTTGGCCACATTAACCTAAAGGGTTTTCCGATTTTAGTTTGATATTATTTCTTAAGTATTGATTATATTTGGGAAAAGATTTGAAGTGAAAATTGTAGCTTTATGACTTTCAAAATTATTCAGAAATCATTAATGGAATACCAATTAAGTGAAGGTAAAACATAAAACATACTTTCTGGTTCTAGATTCTTCCTTCTTGGATTATATTAAATGTATTGGCTACAGATCATAAAATTCTTAATATCTAAAATTTTCTCCGATTTTTCACTGATTAAGAACAATAAAAGATGACGGAGTCATATTCATAATAAGCGAGAATTTACTGTAAATCATACTTAAATAATTCATTCTGTTTAATTTGAGGTATATTTAATTAACAATTTAAATGCCTGTGAGTAATTTCTTAGCCATTTTTAATCTGTTAAAAAACACTCAAGACATCTGCTTCTGGAATATTATGGTTATGATCCTAGAAGCAAAGAAACAATTCAAAAATTCAGTAATGGTAAATGGTGAAAATAGATCTTTGTCCTGAAAATTACCTTTTGGTATATAAAAATGAGTCTGTTTGTAAATTACAATAAATTAGAATGATCAAATCGAAGATAAATTTATTTATAAGTGACATGAATAGCGTAGAGCTTATTTTAAGGATTTTCCAGTTAAATAGATTAAAAAATCCTAAAAAGCTTTTCGCTATTGAATATATTTATTTATATATACACATTTTAGTCGCCGACTTTTGCTACTTTCGGTGGCTCTCTTAAGATACAATTTATTCCACACTCTGGTTATATTTGTTCTTATAATTTTGCAAACTTAATGACAAAGTTATTTTACCCAATTTCTGTTTATGCACAAACTTGCAATAACAACGACTCCGAACGACAATGCCTTGTGCCAGTTTCTTGTTGTCTTTCTGTGTGTTTTTTGCATATTTCTGCACAAAATGAAGAAATAATTTGAAATCATCATGCAAACACACACAAATGTCTTGTAGCTTGAGTTGCATTTGCAGTTTCGCTTCGTCCTAGTCATGGTGTCAACACAATGGCACCAAATTATTTAATACTTCAAGTGTCTCAGTTCTTTCTCGTTTTCTATTTTCCATTATTTCCATTTTTTTTCCTCTGCTTGACTCTATGTTATTTCTACTTTTTCTTTCTCCATTTGTCCTGCAAAAAATGCCGCAGTTATAGTGGATCGCCGAATTAAAGATACCCTATACCAATACAACCAATGACAGTTCACTTCAATTTTTGTTTTTCTAAATCTTTGCTTAAGGGAAAGACTAGAAGAATGTGAATTTAAATTGATTGAAATAATCTCTTTTTAAAAAAAATGCGAAATGATATCAAATATTTTTTTAACATTTTGTATCATAATATACCCATCTATCCTGTGACTACAGGATATAAAAAATGAAGTTGGTAAATGCTGTGTGTTTAGATTTTGGCACAAAATGTGGTCATGTGATGCATATTCATTTCCTTTTTTTGTTGTTGTCCAAGCTTTTAGTTTGAGTTTCATATTTAATGAAGCAAACATTTTCGTATGCCATTGTTGGCTATGAAAATTGCTCGAAATTTGTGAGCAAAATTGATAGAGAGCCTAAGGAAGTTGAGAATAATATTTTGACAAGACGAAAATGAAATGGTTGCTCGGAAAATTACACATAGAAACTTCTTCTATAGATGAACAGAAACCGGAAACTTTTTGACCAAAAAGGCAAATGACTTTGACAGCTCACAAAAAGAGATTGAGAAAAGGAGAGGACGGTTGGGAGGGTGGGGGGAATTCATTGCATTGATTTTCTGGAATGCATTTAGCACAAATCAAATTTCAAGTTGAATGCATCCCTCGGCCATTCTCTGCATCCCTTGTCAAGGACCTTCGAGGACAAGTCAGCAAATTCCTGGATCATTAACTCAACATGCAGTCGTAAGCACAATTCGACTTTAACAAGCAATTAAATCGAAACAAAAAACGGCATTCAGAGAGCAAAGAGAGCAGCTCAACCCCTAAGCAGCCTTCCAACCCCATCCCTATGGTTCAAGGAGGTGACAGCATTCCGATGACTTTGATTTATTCCAACAACTAACAATAAAACGTAAATTTTATAATTATTGTCCATGTAAACAAGCTGAGAAGGAGAAAGTCAGAGAGAGAGAGAGAGAGAGAGACACAGAGAATTGAGCTAATGTCGCCCCTGAAATGTCAAAATGAAGTGACAGCTGCAACCCAAGACAAACCAGGCGCCATCTCCTTTTGCCTGAAATAATTACTTTTTGAACAAACCTCTTTCATCCCACACCCCTCCCTCCATCACCACCTCTTTCTCTAGTGAATCGAAAAAAAATGAAATAAAACAGAAGCAACCCCTTGCCTAAACCTTCGCCCCTTTTTGGCCACTCCCTCGCGCATATGTCACCGTTGCGATTTTAATTTTGAAATTTATGCTAACAGCAGTTTCTCGAACTCAAGAGATTCCAGTTCATTTTTAAACGACTAAGTTGATGCCCTGTAATTCATAGTGCCACAGAAATATGAGAAATTAAACGTACTTCATTTCATTTTTCACTCACAAAAAATATAAGTTTAATAATCGAAGTTTTATCGCTCGTAAATCGGTAAATTTTCATCATACACAACTAATCGCTCGATAACGATTATTTCTTCAGTGATATCATTGATTGGTTTAAGAATATTTATCGATTGTAAATCGGTCAATGTTCATCACGATGACGAATATTTCATCAGTGATAACATTGATTGGGTTAAGAACTTTTATCGATTTTAATCGGTCGTTCACGATTATTTTACCAGTCATATTTGTGTTAATAGTGTTGATAGCTTTAATTGGTTGCTCAAAGGTTTTCGTTGCCGTAAATATTAGTATGAAACTGGAGCTTAGGAAGCCATTTATCAAGCCCTGAATAACCGATAATAAACTTCTTATCCGAATCGATTACACTCTCATAAAAATTTGAACTGTAGAGTCGATTTTCCATCGGCTATACCTAAGAAACTAGTTTAATGAATGAGATGCAAGGACTTTTTAAATTACAGAAACTCTTTCAAGGACCTTCTTCACCCTATCAAATATATTTTACTTATTCCTATTCTACATTTTTCAGCTCTCACCTCCCTAATGTGCTATCCGTTCAATTGGTATAGAGAAAAGTACAGAGAAAAGTAAAATTTTAATTATTGCCGTTTCCCTACAACCTTGTATACCCTTTCAATTGATGGGTGACACGAGTATAAAAAACGCAGTCAGCATCATCATCAGAAGCAGCAGGTTGCCAAGGGGTTGGCCAATTTCCGTGCACTGGGCATTGAGGGGGTTGGGTAGAGTAAATGAGGCAGAGCCGTAGAAGCCGTATGACATTATTTGTACAGCACTTTTTGCCATTTCCATCCATCCCCTTGCCCTTGCGTATTTCGTCTTTTTTTTTCCGACCAGGAGTGGCTTCATCAATGGACTACTCGGTTCGCATCGGCGTCCTGCGTTCATCAGCCTCATCAACGTAAAGTAAATATTTGCATAATGTGCAGATGTGTGTGTGTGTGTAATTTGTGGGTGGCAATGGGCGACAGCAGCACTTGGCATGTTTACTTTACAAAATGCAATAACATCCCAGCAAAACGTATTCACCACGGGGCAAGGGACACAAACCCAGCCCAGTCCACTCCATTCCACTCCACTCGCAGCATCATGGCCAAACAAAACAACATTTTGTGGTAAGCCCCAAAAATATAACAAATTAATTGAAAACTCGATGCCTGTTGAGCAGTTAACAATATGATCAATCAATAATTATACTGAAAAAACTGAAAACTGAATTCCCAATGAGCTCATCATCAAAACTTGAAACTCATCGTTGAAACCCATGAAAGGCTAATCCTTTGAGTGGCTTTGGTTCTCTTCTCTCTCTCGTCTTCTTGTTGACTAGAGTGCATAAGTAATGCAAGATGAATCATCATTTGAGTACTACCTGAATCTAAATGAATAAGCAATCAAGCAGGTCTCAAATGAATTAAAAAACTTCTTCTTTGTGGCATCTTGTGGATCTAGGGAATTAATTGAAAGCGAATTTTATCTGTAGATCTGTAGCTCAACTCATTGCTTGCTGATTTCGTGTTGGAATTTTATAAATGAAGCTTATGAAATGTAACTAAAATATGGTTTATAAATGCATGAAAATATTATTATTATTATTATTTATTTTATAAAAATATAAATCTAATTGCCAAAAAAACGTACTAGCTGCCATCGATGTGTGGGTGAAAATAGTTAATACTAATTTAATAAAAATATAGTTTAAATTATTATTATTACAAAGCATAAAATAACTTAAATAAGTTTAAAATGTTTTTTTTGGAAAAGGATATTTTATCAGAATGCTGTTTTTGCTGAAACTATTTGGCATAACAATATTTTCATTGATGTAGAAGTATCGAATAGAAAAATTCAACTATTTTAGAAACCTGTAAGAAAAAATTAAAAAAAAGATTGATTTTTGAATGATTGAACATAGATTTATGGGCTTGGTGTCCTCCCAACTATTGTAGCCTGGTTAATTCTGAGAAACTTTGCTGAAGAAATCTAGTTAAAATATTGAACATCTCTCAAGCTAGAGTTAGAAGAAAAATGGGTCTTCTCTCTAAAATGGCAACTTTGCTTGGAAAACTCAAATATAAAATTTTATATGAAACTCAAAAAAACTAATGATGCAGTTTGATTCGTAATGCCCGAAATAAGAGGAAAATTATCGAGTTCGGTTTTATCTTTTTTTGAGCTATTTTTCAGCTAATTATTTAGTGATTCGAAAACTCTTTCTATCTTCATATCTTCACTTACAATATGCAGAACCATTTGGTTTTTAATCCCAATTTTTAATTAAAAATTTGTTTTTCCTTGTGATAAGTCAACAATATTTAATTCTCTATGTCTGCTTTGGATGATAGATTGAGCTTTACTTATGTAAGTCTTATTGTCAGTCTAGAATAGTTAGGTTCATGAATTGAAAGGGTAGAAATGGTGTTATTTTGAGTTTGAAATTAGTGTAGAAATTAATTTAATGATCCCCCAAACTACAACCACAGTCAGCAGATATAAAATTCTCAAGTAATCGAAGCATAAAAGGCATTATCTGCCCTTCAGTTCAGTTTGATTTCATGTGAACAAAAGAAACAAATCTCTGGCAAGTCCTTTGGGTAAGTTTGATGCGTTTCCATGGACTCTAGGAAGTCACATTTTCGTTTTGACATTTATCAACTGCAGGCCACTCTCTTCGGCTGTCAGAAACCAAACTTCTGACTTTCCAAAGGAAGAGTCATGGTTGGAGAGAATGTTGTCTAGCACATATAACCATATCATCATATCACACAATTCACTGTCAATGACAAACCATAGCTAAAAGTGTGTGTGTCTGTCTGTCTGTTTGTCTGTCTTTCACTTTCGGTTAAGAAGAGAAGCACCGAAAATGGGACACGCCTTTTGGCTATCAAGGAACGTAAGGATGTTTAATGGTTTATGGAACTGAAACTGGGAATTCGAATTGCACTTCATGGATTCGTCACATGTGATTTGGGTCTATGTAAATAACGAAAAGTCTTTCTGAAGGGTGTGGTCTCAAGTGAAATTGATAGTTTGTGAATGCCATCGACACGCTGTTGCTAATTAAAATGGATGATCGATCGACTCAACGCCAAAAAAAAAAGGGGTTGAGATACAGATACAGATGCATATAAAAAACAGCCCTTGAGAACCCGCCTGATTCGGAAATGGTGTCAAAAGCCCAGTTCTATCTTTAAGCCGGCTTACAAACACCTCTCCAAAAGCTGAACTGGAGCTGGAGCTTCTTGATCTGGTGAATTCATTAACTGGCGGAACCGAACGCAAATCTCTTGTGACAACATAAATAGAACTATGATTTAAGAGTCCGGGATTGATCCCGTCGGTTGTTGCGGGATCAGCGGGCAAATTTACAGCTGGGATTACAATGGAACTACCTCTGGTTCTGCTACTGGGGAGGATGCTGAGTGAACACGAGACTCACCCCGGGTGGCACTCCGTCGCGTCGAGGGTTAAAAAACAAAATGTTGATTAGCCTTCTGCGCAATGCGGAAATGGGTTGGCATTGCAGTTTCACTTTTTTCTCCATTTTTTTTTGTGTGTCCCATAAATTATAAACTAAATTTCTATTCTTGTTTTTTGTTTGCCTGACATGTAATTTGGTTTTTCCTCTTTTCTGTTTTTTTTCCATTGTTTAGGGTAACTTGTAATCAAAAAAAAAAAAAAAAAAAAAAATAACAAACTGTGCACTGTAATTGTGTTTTGTGTGGCAAATAATGAAACTAAAATGCTGATTTGATGGAGTCTTAGGTAAAAAACAGAATTGTATCAGTTTAAAAAGCAACTCTCGCAAAGAAAACCATTTTTTTCTATATAGGAAATTATAATTTGTCTAGGAATATTTTGTAGAAAATTAAATTGGAGAGTTAACTAAATGAAAATAATTAGTGGGTGAAATCTCTCAAAGTCTCTGATCTTAACTAAATGAAAATAACTAGTGGGTGAAATTTCTCAAAGTCTCTGATCGGTTGGACAGAGTTTTTGTGATTTTCTACTTGGTACTTTTCATCATGCTTCGGCCATAGGGAAGATAATCTTCAAGGTAAATATACTGACAGTAAGGAAAATTTACTACTTAAGCTAAAAATTTTATTATGACATAAGTATTCGGATGCAGATCTCCCTAAAGCAGGTGAAATTATCGAGTATTCCTCTATAAGCTGGTTCTCTGAACTATTTAATATGATTTTTAACAAATTTTTTTATTCCATGGAAGATCTTCTGCATATTTTATTCCATGAAAACCCAAGTTGTTCTAATTATGTTTTATTCCATGGAAATTCCTACTGCATATTTTATTCATATTTTATTCCATGGAAAATCCTTCTGCATATTTTATTCATATTTTATTCCATGGAAAATCCTTCAAAATTCTAGTTAAAGTTTTTTTAATTAAGTTAAATCGTATTTTTTACTTCTATTCCCTTTGTCAATAACGGTTAATGGTTAATTGATTGTCCTAAACTTTTACCAAATGTTACATTCATCCAAGCTATTCGAATACTTAAAGTCCATTTCATTTGAAAATCGAATACCCAAAACAGCTCGTTAAAGAAATTCCCTTTTCCCTCATTCCCTCCAGTTGCAGCCCTTGCAGCTAAGTGCACTGGAAATGAAAGAAAAATATGAATAATGTAAATATGTCAAAGATGAGAAACTATAAAATTAGCACAGAGTTTTCCCTGAAACTAATTGCATTAATATGTCAACATGGCTGAAAGTCTTTGCCTGTCTGTCTGTCTCTCTCTCTCTCTGTCTGTCTGCCTATCTATTTGTGAGTATATATATGTGTACACATGAGTGTGTGAATCATTGCGAGTGTTTTTATGAGTATGCACGCCGAACTACTTAAGATTACACAACAACAAATTTCGAAAAGTACTTAAAGTTTATTTATTTTGCCTCAGCCTCTTCGACACGCAAACATAAAAATCCGAAAAAGAAAAATTGATGAAAGCGCCATAACAAAGTAGCCAAGTAGTCCAAGAGGAGGGTGAGACGGGGTGGGGGCTATGGCCGCAAATTAATTCAGTTGCCACCCACTTGGCAAATGCCTTGAAAAATGCTATTTTCCCTTTCTTCTTTTTTTATATCTCTGCGTTTTTATTTTATTTATGATTTATGCCGATCATCAAAAATCAACACATTAGACCGCCCTTTGAAGTGCATTTACGAACATGTGGATACGAAAGGGATGAGAGGGGAGGGAGAGGTTAAAAAACGATGTGCTAATTTGGCAAAATGTTTTTATACAAAATGCAACAAGAATTAAAAACACATTTCAGTGTCAATTGCAAATGCATTTTCATGCCCTCGCTCTCGCTCCCTTTTTCTGGGCTGTCTATTTCTGGAACAAATTGTTAAATTCAATTTATGATTTCTGTTGAAAGGGTTAATCGGGCGACTATATGGAAATAGTATTTTCTTTAGCATATAGAAAGCTATTGATCATCTAAGATCAATCTTGTTGAACCCATCTTAAAAAAGGGGAAAGATCTAAGTATATATTTATCTTTTTCAACTCCAAAAGGAGAGGAAAATGTAATTTTAAACAACTTTCACAATGTTTTTAACCAATCTTTATAATAAGTGTTTTTTTTTAAAAACAAGAAATTATTTAAAGAAAGGTCAAAAGAGTAAATTAAATACATTTTTGTATAGGGCATAATGAAACCATTCATAAATTTATACTTCAGCTTTTATCCTGGAACCCAAAAGGATGACTTTAGCCACTTATATTATTTAAATAAATGCTCTTCATCCATTCCAGATATTAATTTCCATTTTGCTATGTATTTTTCCTGGGGATATAAACTGTTTTTTGAAGTATTTTTTAACAGATCAGTCTATTGTATCTTTTTTCTTTTTTTCTATTCTCAGACTTTGCATGTGCCCCAAAGCTGCGTGTCGAAGTGATTTCAATTTGCTTAGCAAATTGTTCAACCAAATGTCACCCATTCTAAAAATGATTTCTTGACAATTTGCTGATAAAGTGAGACAGAGTCGTTACACTTTTTTTTTATTAGTCATATACAGATGAATAAATTTGCTTGTTGAACTGGTTTTTTTTTTTTAGCTTTTGCAAGTCACTTATCAGCCGGAGCGAATGGAAAACGAAACCAAAGCAGAAAGTTCATAATCGCTTTTGTTGATGTTGAAAAAGCAAAAAAAAAAAAAAAGTCCATGTCATGACATAAACTTTTCGGTTGTAGCATGTGTGGCCCCTATGCAAATTAGATCGGATGTCCCACCCCGCTCCCCAAACACTCTCCTATCGGGCGCACTCTCAACTCTCACCCTCGAAAAATGTAATTTATGCGCCGGCAATTAAACATGCATCATTTAGGTTCGCATCTGAAACGGGTGACATCGACAGCGGCGGCATCAGCAGCAGCATCATCATCATCATCCGCGGAAGAGAAGGCGGCTACCATGACACAGTGTACCGTCCCCGGTCCGCCTACGCCTCCTCGGTCTCCATCTCCACCTCCTCCACTATCGGGGCATATCGGCATCACCATCCATAGATCTGTCAACACTTGACGGCGGCGTCAGCCATCGGAAACTTCGGTATGACACATCTTGGCATTGTCCATTTGCCAACGCCCCATCATTTGTCAATATTAAGTTTAATTAGCAAACCCAAACCCCCCCAAAAACAACAACAAAAAAGCGAAACATCTCTTACTTTTAGTTGGAGCATATTTGTTGTTTGTTAATTTAATGAGAGACAATTTGCTTTATTCGATTGGGCAGTCAACCCACAATTCCACATAATTTCGTTTCTGAATAACTTAAAAAAAGGAAACACAAGAAGAGGCGTTGCTCGAAAATTGTTAATTATATATTTTCAAATAGAAAAATTCTTCTTCTAAGAATTCTTTCATTATCAGCAATCTCCTTGCAAGTCATAATAGGAAGACTTTTTTGAATGTTAAAGTAAGTAAGTCTTGGGCATCATAACGAATTATCTTCAAATTTGTAGTATATAATACCTCTACTCTACATATATAATCCCAAGGTCTGTAAAGTTGTGATACCCCTCGTGCGATAGCGAATAGAGACAACCCTGAAACTCTCTTCCTTCCGACAAGCTTTAGGCGAGAAAGTAAGAAATAATCCAATTACAAATTCTAAACTTATTCTTTCTATCATATAATATAAACATATAATTTGTTTGAGTTTAACTTTAAGTAATTAATAACTTAACACAATTTAATTGTGCACTGAATATATTTTAGAGTCCTTCATAAAAAATGTATAATTTAATAAATTATGCACTTCTTTTTTTAAAATTAATTATTTATTTAAGTGCTGAATCCATACATGCAGAAATAATATCTTAACAACACAATTAAATGATATACAGAAAGAACCAATCCTCATTGGTATATCCAAGAGGACTATAGAAAACAATTAATATTAAAAGTGTTTTTTTTTTTAAATTGTTTATTTACGGATGTATATATGTGTTGTAGTATAATTAGATTGACTTGACTGGCTTGACTGGCCCCTCTAAAAGGAAGTGAGCTTCAGAGTTGTCTCTATTATCGATATCAGCTTAAGCATAAGTGATATCGATATATCTTATTTGTTATCATACAATCGGTTATTAGTACTTTGAGACCTTAAGACTATTAAATACGTTAGCAGTATTATATACATTATGTACATTAGGACTATTAAATACATTAGGACTATTAAGCACTTTAGGAGTATTATATACAGTAGAGGTATTGCATGCTATGCATATCCTACTACATATGTATGTACTTAAACAAACAAAAGTGCTTGTATTAATATATATAATGAACACTGTCTCTAATCGAGCTCTCTAGACCTGTTTAATTTTTAATTTCATTTTGTGAATTTTCTTAATTTTACTTACTAATAATAAGTTATAACAATAACAATTTTTTGCAAAGAAAACAAGAAGGAAAAAAGAAAAACTTTGCTTACAATTTTTTTATTAAAAGTATTTTGATAATACAAAACCAATGGTAACTGACCTATTATAGACCTACATATGTATAAAGATATATCAATGAGTTGTTCGAATTGTCTTCAGCTTTAAAATTTATTTACATTGAACTATTTTATTTTCATTAAAAAATTCTCTATTTATGTTCTAGTATAAATGTAACTTCTTGAGTTTGCAATGCAATCAACAATTTAATTGAGTGTTATAGTTCAATTAATTTCTTATTCGTCACCTTTGAAATTTTTTGATAGGCTTTAAGTATTCATAGTCAATTTAAACCCCTTAAAAGTTCATTTTGGTCACTTAAGAATATGAAAATATTTTAGATTTTCTGTTTATTGGCAAAGTGCATGATGTTCCATATTAAATTCATAATATCTGCATCGTTTGGCATTGTTAAAGTTCAAGTTCAACTGAAAATGTAATTTACAGATACATTTCTATCTTATTTGGCTATCAGCGCAATTGTCACGTGATTAATGCCACAATCCTCCCATAAACACATGTGCAAACACCTCGTCCCGTACATGCCACGCCCATTAGTCATGACTTAATGAATGAATGATGAAATGTTGAAATGATAGAGGCAAATTTAGACGCTTTTGCTGTGTGGTCCACTCGTCTCCATTACCCGAAAATCAACCAGAAACTGAGACAGACTCAGACTGCATCATAGTGAGAAAGACTGGAAGGCATGTCTGGCCGTCTGGCCGTCCGTTGGTCTTATCGGCTGTTGTCTTGACCCCAAGACGATTGTTTGCCATGTGATTCATTCATTTGCCACAATAATGCCAACCAAAATACAATTTATCTGGCTGCCCGTTTGGACGATTGGTAGCCCGCACCCAGTAAAATCCTTTGGCCACTTGACTCATTAGGCGCGTATTGATACGACGTCCACTGCATCATCATCATGGTCATCGTCATCATTATCGACGTTGAATCTCCTACGTTGTCTGCTCGCATGATTTGCATTAATTTGGCAAATGTTCTCGATACCCCAATCCCAATCCCACCTCTGGATATATGTGTGTATTGAGTCTGTTCGCATGTCCGTAGGCTGTTGCTGCCGATAAGCGCTGACATGACCAGATCCGTTTTCTGGTCATTAATTAGCCCCTGCCAATGACGTTGCATAATAAATTATACAGTATTCATTTCGCATTTCGCACGTTCGCTTCGAAACCTCTGTTGAACAGATAAACTTCTTAATATTGGCTTTTTTCAAAGAAATTCTTAGAATATTAAAATCATTCTTTTTATCCGTTGGGTGAAAAAATTCAACAACAAATGCTAAAATATTAGCTTTCTTTGAAAGTGAATTAACCTGATTTATAAACCCGATTTATTACTCTGGGCAAAAATGAGGTCAATTCTATGTAAGACTAGTTGAATACTAAAAAACTATAAGATTTAAATAAAGAATTCATTCCAAAAACTACTCTTCTGCAAGAACATAAAATAAAATACTAATGTGTATTTCAAAAATATTTTTAATTAAAATCCTTTATAGAAACTAAATTAAAAAAATTGGTATATATATTTCCGCGCCCATTCCCACGAGTTTCGGAAACAAAATAACTTTTAAATTTTAATTCAATTCAATTTTGTTTTATTTTGTTTATATAATAGTTTCTTAAGCTTATGACATTTTAATTAAGAGTTTAGGCTAACATTTGCCCTTTCAACTATGTATATTATGGCAATATTCATTTCTTATTGGTAAAGTAATACATTATGTTATTGGGAAAAATTATGGGGAAAATTTGTCATAACCGAGATAATTTTCCAATTATGCCTATGACTATTTATAACATCTTCTAATATTTAAATACTGAGTACTTAAATCTCTTATTGAAATCATTGGTGAGGCGAAAAAGTCTATCGTATGAAGACCACATCGTTTGCCAGACTATGTAAGTCCATTTTGGAGTAGTGCCTCGGCAACCTAAAAATCATTTTAAACAGTTTGTTCTGCTGTTCTGGTCTTAAATCAAAACAAATCAAACTTTTTACAATTTAGCACTTATAATTTCTTGTAGTATTTTGAACGTACTATCAATGGCAAAAGAACTGAGAGCCTCCGGTTTCTATCTTTTCGCATAAAAGCCGCAAAAGAGCGGCTCATTACTAATAATCGTCAATATTTGCAAATTGTTTGATAGCTTTAAACTTTTTAATTTTTTTCATAAATAAGAAATGTCAACCTTTATTATTCGACTTATGATTTTTTATATATTTGCCCTGTCCTTTTTTTGAGGATTCTTTTGGGTCACAAATGAGTTAAGAAATTACCACAAATACGTTTAATTCGGCTCCATTGACTTAACTTATATTTTGTACTGTAAGTTTACTTATCGAAGTAAAATTTAATAAGAGAAGTTTCGAATGTAGTAAATATTTTTAATGAAATAAGCTCATGAAACGTACCCAATGCATGGTACATATGTAAAAAATCAACTTCGCTTACAATTATTTTTTACATTTGAACTTTTATTCACTATTTGCACCCAAAAATACAACATTTTATTACTTCTCAATAATATATAATGAAAAATACCAAGATCTTGGATACTTTTCTTTGGGAAAAATTTAAAGAATTGAAAACGAAATTAAACAAAACTTTTTCTGTGATTGTTTAAGTCATGGTTTTTCTCAGGACAATCTCATTTAAATGTAAAAATAGTCAGCCATCATGTGGCGACCTCGGTTCTTTCTCCAAGTGCAATGTCATGATGTCCTGGTGGAACCGTTTTCCTTATTTCCCAGGAATACTTATATTTCAATTAGAATATGGACTAAAGTCCAAACTGGGCTTAGAAATGTTAATCCTATGCAAAAACACTCAATTTTTGTGGTAATTTAATTTTATTACATTAAATCCCAATCGTTTTACCATAACTTTGGAACTTCACGACGACTACTCTTGACCAGCCATAGGATCACTTTATATGTTATAAGGACAAGCCACAGGACACCGGCAAAATAATAGCAATTGTGGACAAATTGTTGGGATAGAATTTCACATTTGGCTACCACATAGTCATCAGGCGTGATAGTGGCCTATAGAACGAAAGTGACATTGAGTGATAAATGGAACCCCTTCAGATGTCTTACCATTAGAAAACTGGGATTATCTTTATTGCGCCAACAAAACGAGGCCACTGTGAACTCCTCAACGCCCCATCGGTTCACACTGTGGCAAAAGTGATGCGAATGCCCGGCAAAGGACAAGCGTGGTTCCAACAAATCACCCAACATATCGGTTAAATCCTTGGAGAGGACATCAATGTCTGGACGGAAGTTCTCTATGTCGGGAGCATCGTGATCAATGCAGATCTCATCCGATACACGATAAGTTGGTATATGTTGCATTAGAATCGGTTGACTATATAATTGAGGATAATTCTCGTCGCATTCCTCTTGCCGTGGATCTCTCATGCACTTCAATTGGTGGGATATATTTTTTAGAGCAGTCTCAGCCTCTACACAAAAAGTACAACCATCTGTACCCAAGGCCATCGAATTGAGCAGCACAAAGTGAATATTTTTAATCGTATAAAGATGAACCAGAGAATATTTGAAATGGTCTTCAAAACGTTCCATATAGAATGGATTCAATCTGCAGCAAAGTGGGATAGATTATTCGGAATTCGAAATTTTGATCTACTCACCTGAAATGGAAACCAACATCGTGATTACCTGCCACACTGATTAGGGGTATGCCCGGTGGCAAGTTGAACATTTTCAAATAGCGCATCATATGCTCCTGGAACTGTTGGTTATTCAACTTGTCGCCCTCGTCGAATAAGTCGCCCAATATGAAGACCACATCGGGTCGAAGCAATCGTCTAGAGGCCTGAAACGCACGTTTCATATGCCATTCCCTATAGAACTTATCTCGCCAGCCCTTTAAATGTGGCCCAGCTAAATGCGGATCGGCCAAGATCATTGCCCTCAAGGGTTCTTCATTGCGTTCGATCTCTGGCCATTTGCATTTCCTTAGGTACACAAAATCAGCTAAATACTCGCAGAATAATGCGGCACAAAGGCCAATTATGAGAGAGCCAATTATCCAACGCATCAATGAAGATTTTAATAAATATACAAATCAAACAAAAATCAAATTTTAAGTATGTATTATTCTGCCAAGTATGTGAGCCTACTTGGGTGTCTCCCTGACTAACTTTTAGTTTTTTCGGGCTGCTTCTTTAGCAAGCGCTACTGCAATTTAACAAGAACCTCATTCATATAAGTATAAATAAATTTTACGAATTTGTTGTTCGACTATAAAAATACTGCTAATATAGAATTTAATTAAGATACTTCAAAGAAAATATATGTAAGTAAAGTAGTTTTGTTTAGGTACTTTGCTAGGTACTTTGTAAGTAAAATATTTAAGAGGAATCTAAAATATAAGTACAGATAAATAAATCATACGAATTTGTTGTTGGACTATAAAAATACTCCAAATATCGAATATGATTAAGATACTTCAAAGAAAAAAAATATATGTAAGTAAAAAAGTTATCTATACCCAATTCAAATCTTAAGCAAGTGAAATTCAAAGTTAAGTTTTTTTTACTTTTATTTAAAATTTAAAATGGAGCTAATTAGCTGCAAGTTCTGTAACCTAGTTATGCAGAAGAATTATTATACTGATCCTGCTTCGAATTTCCGTATTACCTCTTAGCATAATCAATGCAGAACAAGAAAAAGATATATAAAAAGGAAAAAAAATGCAATGCATTGAGAAATGTTGGCCTTCTTTTTCGACGTGAAAGTGTGAAATGTATTCGAGAAATGCCAATGAGTGTCTTCTGTCTTTCTTTTCCGCTGAAATGGCCCGACACTTGACGTGGCCGAAACATGAGAAAGGCGGCAGTCGGTGGGGAAGATGCGTTGAGTTACGCTCAACCACAGGCCATAAATAAATGCAAAATGCATTTACAACAAACCCCAAAAAAAAAAAAAAAAAACAAAATGTGAGATAAAGTTTACAACTCAGATCGAGGAAGATCCGCAAGTCGCACGTCTCAGTAATTAATTAAAGCATTAAGTGCTAATTTTACGACAACTCGATTTGTGCGTTGGCCCCTTAAGCAAATTTGCATGCAGCCATCGGAATTTGGCTGAATGGCAGAAGAAGGAAGCAAATGACAGCCAGACAGTCGGACAGTCGGACGGTCAGACAGTGAAAGAGACAGACACTGGGAGTAGACAGACCCGCAGCAGTCGAAGAGCTGCAACAACAACAACAACAACTGTTCAACTTTTCAACTGTCGCCAAGATTTAAAAAAGAAAAAATATCCTCCTCTTCATCTGGTACCCTCCCTCCCCATTGGCTTGGCATTTGCCCAATTGCCGCAGTTTGCAGTTTATATTTTACCATCGGCCTTTTGTTTCGCTTTGATGTTTATTTTTGAAACGTGAAAATGATCATTTCTTCGTGTTGTTGCTGTCAGAGAGTCAGTCAGTCGTCGGGGAAACTCCACTCGTAATTAATCATATGCATTTGCTTTTCCTTATTGAAAGTTTCATCTAAAAAAAAAACTGGGATAGCTCTTTTACAATATTAAAATGAATAGTTATACGAACTAGGAATAGGAATTAAAATAAGCGTTATATATATAATTACTCATCCCTTCCTACTTCCCAACTGATCACTGATCTTTTCTTCACTTTATATATAGATTTGTTCATGCTAGAATTAACTCTTCTGTTTATCTGACTTCTCCTCTCTTAAATGTCTTTATGTCTAAGTGGGTTCAATTTAAAAATCATTCCTAAATGGATATACAACTTTTTAAGAATTTTGATCTGAACACTTATAAAATACAGTGAAGAGAGTGATGCACCTTAAGTGATAACCTTATAACCTATTCAGTCTTATGAAGATTGCAAATGCCCTTATCAATTCATTCAGTTGGCTTTGTTTTAGTATAAGAAAGCTGAAGCTTGCAATCGGTTGCGTTAAGGAAAATGATTGAAATGGAAAATAATTTCCAATTTGAAAATCGAATCTGCTTGTGCGTATTTCTAATAATTTGCCAAGTTTATGGAGTATTTTCAACAATCAGATTCTCTGCGAAACCCAAAGACAATGAGCCTGGGGTAAGCATCTGTATTTAACTCGTATCTATGCTTAAATTAAGAATTGAATACAATTTGCAGTTCTTCATGATCCCCGAAATGGAGGAAATATGTGGGACATATTGTTTTAAGAGATACAAACCCGTGCTGCAGCGTGTGGTGGAGTTGCACGAAGAGCTCGAAACGTCAAAACTAAAAAGGGAAAAGCAACTTTAGCAAATTGGCACTTTAAACAGAAATATAGCTGAACTGGAACTGGAGAAAAATGAGCAACAAAAGAGTCTTAGAGACGAACTAAACAAAGTAAAAAGTGATTTGAAATTGTCCAAAGATCAATTAGTTCATTCAGCAATATCGATAATTGAAATAAGTCAACCTGGATGGATTGTAATACACCACCGGACGACAGATGGCAAGCAAATAACTTTTAATCAAAATTGGTTAAACTATAGAAATGGATTTGGCAAGCTATCCAGTAACTTTTTCTAAGGCCTAGAAAAGTTATATAAAATAACTTCGGCGACTCGCCATGAACTCTACATTCATTTAGAAGATATGCACAATCGAACCGAGGTTGCCAGATATGATAACTTTTTGATTGGCAACGAGGAAGAGAAGTACAAGCTTAAATCGATTGGAAATTACACTGGGAATTTTTGGAATTCCATGGACCTGACTGTGGGATCGGCTTTTAGCACATATGTATGACCATGATAATGATAAAGAATTGAATTATAATTGTACGAAACTTCTTAAAAATGGTGGGTGGTATAATTTTTGTTACTACAGGTAAATTTTGTAATGTAATATAGCTTATTTTTATCAGTATTATTAAACGTATGCTTAATTTCAGAGGAGGTTTAGGGCAAACTGGTCTTCTATTGTCCGAATTCCGAACTTTCACAATGATGATTCGTCCAAAATTGGATGGACCGTCCCATTTCGTGGTTTATTTTGTGTCATTTAAATAAACTCACTTTTAAGGATTTAACAAGATGCACTTGGCTTCTTATGACTTTGATTTTTTGTTACAGAAACTTGAACGACTTATATATATTTAGTTCCCAATCCGATCAGATAGAAAAAGGGCATTTTGCTATCTAAACTTAAATTAATATTGTGATTCTCAATGAAAAATTGCATATACCCTTTGTATCCATTTTTCTCTCTCTCGCAGCTTCTCATTCTTAACATTTGTATTGACTCCCTGGAGCCAGAATCTCAAGTGCTTACTCATCTACAACAATGCGAGAAGGAATTTATCAACCGCTTTGTGGTGGACAGGACAGGACTATTAAAGGATTATAAATTATGCTTTGATCATTGACATTTGAAATTGCCATAATGTCTGTCTGTCTCTATCACTTTTACCATGTTCCTCTCTCTCTCTCTCTCATTCACACACAGATTGCCACACAGATTTGTGGTTGAATGCAATTGCATATATTGTATATAAGATCTTATCCCTAGAGCTCACAAAGTGACAAAAAAAAATACCCAGGTTTTGGTACAACTATGGAAAAGGTCGAAGTTTCTTTACTCTTTCATATTCACAAAAAATGGAAAGTTAATGCAATAAAATAATTCAATTTGATTCCTATACAATTTATTCTACTAACACGATTTAATTGAATGATATTCAAAAATGTTTTGATAATAAACGATAATTTCAATGGAAGTTTTCGAAGCAAGGGTTTTAACAATTCAGTTTCCAAATGAAGCTAATCAAGAAACTTTAATGAAGGTAGCAAACTGCTACGCAAAATTAATATATCCTTTGGTTAGAGTATCGAAACTCACATATGTATGCGCAATCTGTTTTCTCGCTAGGTTTTTATGTGTTTTTTTGCATACATGGCAATTTGGTTTCATTCCTCAGGTAGAAATCCATTAAATTTGTAACACAATAGTTGCAAAAATGTCTATAATTACACGAAATGGCTGTGGAAATGGTTCGAGGACAAAGGTCCGCAGTCCGTACAGGGGTTGCACACAAACACATACACATTCTTGACTGCACTTCCGATGCATTTGCAGGATATGCAGGACACACACACACATGACGAAGTGTGTTGGCAAATAATTGGTTACGGACTCTGACCATAAATGGTGCAGGCCTGCATTGCCTGGAAAATAGGAAAATCAAATACAAATACCACTTCATTTTCCATTTTCCCACTGTCCGTTCCCCCTCTCTCATCCCCCCTCTGTTCATTGCCAACGATTCGATTTCTTAGTAGATTTTATGCACGCATTTCTCAGCTTTTGACGTCTGTCAGCTACATTTCATATTGTTTTATTGAGCGCGTGAGAGTTTTATTTAATTATTGTTGTAAATCTGTTCAGAAATAACATAAATTTTACCAAACACACACACACACACACACTCACACCAGTACGATTAGAAATTTGTGTTGTTGGATGCCCGAATTATGAATTCAATAAATAAAATAAGAAAACGAAACGTTTTACTATAAATGTTTCGATTTATTTAGTTGGAAAAATTTTATAAAAATTTCTTTAGAGACTGCACCTTCTAAAAAAAAATGAAATACTTTTGATTTATAAGTAAAACTATCTTCAACGACTTTGTCGTTTGCTTTATCACGATATTACAATCTAAATTCTGTAAAGTTTCTTTTCCGATTTTTTTTCGGATGTTTTTATCATTTAGACATGTTTAAATTAAATGAAATTTTTTTGATTTAAACCTAAAACTATCTTCAACGACTTAGTCGTTTGCTTTATCACGATATTACAATCTAAATTCTGTAAAGTTTCTTTTCCGATTTTTGTTTCGAATGTTTTTATCATTTAAACATGTTTAAGTTACAATTTTCAAGGGGGAAGACAAACTGTACTACTAGCAATACCTAAGAAACTATTAAAGTTTCACAAATAATCGTAACCTACTAAAATTTCATTTGAGAAATAAATAATCCATGTTCTTGAATGAGTTTCGTTATTTTTGCCTTTTAAAAAACGGCAATAATTTTGATTTTGCTTAGCGAAAACGAAACGGATTCAATTAGTTTTGGTTTCGTCTCTTGTTTTTGTTTGTAAAACAATTCTATTGAAAATATATTTATGAGCCGTAAAAAGAGATGATCATAAGTGGCAATATAACATGGTCCATTTCAGTTGAAATCGGGGGAAAGTATATCTTTGTAAGTGGATGAATTAAGACGATTTAGTGGTGGTGAGAAAAATCAATGTGAGGTGGCGGCAAACAAAGGTTTTTACGATTTTATTTAATTTTTTATATCCTATTTTTTTTGGAGAATCAGCAACAATTTTCACGATTTTGCATTTATCTTTATTGAAGTAAATTGCCTTTTCTTAAGTTAAAATATTTTTTGACACTTTCATTCATTAATTTCCAGATGCAAATTTCAGATATGCTTCAACTTAACGATCATTAATATTCATATGGCGGCATATGTGGACTGATTTCGGTTGAATGAACATATCCCTGAGACATGTGGAGCACTTCATAAGTAAGTATATAGCTTCTCCCCTCTGGTACTTAGTCGCATACTTAGATACAATATTAAAGTGACTTCTACTTAAGCCTGTTTGTGCAATATATGCTCGAACAAAAGGAATGTTAATGCGGCTACAAATACTACAAACATCTCTCGAGTCATTAAGGGCAGAGTGTGTAGGGTAGGAGGAGGAGGTGGTGGTGGTGGTGGCAGAAGGTGCACATCAATTTGAAACATTTCTGACACGCACAACGAAAAACCAAAGACCTAAAAACCAAAAACGAAAAACTTCAACAAAATCGATGGCACGCCTCCACAAAACATGAGCAAATGCCTCGAATGCTCTATTGTAGGTGTTCATCAGTTGTCGTCTCCATCACAGAGAGGGGTCCAGATGGGAGGGGGTGGGGGGCAGAGGCCTTAACCGATTTTTCGCTGTGGCCACACAATTATGCTCATCAACATCCGTCAGTCGGCAGTGGAAAAGTGTTAAGTAATGAGTTAATCTACGCAAACCTCGCATGATTAAGTGCTCTGGGCTGCTGATGCGTTGATTTTGCCCAACAAATGGGTTGGGGTGACCGCTGCTAAGGGGGAAGACACAGGGCAAGGTCTTTAAATAGAAACGTTTTGGCTGGGACGGCTAGTCAGGTTATGATGCACAGTGGTCGAAATATTGAAAAGCAAAAAGGTCTTAAACTTAAATCTAAACTAAAATTATTAAAACACATTACGAACTAAAGAAAAAGTGTCAAATCCTTAGATCTATATTTTTGTAAAGATATTTCAATACTTTTGTCATATAGTTAATACGATTTTCATTTGAATCCAAGAGGTAAATCAACCAAAAGTTCGTATTATAAATTTGGCAAAACCTACAGAAAATTTATTAGCTAAAAATTGAAATTGAGAAGAACATTTCCCCTGCCAGATTTCGGAAGGAATCAGATTAAATTAATAGATTTTCATATGAAAATTCAATACGTCAAATAAACTTTTTCAATGTTTAAAGAAGATAAACTATGAAACTACATGTAGTGACTTGAAGCCCAATCCGTGAATGAAAAATAAAATTTTTGCATATTTTATGGCCTACAAATGGCGAATTTTTAAAGCTTATTTAATTTACGAATGTTTAAATTTATATTTCATAATTTATATAATTTTTTTTGACGTGTTTTGATTCAATTTATCTGTAAAAAATTATTGTATTTCCAAAAAAATTCAAACTACATTTAAACGACAATTAATTGTATATATGTTTTAAAAATGAGTCAAAATAATTTTTATTTCTTTTTTTGATTGAATTGCATTTAAAGAAAGTTTTAGTTTAGTTTTATTAAAACCTCCAGAGATTTTATGTATATTTTCTATGTTTTATAATAGAAAAAAACTTTTACTTAAATTTAGATTGCTTATAATATTTTCCTGTCCACTGTGCGTTGATTTGAGTTGATGAATTATGATTGGGACTGCATTTTATTCGAGTCGTTTTGCCTGAATGCTCTTCGCACATTTGTTTTGCCAGTCGATTATTTATCACATCAATTGAGTTAATGTGGACTAAGATTAGGGACAAGGAGCGATCATTGCCACACATTGATCATTTTTGGCAGAGCCAAAACTAGAGGAGACCCACTCGGACCCATTTATCCATAGCTGGCGGCACAGAGTCTTGTCCGAAACGCACCCGTGGAGCTAAAAGTGGGGGGAGGGTGCCGGACGGAGGCACAAAATATTTATCAATATGATAAATTGTGATATGAAGCGAGATATCTAACTAGGTGGGAAACATTGGAAACAAAAACTAGCAAGTATATGGTGGAAAAAGGCAGTAGCCCATAACTGTGATTGACATAATTGGGTAAGCCATAAAAAAAGAGGAGGTATACATACATACACATGAGCATATATGTAGTTTATGATCGCCACAGACAATGATCAATTACAATGAGCAATCTGGATCATAAATATTGTCAGTTTGACATTATGAACGAATCGAACGAACAGAAGAAAACTCAATGCGTTTTTTTTTTGTTTTTTGTGTGCCGAAACTCCAATTAAAAAACTGTGATTATGATGAAGCACGAAAAGAATAAACCACAAAAACAAAACAGTTCAACGTAGAAGAACATGCATAAAAGACGAACGAAGAGAGAGAGAAAGACGACCAAAGTGAACTGCATAATGTAGTTGGAGCATTTTGAAGAAGGTGAACACACAGCGAGCCATAAATTATAATTATCGACAAGATTAACTCTTTGCCGCGGCACTTAACGTCCGATGACACATACAAAGTCAGCCAAAGGAGTGAAGAGGATACAAGCATCGACGGATGGACGGGTTGGGCCCATCGGGGCGAATGGGCGGGGGGGGAAGCCAGACAGAAGAAAGAAAGCAACCGCAGATAAGCAACAAAGACGACACTAAATCGTATGCGATAGCATGGGTCACAACTGACTGAGAAGAAAAAAAAACCAATAAAAATGGGAACGACTTCTAGATGTCCTATAAACCATTTACAAATTGATTTTAATAACAGAAATCTGAAAATTTGCTATGTACTTGCAATGAGCAGTCAGATTAGCTAATGTAAAAGAAAGTTTAACCATTTTGATTCGATTTGTCAGGAAAAAAATGAATAAAGTATCTGCAAAAAGAATTTGTTTAATTACTAATTAAAAAGCTATACTTTTAAAAATTATCAAAATATATATAAAAAGATAATATTTATAATGTATTCACTTGCTATCTAATATTTCTGCCTTCTAATAATGAGAGATCATTACTTTAGGAAATATCTTCAAATGACTCGTGCTTATGTAGAAAACGCATTGTATGAGTCGGTAATATATATATTTTAAAATAAAAGAAAATCACTTTAAAATACCCAGTAATTCATATAATTGAAATTCACTTTAAAATACACAGTAATTGCAAACTAATCACACATACCCCAAGTGATATGTCCAAAAATATGGTTTCCATATAAAATAAGGATTATAATTCAACTTGCAAGAAGTGCAGTAAGATACCCAATAATAATTCGAATACTCTATTAATAATAAACGAATCAAGCCCTCATCTATGAGTACTTAAAGCTGGTCATACCCTTTGGTTAGATCCAAACATGACACATTCGTGAGGGCACCAACAAAAGAGTCACCACAAAAAGTGCATTAAACAGATTGCAGGTCCTTCAGGTAACCGAAAGTTATATATGTACATTCTTGACTCTTTTTTTGGCGATAACTTTTCGAGAAGACGACAACTGCTACAAAACGAAAATCAAAAGAGAATAAGAAATATCAAAGAAGCTAACTTCGGCTATGCCAAAGTTTGTATACCCTTGCAGCTTTTGACCATTACATTTTATTTTCTAAAAAATTTTTTGTTTCTTAATCCAATAAAGAAATATTTTAAATACATTGGCCGGGGGCAGCCAATCGCCAAATAGTAGACAATGTAGCGATTGATATTCATATTCACACACACACAATCGCAATTTTGACACATATATGTGCTTCACTGCTTATGCGTGCACTGCTTATGGCAGCAGTACTGCTGCATACTGCTGCTGCCATAAGCAGTGCACGCTATATAGGCAAATTTTATATCGTCGAAATCAGGCGTTATGTTTATCCGATTGTTTTGATTGTTTTGTTATGACGTAATCCCTTTTTATTTATGTACATAATCAGTTTGGATAAGATTGTTCAAAAAATAGAGAAGTTATTCGCATTTAACGATTGTATTTGTATGGCAGCTATATGATATAGTTGTCCGATCTTATTCAAAATCGCAGATGTGTATGTGGCTGTATAGAAAAGCTTATATACGAACTTTGAATGCGATAGCTCTAAAACTGTGGGACTAGATCGCGCAGCACCAGACAGACAGACGGACAGACGGACAGACGGACAGACGGACATGGCTATATCAACTCGTCTTCTCTTGCTGATCAAGAATATATATACTTTATGGGGTCGGAAACGATCCCTTCTCTGCGTTACAAACATCTGACCAATTTTATAATACCCTCTGCAAGGGTATAAAAAGAAAGGCGGCATTTTTCAATTGATATCTCAAGTAAACAAAAACCAACGCAAGAAGCTCAAGAATTTATGACCCCCTGTGGCTTTATCGACGCCTCTGTTCCACACACACACACATACTCACAAAACAGGGGACAGGAAAGAGGAACACTGGGACAGGCGACAACCCTTGGACTGTCGATTGAAAAGCGAATGAAAGATACGAGTGAACCAAACTCGAAAAAATAAACAAAAAAGAAATGAGGATGCGTTGATTTCAATTCGCCATGCCTATAGGGAGAGAATCCCATGCACTCATATCTATATGTATGTATACCCGTTTCATTCATTACACAATTCATTTCATTTCATTCATAATCTATTGGGCCCTTCTTTATCCTCTTCTCAATCACACTCAATCTCTTGACCTGCCGCGTGGTCGCCAAGATAATGCTGGGACATTGTCTCCCTTCGGGGATTTGCTCTACAGATTTATGAGACACTCAAAGTTAATGCTTAATTATTGCAAATTGCAAATCGAAACATTAAAACTTAACACGAATTTCAGTTTTATTATTTTCTTGTGCTTAATATTTTAATTATTCCATGGTGATCATAAAAAAATAAAGGAAAAACCAAATGAAACACAAAACGATACAAAAATCTAAAGCGTAAAAATAAAAACCTCGAGATATTTTTACGACCTAGCAGTAGCATGTCTCGTCTTTATTCCATATATACTTTGTCCCCTTCCACCTCCCACCACTATTCCCTATATGAAGGAAAGAGTTTTGCACAAGGTAATGCTTAGAGGCGTGTTAAAATGAAACCTCTTAAAAAAAAGCATAAAAAACATTTAAGACCCTTTTCAAAGGCCCATGGGGAGAATTTTCTTTAGCTATAAAATAAAAGAAGAATTCCTCAAACTTGTTGCTTAAATTAAAAAACCTTACTCAGGGGGAAGACCTTTGATTTATTTTTTAGTTGCATCTCAAATTTCTAAGCAATTATTTTTTTAATAACAAAAAACAAACATAAACAACAGTAGGAAAATAATTAAGACATTTTCTATTCTAACTAATTGAAAACGAGTTTGTTTTAGTCAGTTGAATCTTTAAATTCAGTCGGATATTATAATGAACGTTTCGATTTATTTGGGCATAAACATTTCGAATTTTATCAACATGATTATGCATTTGTTTTGAAGCGTTTAATAAGAAAAATTCGCGATCAGTTTAGTTTTAGCAAATATTAAAGAAGCAAGTAAGTCGTCGACCGACTTGGATATACCATGCACCAAGTGAAAACAAATTCAAATTTATAAAAACAAATTTATTTATTAAATTTCTTTCGCCTGCCGCGATAGCTGACATTTCTACATTTCTATATGTTTCTTTATATTTCTAATTATTTCTATTTTTATACCCTTGCAGAGGGTATTATAAAATTGGTCAGATGTTTGTAACGCAGAGAAGGAATCGTTTCCGACCCCATAAAGTATATATATTCTTGATCAGCAAGAGAAGACGAGTTGATATAGCCATGTCCGTCTGTCCGTCTGTCCGTCTCTCCTTCTGTCCGTCTGTCTGTCTGGTGCTTCGCGATCTAGTCCCACAGTTTTAGAGCTATGGCATTCAAAGTTCGTATATAAGCTTTTCTATACAGCCACATGCACATCTGCGATTTTGAATAAGATCGGACAACTATATCATATAGCTGCCGTACAAATACAAACGTTAAATGCGAATAACTTCTCTATTTTTTGAACAATCTTATCCAAACTGATTACGTACATAAATAAAAAGGGATTACGTCATAACAAAACAATCAAAACAATCGGATAAACATAACGCCTGATTTCGACGATATAAAATTTGCCTATATAGCGTGCACTGCTTATGGCAGCACCAGTATGCAGCAGTACTGCTGCCATAAGCAGTGCACGCATAAGCAGTGAAGCACATATATGTGTCAAAATTGCGATTGTGTGTGTGTGAATATGAATATCACGCTTACTATTTGGCGATTGGCTGCCCCCGGCCAATGTATTTAAAATATTTTTTTATTGGATAAAGAAACAAAAAATTGTTTAGGAAATAAAATGTAATGGTCAAGGGCTGCAAGGGTATACAAACTTTGGCTTAGCCGAAGTTAGCTTCTTTGATATTTTTATACCATGCATTCGTAGAATGAAATGGTATATTAAAGTCGCCAAAATGTATGTAACAGGGAGAAGGAAGCTTCTCCGACCCTATAAAGTATATATATTCTTGATCAGTATCAATAGCCGAGTCGATTGAGACATGTCCGTCTGTCTGTCCGTCTGAAGAATCATCGAGATCTCGGAGACTATAAGAGCTAGAGCTACCAAACTTGGCATGTAGACCCGTTTGCTCTGCAGGCAGATCGAGTTTATTTTTTTTTCGCCCCGCCCCCTTCCGCCCCCGCTATTTGAAAAACAATATTTTGAGCCTCCATATCTCGGGAACTATAAAAGATAGAGCTTTCGGATTTGGACATTAGATGCGTGCAGTGTGCACGCAGACCAAGTTTGTTTCAAATTTTGGCCACGCCCCCTTCCGCCCCCGAAATTCGAAAAATTCGATTTTCAGCCGAAATATTTATCGTATCGTAATTTAATTTGGCACACTAATACATGTCACGTATATCTATCATTCTACCAAAAATATCACAAGAATCGAAAGAAAAAAAATGGCCGAGTTATACATAGAAACGTTTTTCACCCATAGCGGTGCAAGGCAGATGCACGCGAAAAAGAGCGAGATAGCATATGCTGCAAATCACCGATTTGGTC